>KK117682.1:42825-72415 GCA_000611955.2 Stegodyphus mimosarum
TCCCTATGCTTAAATTAATCTTTATTTTTGGTCCAACACAACCTCAGATTTACAATGTAATCAACGTATTACCTGTACAATGCAAGATTGCAATTTTTCTTTATAAGCAACTGTTAAGTAACTTCTAGCTATAAAAGTTCCTTAGGACACATGAAGGCAATTTTCTTCATTACTTTTACTAATTGAAAATTATGGATAGCTAAATTTTTAGAATTCCCAGATTACTGCTTATTCAAAATGCTATCATACGTACATTTTCATGCATTTAATAACAGATATGCTAAATAAAATTACATGACGCCAACAATTAACATAAAAAAAGCTATGCAAATTAGCATTTTCCATATACACTGGTGTGCAAAAATTAAGGACGAGACTTTTTTTCAATATAACTTTGTACAAAAGCTTTCCAAATCAACACATTTAATACCGTAAGATCCCCAATACGTAAGGACATGAGTAATGTAAGCAACACTTACTAAAAGAGAAATCAGAGGGATAAAAAGAAGCTTTATTGAAAAAGTAGCATGAAGCGCAATGCGACTGAAGGCCGAAACATCCCTGTGATGGGTGTCCAGCAAAAAACATCCGGTCTTTAATGGGGGATTTGATCTCCTCTGACTGCTAGGCAGGTTTCACATCATTTGTGCATGCTGGATATGTGGTTGTTAATCAGCTGTTGAGACACTGCTGCTCGTTCCTCTTGTAGCACCAATCGCAGTTTCGGAATCGTTACTGGCGATAAGTTACGTGCTGCCACGGGTCTCCCTAGTAAGTTCCGTACATGCTTGACGGGATTTAGATCCAGAGACCTTGCCGACCAATCCATGTGTTCAATATCTTCACTCTCCAACAGCTCTTCGACAGTAACTGTGCGATGAGGTGGAGCGTTGTCGTCCATGAAGAGGAACTGAGGACCCATAGCCCTTGTGAAAAGACGCATGTAAGGAAGAAGAACCTCGTTACAATAGCAGTCCCAGGTGACGAACCTCCTTGGGAGATATGAAGGTCGGTCCGGCTACCAAGCATTATGTCTGCTCGAACGAGAACTCCGCGACCTCCAAAACAGTCCCTTTTGATGATGTTGAAGGGGTTATTGCGTGTTCCCCGCTCTGTCCAGATGTGTATGTGTCTAGAATCGCAACTCAGACTAAATCTGCTCTCATCTGTAAAGAGTACTCGTCCCCATTCATTGTCTCTCCAATTCCGGTGTTCCCGGCACCACAGAGAACGCCTTCTCCGATGGGCAGGCGTTAGAGGTACACACCGTACAGGGCGTCGTGCAAACAGACCACCACCGTGCAGTCTTCTGGCCACGGTAAAACGCGATATCGGTCGTCCAGTCGCCTGTGTCGTGTGTCTAGCGATTTCTCCCGCTGTCTGCCGCCTGTTTCTTCTGGCCTGTAAGGCAATATACCGGTCATCTGCGGGTGTGGTTCCTCGTGGACGACCACTACTAAACCCCCGGATAGCTGTTCCTGTAGTTTGAAATTGTCTCCAAAGTCGTGAAACGATGCTGTGAGCAATTCCGAACTCTGCAGCCCCACTTGTCACACTGCGGCCTTCCTCCAACTTCCCAATGATTCGACCTCGGGTAAAAGCATCCAGATGTCGTCTAACAGACTAATTATTCGCCATTTCTCGCTGAGGCAACAACTCGGTGTGATTTTAACTGCTATACGGCGTGCAATCTCTTTGCCAGAAATACTGATCTTACACCGACAACATGCTTTATACTACTCAGACACTCCCCCATTACGTCTACCTGCATATCTGCGCATGTGCTACCGTACATCACCTTACTTAATCTCCTGATTGGTCTTTCTGTCCGCTCTGCCTCTTCGTTCAGCTGATATGCTAACTTTTCGACTTCGTCCTTAATTTTTGCACACCAGTGTATAATTGCATAGATTAGATAGCATTAATTGTGAAATTAAATTAAGTCTGTACAAAACAATTAAACTAAGTATATAACAAATGTCATATCATCATTGATATTGAAAGTCTAAATTTAAAATGAACGGGACTATATGCAGTATCTTCTGATTTTTGTAGCAATCTCCAATAATAAAGATTATGAATAAATACTCTTTTTAATTTGAGAAACTTCTTGTTTTGCATCTTATGTATAAGATAGTGTACACTTTTGCCATATTTATAATCTTATGTTGAATCTTCTGATATTTCACTTACCATGCAACATGAGCAAAATATCTCCCAATAACTTTCAAATCTTTGACTTGTCAAAACTTTTATATCACAGATTAATGAAAATTATTCATTTCTTACATTTATGTCCAGTATGTCAATTCATTTAATATAGCTGCTGCTCGAATTACAACAGAAACATGAAATTCGAGTACATTTCTTGGGTAATAATTTTGCTAATGCAAATTATCCTTTAGAATAGTTTCAAAACAGGTTAATCATAGAGATTTTACAGACGCTGAGTAAAATTTCATTTTAATAAATCACACAAATAATTTTCTGGCTATATAATAATTACAGCTGATATTTAAACCCATATGTTTTAATGTCTAAAGTATCGATACACTAATATACATTGTTACGTATAAAACTGATCATACAGTGAGTATAATTCTAAGTGTTTAATTTAAAATAATACATTGAATTGTAGAGACATTAGGTTTATTTCGAAGCAGGAGTCATGAAAAATATGCAAGGCCTTCGCCGGGAATCGAACCACGGAAATAGCAAATATTATATAAACACTGAGTGGAAATTTCCAAACTGCATTGGAGCTCTTGATAGTAAACATACAGTAATGCGGGTAAAGTTTCCATTTATAATGCTGATTGATTTTTTTAAACCAATAAGATTATATTCACTGGTTACCATAAATTAAGGAAAAATCACAAAAATAGCGGTAACTCCTTCAAAAATAAGCCAAACCGTGAAAATTTGAATATGTTGCCAAGTAAGAGTAGCTGAGTAAAACTGCGATATGCAAATTAGTGGTGCTGTACTCTGAATACGTCATCTGCGAGGAGCATAAAAGTCCATGTTTGAGAGCAAGCCCACATATTTCACTGTGATAGTGACATCAGAAATCTGAGAGAGCCAATGAGCTCCAGGCATCATTTATCTGCAGAACTACGATGGAGAGCCATCGGGAAACTAGAGGCAGGACAGTCAAACAGAAACGGCCAGATGGCTAAATGGGAGTCCTTCTGTGGTTCACAGAATTTGAAGACAATTTCAAACCACAGATTCGGCATCTAGGAGATTCAGCCAAGAACGGCAAACTGCTACGATGAGCGCCGATGACCGATATTTGACATTATGTGCACACAGGAATAGAATCGCTACTCCCACTCTTCTTAGATCCTCCCTTGCTGCAGCCACCGGAAGGTTAGTGTCAACGTCAACTGTAAGTAGAAGGCTTCACGAAGGTGGTCTGTATGTGAGGCGACCAGACATTTGTGTGCCTCTCACGTCACGCCATAGTAGGGACCTTTTGCAGTGGGCACGACATTGTTAAATAGAGAGAAATAATCACGCGGCACCATTGTTAAGGAGAGAGAAACTATCTTTTAAACCTTAAGGGTTTTTACTACTTTTAACTCTTTAAAATTTTAAAATTTAACTCTTAATCACTCCCTCTAGGTGCCGGACAACCTAAAACTAAAATAAAACTTAAATGTAAACTTACTAAAATGCACTGGTTAGAAAATAGAGGAAGGAACTAATTGGTTGATCTGACTCATAATAATATTAAGCATAACCTTTCTTAAAGCAGTTAATTCACACATAGCAAGGCAAAGTAAATTCTTCTTAATAAACTTAACCTGAAAAGGAAGCTGGAATAAATCTTCTCTGGAACTCGGTGGAATAAAACACTATTTCGACCAAAACATTTCTATAATTCACTCATTCTAAAATTAAACTCACGAATAATTTATATTCATTAAATAGCAAAAACCTCATAAGCACCAGAGAAGAAGTATTCAAACACCAATCAATCAGTTCCGCTACTAAAAATCAAGCACTAGTTTTAACTTTCCTGGCACCTAAAAGTCATTTCAAATTCTATCTTAAAACACATTCAAAGTAACATTAATAAGTGGTTAGTACATATTTGCTAAAACAGGGCGCGTTGTGAATATCCTAAAATGCATGAACATTTTTCAATAACCCCAAGCAAAAAAAAAATCTCTATGTTTCTTAAAAGCCTCCCGGCTCAAACAAATGGAGTGACTGAACAGACCAACTACATACACACAAAAAAAAACAAATGCAAGTAATAACATATAATCAAACTCATTTATTAATTATCTAGGATAAGTTTATGGGAGACCTGGCCAGACTACCCTTACATACAAATGCAATTAATATTCCACATTAAATTTCTCCAAGAGTCATTTATCAAGATAACAATTTTTTTTTTTTTTAACACAATAACGGTTACTTAGAAATACTGAAATACATTAAATTAATCATTTAAAACAACTTCTATAGAAATTACAATTTACATAAACTTCTTATTTTTGACAATAACTTTCCCCCTTTATTTTTTCTTATTTTTCAATTAAATTTTCCTCTTTCTCCCCAGATTAAGCAAGAACAGTTTAAATTAAATTACAAAAAAAAATATAATCTTATGAAAAAACTCACAGTTGACTTTCGGGATCATCATGATAAGAAGCTATAGGCTGCAGAGGAATTCCGCCGTTGAACTGGATCTTGGTAATGAGCTACAATAAAGTCCACGAAAAATGACCTCTTGTAGAACTTCAAAGATGAAAAAAAAAACCGGCAATCAATATTCTAAAACATTAAAGTTGAAGGAGAAACCGCTGCAGATGAATTCCGCCTTGAACTGGATCTTAGGTAATCAAATTCAAAAAGCCCACGAAAAATGACCTCTTGTAGAACTTCAAAGATGAAAACTCGGCAATCAAAATTCTAAAACATTAAAGTTGAAGGAGAACCTCCGGGTACAGAACGATGATACTTTTCCTTCTCACGAACAGAGAGCTTCATTTAGGTACGAGCCCTTACACTTCCGTTTTACGGGAAAACCCGCTTCAAACTCGGAAGAGTTCGCTCTGAGTTCTACTTCTCGCAAATTAGAAGAAAATTCTCTATTAATCACATCATGCCGCATCGCAAACGTGAGCCACCCGTCGGGGTACAAGTGCAGCATCGCAAATCTCCTCAGCTAAAAGCCGAGTTCGTCCGCAGAACGCTAGCGCCAGCCACCCAAGCCCGGGTAGGCCTGGCCGCAGGCCAAAGGCCCTCTCTGCTAAATATTCAACTCCAAAAACTCGAAGACTCTGGTAAAAACTGACTTCAAAACTCGCGCAACAACCGAGGAAAACTCGGTTTCTCCTCCCACCTACAATTATAGGTCCAAAGTTACACATAAAATTAAATTCTTGCCAATCCGAGACTTTTCAATATAATTTAATAGGACAAGTTCAAACCCCCAAACGAATCAGAATTAAGTCATTGTCTACAGTAGCACCTGCGAAAAACTGGAAACTAAACATTCGACCCCCTCTGCTAACAAGCGAAAAATATAAGAAACAACAAAAACTGCCCTTTCAAAGATTCAATTTACAACTTCCACCGAGGCCATAAACCAGGCGACATCACAGCGGGACGCCCGACAACAGTCTTCACTTTCAGCTTGGTAACAAAGACAAGAGAACCACGATATATTACTCAATGTTGCAACTGTCATCTTAAAAGGCATTTCCCACAGATGTTACTTCCGTTAGAAGACGCTCCCCTCTCTGCGTTAAAATTGACCGTTGAAGGAAAAAATAATTGCTTAATGATTTTAAGTACACACTTTCCAAATATATATATTCATACGCTCTTCACAATTTCGAACTTAAAAAAACCAAATACAAATACAAATAAAATACTTAAATAATTGATTACTTAAATCATTAAAAACACTTAAATTAAAAGCACAGAATTCGCGACACAACAACATGTCCACTGGACGCCTGACCAATGGAGGCGTGTTCTCTTACGGATGAGTCCAGGCCTAGAAAGCGATAATAGGCGTTATTTGATATGGAGAGAACCTGCAAACCGTTATCATCCGTGAAAGAGATGTATACGGAAGAGGCAGTGTCTGTGTTTGGGGTGGCATCTCTTTGGGTGGACGCACACACCTCCATGTCTTTCCAAGGGCAACCGCGAACACTCAGGATTATAGAGATGACCTCCTTGATGCTTATGTGCGTCCATATGTCAGGGCAATAGGTGATGCTTTCCTGTTACAGGACGACAACGCACAGGGTTCGCATCATAGATGGTTATCTTCAACAGGAAACAATTATGCGCATGGAGCGGCCAGCTCGATCCCCGGACTTGAATCCTATCGAGCACGTTTGGGATGCTTTAGGCGGACGTCTAGCTGCTCTCAATCCTGCCCCCTCAGATCCTTGCAACTGCTTTACAAGAGCAATGGCTCTCGCTTCCTATGGAAGTGATAGACCACATAATTGAATGCATGACACATCGCTGTATTGCTTCCAGAAGAGATCATATTCCATATTGAAGGTACTTTTCCTATAGCAAACTGACACCTTCGATTTGTTCATTTTATACATGTGCTAATTTCTAAACTTCCATAATTGTCTGGTAATTTCTTTTTATATTGATACCTTACTATGTGTTGTATGTTGTGGGTAAGTTTAATAAAATTCTGCTTGTAACTTTTTCAGTAATCGTGATTTTTGCTTAATTTATGATAACCAGTGTATATGTTATTTTGTATTTTAACAAAATGGCACTTTTGATCTATTTATACTGTTGTTCAGAGGTCCATATTCAGAGCAAAAAATCCATCAATTTAGGACAACACACTTTACTTAACGAAAAAAGAATAAAAAGAGCACACAGCAAATCATATTGAACATTACACAGCCTATATTATATCTTCACCTCCGACGCTCGAAAGATGGATGTGTCGGGAGAAAAGACAACTGCGCCACAATAATTAATACGCATGCGCATAAGAAAAAGTTCACTCTCCTCTACCCAACACACCCCTCCTGCGAGCAATATTTTTTCAATACAAAAATGAAATATAAAATAGCAATATATAATACATTACATTAAGAGATTAAGCAAATTACTTTCAATGTATACATTTATTTTTCTTCAGAGACACTTTTGGTAAGAAAATCTGCAATCATATTATCAGTTTGTGAATATTCCAACTTAATGACACTGTCCTTTATTAAATGCTTCATAAAATGGAAACGTAAGTTCATGTGTCTGGATGTCGTAGATGATTTGGCACAGTTGATCCATTGGGTAGCAGCTTGACTGTCTGTATTTAAAGTCAGTGCACCATTCAAAAATTGTTTACATTTTAATTGTGATAATAAATTTACAGTCCAAATAATATCCTTACAAATTTCAAAAATAGAAAATAATTCTGCTTCACAAGTAGAGAGACTAACACTTCTTTGCTTACGACATTTCCAAGAAATCAATGAATCACCTAGTAAAATAGTACCACCAGAAAATGACTTACCATTTTCTGCATTTTCCCAGCTAGCATCAGCATATGCATTTAAAACTCCAAAACCATTGCTATAGAAAAGTTTTTTATTTTTTGTACCTTTTAAATACCTTAATACCGCTTTAGCCAAAACATAATGCCCTTTTTCTGGTGCACGATTAAATTGTAACAAATAAGTTGTTACAAATGATATATCAGGACACGTTCTATTCGCTAAATATAAAAGTTCCCCAATTAATTCCTGATACAAAGTTGTATCAATCTTTCATTTGTACATGAAAAACCTTTATCTGCCCCTTTAATGATTGGCGTTTTTACTGCTTTACAATTTTCTAGATTGTGTTTAGTCAATAAGGATTCAATATATCCTGTTTGAGACAAACATATACCATTTTCAAGTTTTTCTATTTGAATTCCCAAAAATTTTGAATTAATATTTTCATGTAACTCAAATACATTTTTAATTTTAGAAACAGTATTTTCAAGCTTTTCTTCATTATCACAGAATACAGCTAAATCATCAACATACAAACATAGTATAAAAAGGTTTTTGGTATCATTATATATGAATATACAATTATCAGATGTTAATTGTACCAGTACAAGCTTTTCTAATTCAGTTTTTATTTTCATATACCCATTCCTACCCGATTGAGGCAACCCATAAATACTTTTCTTTAATTTACATATTTTTCCTTGTCCAATCAGTTTTTCATAACCAGGTGGAGTAGTCATATATACATCCTCGTTTAAGTCACTGTACAAATATGCTGTTTTTACATCATAAAATTTAACAGTCAAATTTAATTTATCTGAAAGTGCAAGCAATAATCTAAAACATGCAATGTTAACAACTGGTGAATATGATTCAGTGTATTCCTTATTTTTTATTTGATTAAACCCAGCCGCTACTAATTGCGCTTTATATTTTACTTCCCCAGAGTCTCCTTCCTTCAAAGTATACACCCATTTTCGCCTCTACCTAACATATACATTTTTTAAGAATTGCTGACAGTTTTATGAATTATCTATACACTTTGGATATTTGTTCTATGTGTGAAACATAAAATGTAATAATATCAAGAATGAAGTCTTTATCTAATTTCAAAATGTTGCCCTGACTTGAAAAACTACAAATTTATTAGAAAATGCAAACGATTGTAGTTCCACCATGTTCAAAATGAAATGTTCATTGTGACCTGTGGCTGCTTGGTATAAATGAATATTTCCAACCTGTAACAATATAAAACTGGATGAAGGCTTTAGGGACACCCTGTAATTATAATAAAGCATGCCTCTGGCACATTTTGTTTAAAATTTAGAATTGCTTTAAAAATATATGTTTAAAGTCTTAGGAATATTTTTTAAATAATTTTCCTTTTAAAAATTTCATTTTTTAATAACCATCAACTGGCTTTACATATGTATTATATTACAGGCTCCTAATTATTCCGGGTCTGCATTCTTTAACAGTAAAGGCTCCTTCAGCATTGTTCTGCTTGCTATGTGCAATGGAAACCACTGCTTTATTGTTGTCGACATTAGCAGTTCTGGTACGCAGAGTGATGGTGGGATTTTTCATTCCTCAAGTTTTAGTCAGGCTCTTCAGAAGGAATCGCTGAACATACCAAAGCCAGAAGAAGTATGCCATGGGAAATATTTTCCTTATGCTTTTGTGGCTGATAAGGCATTTCCTCTGGAAAAAATTTAATGCGACCATTTTGATACACCAAAAAAATTTATAATTATAGACTTTATGTTGCAGATGATTGATCAAAAATACGTTTGGAATTTGAGCATCACGTTTCCAGATTTTCCCAAAACCAATCATTGGTAAGATAGAAAACATGGAAAGTATTGCAAAGGCTGCAGTTTCTCTTCACAATTATTTGAAAGTATGTAATGACATGTTCTCAATTGCAAAAAGAAAATATTGTCCATTTGGTTATGCTGATTTTGAAGATCATGAAAGGGTTTTTCATGGAGCATCTGGTACTGGTAATGGTTTTAGAGATCTGACCTGAAGCAGCTCCAACATGTATACCACAGAACCAGCCAAAATCAGATAACAATTTAAAGAATTCTTTTTTTTTTTTTTTGTTGTGTTGGTCCCGTTCCTTGGCAGATGAAGCAAATTTCTGCTTCCAATTAATTTCAAAATTTTTATCTAGTGCATGTATAGTCATCATTAGCAGTTTGTATTCTTAATAATGCCTATTTAGTGCAGATTTTCTTTAAAAATATAATTTATTCCATAATATGCATCTAGGAATTTGTAATATGTATGTAGAACTGTAATGTATATGTATTTTTAATATGTAGGCAAAAAATAACATTGTATAATAATATTAAGTTACAGATGTAAATTTTGATGATAAATTTAATTTGCACATGTACAGCCACCATGAACAATTTCTATTTCATATGTTCTGATTGTTAAGACTTTTTTGGAATATTAATAATTAAATTTATGATGAATAAATATGTTTAGTTACTTATATAAGGCAATTGAATAACATTTCATAGAAAAAATTGATATATTTATGCTGAAAATCCTTATTTATACCTAAACATAAGAAGTTATGTATCCAATATAGGAAAAAAAAAAAAAAGAATTTTATTTTTTGAAAATTATTTCACATACATTTACTCTACCGAAACAAAATTTTTGTTATGTCTTCCATAGCTGTTTTTTTTTTTTCTTTTCTCAGCATCAAAAGTTCTGAGACACACGCTCCATACATCATAAAATGATGCACTTCATCCTTAGGAGTTGTCTCCTCCTCAATTAGCTTGACCAGAGAAGCGTCCAAGTTGTTCCTTTTCCTCTTTGCGTACAATCCTCCTTAAATGCAAGAGCAGCTTTTAATTTACCAAGGTAAATACATTCTGATCATGAACATAAAAAAAAAAAAAAAAAAAAAAAAATAAAAAAATTAAATGCTTAAGGACAACAAGCCAAAAAAATATGTAATTTTAATACCTTTAAAATTATAGGATTAACTCTCATTACTGAAATCTATTTTAATGAGATAACCATATTATATTAGGCAGTAATCTGAATCTAAATTATATTTATTATGTTTCACATTTATGCCACCTGACTATGCAAAGTGTAAAGCAAGACAAATATTAATTTCATAATTACATTTGCAAAGAATATTTTAACATTTTAAATGTATGATGCTATATAAATATAGTATGCATGCACACACCAATATATATATATACGCAATAATTTGACGATGATGAAACCAATTGTTCAGAGCTGGTGTTTGCTTTTGAAGAATAAAGAAGCATAAAAATAACTGGACAGTCCAACATCTGTTTATTATTTTCCAAATTTAACATGTTGAGATTCATAGCATTCTGAGTTGTAATTCGTAGCCTCACAAATTTTAAATCATGCAGATCACATTTTAAGCAATGGATGAGAGTAGCAAGCAAAGCAATATAGCTGCGTCTGACAAGCAGAAAAAATAGGAATATGCAGTTCATAGCAATGACACTTATTCAAAAATTTAACTTAACCTTACTGGCTGAGAGTTACTGCAGATTGCAGATATTAATTCATCTGCAGGATTAATTTTCAGATGATGTAGTATTACTTTTAAGACAGGGAAGGGACATATCCAAATTACAGAAGAAATATATAGGGCTATTGCCATTGATTTATTGTTTAAAGTAATATTACCTCGTGGCTTTGATACACTTGACTCCCCATTAAAAGGGGAAACCTGTGTTACTGAGGTATTACATTCCCCACTTAAAGAAGAAACCTGTGTTGCCACGGTACTACATTTCTCATTTAAAGCGGAAACTTGGCTGCAGATTGCAGGGGCTTCATCAATACTCTCCATAAAATTACTATTAAGAGCCATTATTTCATCTCTTGCCTCCTATGGCAATTGAATATTTGATATTGTTCTGGAACAAAATGAATGCAATATATATTTATATCTATATAATTTTCAAACTAAAACTATCTAAATTGGTCAGTTGCGTAAGAAACCTTATAAATTGTACAGAAATCTATCTCTTTATAAATACAGGTTAATATGCATTTATATTTTTTTGTTTAAAACCAGATTGCAAAGTTAGCATTTAGATAATTAGTGAAAGTTCATGCATATAAAATGCAAAACAAGTGATTAACCTGTAAAACAGTATGAATTTACTGATTTCATTTTAAAAGACAACATTTTGTTTCAGACTATAAACATATTATGTCTATTTGTATTATTGCAACGCATATTATTAAGCCCTTGTCTAGTTGAAGATGTGACAATGTGTCAGCTAATTAAATTTCATTAACTTTTAGAAAGTTATTTTACTGTCCAAAATTTTGGATTGTCATTTATAATTACTGCAGTTATTGGGCACAATATAATGTGCATTTTAAACTGTTGACTTACTAATTTTAATTTAAATATTATAATTTCTAGTTATAAATATTTAAATTTTAAAGTCAATGAGGAGAAATTTCTTCCTCGCTAAAAGAATATCTTTGCTTTTGTGCACTATAACATCAATATAAACAAGAAAAATTTTTGGCTGTGCTCTAATTGCAGTTATACTTCGTTTGCAGTATTTATATTTATTGTTGAATTATAATTTCTGTCCAATGAAAGCGATACACAATAAATTTTAATTATGTAGTTTAACATACCAGTAATGCACAAAAAAACACTTCTTAAATATATTACTTACCGCTAATATTTAAAACGCGGCTGATTCCTTGCCAAGTGTTTTTTCTTTTAAACATATCTTTGTAGTTCTGGCTTGTGACTTCGTATAAAACAGGATGCCTTTGGACTTCCTCAATGAGCATTTCATTGACATCCATACCGTTCGCCTTTTTTTTTGTTGACGACAGTAATGAACCAAATCGTTGATTCCACTGGGTTCTTTTTTGCGCATGATGTCTCTGTATTGCGGAAATGAAGAATGGAAGTTGAACATCGTTGAACCTGATCCATTCCATCATCCGTCGCCACACGCCGACGGACAGCAGATGTTGATCAAAATTAATTTGCTTGCTGACTGGAGAAACGTATACGGAACGCGTTACTTATTCAGTCGTGGAAACGAGCCTTCACTCAGGTATTCTTAATTGAAATACACTTTAGTATGTATGTAAATTTCTGATGAAGCATGATGAAAAAAATATTTTTCATGTCATAGATGGCCAAAAATAAATTAAAATTTTATGTACCTTAATATTTATGATAGATGAAAAAGCCTGTCTGAAAGCATTTCTATATATAGATATAAATATCATGGCAATATATACCTTGCTGTTATTAACGAAATGAAATACACTTTAGCATGTATGCAAATTTCTGATGAGACATGATGAATAAAATATTTTTCATGTCGTAGCTGACCAAAAATAAATTAATTTATGTAACTTAATATTCATGACAACTGAAAAAGCCTGTCTGAAAGTTACTAATGAATTGAAAGACACTTTAGCATGCATGCAAATTTCTGATGAGACATGATGAAGGAAATATTTTTCATGTCATTGCTGGCCAAAAATAAATTTAAATTTTATGTAGCTTAATATTTATGACAGATGAAAAAGCCCATCTAAAAGAATTTCTAAATATATATATATTTTTCTTTAGAAAGTTAAAACTTGAACGATAGTATTTCAAGGTTTTAAAAACTGTACATCTAGCTGCAAATTTTATTATACTATAATTAACAAGCAAGAATGCAGAAGCTATAGCACACCCGAAACCCACTGAATCCTATTCGTAAAAGCATGGTAGTGCCAAAGGTTACATATCAAACATAATTGAAACTTCATTATTAACAATAAAACATTACTAAAAAAAATTATACCACCAAATATTGAAATTTTTTAGAAAATTGGGAAAAGCAGAAGTTGCAAGAAAAATAAAGATCAAAATGGAAATATTTCACTGAGAGCTGCATAGCAGTGTCTTCAGGGAAAAAGTACTCCGCAACTTCCATTGAAATATCACCTCCACGCGTTTCAACTAACGACCAATTGAGACAAAAAACGCGTAAAATAATTTAATGAAATGAAATCTATTAAATCATTTAATGTTATCGAAATCGTCTCAATTGGGCGTTCTTTTTCCCTATGCGTGGAAGAAAAGTTAAACAGAGAAGTAACATACAACTAAATTCAAAAATTTTTTTATAAATAGTAATACATATATGAAACTAGGCAACAAATACTGCAAAACTGCCTCATGACTCAAAAAAATTTTTTACAACGTAAAGAAATTTAGAGATTTAAAAAGTATTCGAGAAGGAATGAAACCTTAAAACGTTAATAGTAATTTATAGTAAATTAATTCGCCTAGTAAATTTCTGAAATACTATTAGTCCAATTAAACAATTAGGAAAAACATCATAAAATGGGGGCTCCCTAGCGAAAAGTAAAATAGATCTGTTAAACTTGAATAAAATAATAAAGGCTGTCAAATAAACTGGAATGGCCGTCCTTGGCTGAACCTCCTAGATGCCGAAGCCGAATCTGTGGTTTGAAATTGCCTCCAAATTCTATGAACCACAGGACTCCCATTTAATCATCTGGCCACTTCTCTTTGACTTTGTCATGCCTCTAGTCTCCTAATGTCTCTCCATTGTAGTTCTGCAGGCAAATCATGCCAGCAGGTCATTGTTACGAATTGGTTATCTCAGATTTTTGAAGTCACTATCACAGTAAAATATGTAGGCTTGCTCTCAAACATGGACTTTTATGCTCCTCGCAGATGACGTGTTTCGAGTGCAGCAGCATTAATTTGCATATTGCAGTTTTACTTAGCTACTCTTATTTCACAACAAATTCAAATTTTATACAGTTTGGCTTACTTTTGAGGGAATTATCGCTATTTTTATGATTTTTTCTTAATTTATGATAATTAGTGTATATCTCTGATTCATTTTGAATATCGTGTGTATTTCAATTCATTCAGTATTTCATGTATTCCATTTCATATTCAATTCAATTATTCACATTTTCTGTATATATATTTTGTGTGCATTTAAAGGAAATGACTGAAGCATTTGCATGCAAAAAATGTCAAAAACTGATACCGTCTGTGGCCAAGCTAGTAAAGATGATGAAATGGTTATTTTGTGCATCCATCATTTCAAAACTGAAAATGTTACTGAAGGTAAAATAAATTCCAAAATCAATCTGGAAATACAAGCAGAAAAAAAATTGAAAATGAATTTGGAAAAACAATTTCCCACCTCTTCTTTGGGAACTACTGGCAACTTCCTATTTCTGATGTCAACAAGGGGCAAGGTGATTTATGCAATATATATTGGCATATTTTATATTCTATAGAATCCAGCATTTCATACTTTGCCAGTAACTTACATAATAGCCTTATAAGGACATTTTTTCATACTTTGCCTAAATAACATTTGTCACTCTATAGAATGCCTAGGTATTATACACAAAGCCTCGGGTATGTATGTAATAATTCTAGTATTTCATACTTTGCTTAAAAATGTCCAGCATTACATACAATGCCTAGGCATTCTATAGAATGTTGGCATTCCATACTTTGCCAATAACATATAAGGGACAATCAAGTTAGTTGTACTGCTTCAGACGACAAAACACGATAGAAATTTTACAATAACTTTATTTATAGCTTAATACTCCATTAAAAATCTCCTTTTCAACGTAATTACCTCCGTTATTAAAGCATTTGTTGAGGTGCAAATTTTTCAATGCCCTCTCCAAAGAAATCCTGTCCAATACCCACTAACCATTCACCTTTCACCACATCAACCAAGTCATATCGTCGCTTTGAAAGTTCTGCTTTCACTGGAACTTGATGTAACACTGCATTTTCACCATAAATTTCATGCAACTGTCTATAAATTTTACAGCAGTTACACCTTTCCCCCCCCACAAAAAACAAATCACTTCAGACATTTCCAATTTGGAAGCAACTTGCAGCGGTCAAGGCATGTTTATGACTGATTATCAGATAAACTAAAATTGCCTCGTGAAAGCCGCTACATCACACGATACAGCTAAATGTCTAGTGTGTTGTCAAACAGTTTCATCAAAATAGCCTTTGACAGAAAATTTTTAGGAAGGGATGCAACTAACTTTCTGATTGTCCTATATATACATAAAGACAGTTATTTGCTTGCTTGCATTTGTATTTAACATTTATCAATATCAATTTATGAGCGGGTTAGAGTATATTTAAGGGTGCCCCTTGAATTATTGCTAAGCTGTTTCATTTATGGTAACCTAAGTAGTTGAATCTTATGGAAACCATATTACGACGTAATTGATTGCGTGATTGCGGTGAATTTACCTCATGGGAAAATATTTGATGGATGTCAGTTAGGATGTATGTTGCATATTCTGTGCTGTGCATCGTAAAATGGCTTCCATGGATAAAGTGGGTATTTGGTGGTATAGAACGAGAGAGCAGAAGGTACTTCTTTTTTTTTTTGAAATGGTTGAGGACAGAAGAAAAGAAACTGTTGGATGTAATTCAACGGAATTATAAGTGTCCTGTTTGTACTAAGGAAATAAGTATGGTTGAATATCGGAGGATACCGGCACTACAGAGGATATTTTTTAATCTTATTTTTGTGAATTTATGTGGCGACAGTAAGTGGATATTTGCTTTTAGAAGTGCGAAGACAAATTTCTATTTTTATACTATTTCAGTGTTTGATATAAAATATAATTTATTGAGATTATATATTTTTTTTGTTTGGCTCTAGTGTAGAATTGGCTGCTCCTTTGACTTTTTAAAAGAAAAAGAGATCGATGTGTACATGGACAATGTCAAGGGTGGGCGCAATAACAAGTTTGTGCATATCTCCGATGTTTTCTTAAGATAGGTCGATGTGTACATGGATACAGAGTTCATGCAATTCTTTGATTTGTTATTTTGCCTTTGTGTAGCGCCAATTTTTTGCGCAAAAATCGGTGCTATACAAAGTCAAAATAACAAGTAAAAAAATTACACAAACTTGGTGTCCATGTACCGCAAAAAATTGCCAAGGGGCACCTGTTAATATATTTTTACCTATGAATGTAACAAGCAGGAGTGATAAAATAACAGAAAAATAAATCACTTATAACATACTGTAACTAACTGGTAAATTACAATATAAAAGTACAGGGCGATCAGCGAATATTTCCTGATTTCAAAATTAAATATCTCTACAACAAAGATCGATAGAATTACGCGGTAAACTGCACATATTAGCAAAACTGTAAAAATGGTGCACAAAAGTTTACAAAATTTAGCTATGAAAATCATTAACAGATGGCGCTCTAATTGCAGTGGCCTATCAATAGCCTTTAAAATATGCTTCGAAGTCGAAAGTGATCAGTACGACCGTTGGCTAGTGAAAAGAGGCTAGCATAGAAAGTGAAATAATGTATTCCATTAAACAATGTGTTATTTTGGTTTTGGAATTTCACCGATTAGAACATATTCATACGACAACATGTTGCAGTCTTCAAAACTGATTCAATGTTCCAGTTGGATCCGATGTGAAAACCATTCGCATGCTCTTTGTGAAATTAGAACGGACTGACAGTGTGGCTGATGATTGAAAGGGAAATGTTGGACCTAGACAAACTGAAGTCACTCCTGAAACTGCAGCTAAAGTTTCTGGAAGTGTTCAGCAAAATCCTAGGAAAAACATCTGGCAGATTGCATCAGAGACAGGTTTGAAGTACACGAGCATGCAAAAAATATTAACTAATAATTATTATACTAATAATAATTATAGACTACAACTGTTTCCATACAAAATCCGGCCATACCCATGAAAGCTGTGCAACTTTGCTAATCAGATTCTAACAATGATCGACAATGACAGATTTGATGTGAGCTGCATCTGGTTCACAGATGAGACACATTTTCATTTGAATGGAATTGCTAATACACAAAACTGGAGATTTTGGGGTTCTGAAAATCCTCATTTGTACGAAGATAAAGCACTGCATTCACCTAAAATTACTGCATGGGCTGTGGTATGCGCCAGAGGCAATATTAGACCCTTTTCTGTGTGAGAAAAGATAACTACTTAACGTTATGTTACAATTTTGGAACAATTTGTCAGCACTCAACTAGCGTTGGAGGATCGACTGGTTCATGCAAGATGGGGCTCAACCACATCGAACAGATAAAGTTTTTTGCTTTCTTCATGAATACTGAATACTTTGGGAATAGAGTAATTGCGTTAGATTATCCACAATTTACTGACACAGGAATAGCTTGGCCTCCATATTCTCCCGATAGAGTTCTTGTGACTTCTTTCTGTGGGGCACATTGAAAGACACTGTCTATCGAAACAATCCCACTACTCTAGATGAGCTTGAATCCTTGATTGGTGTTGCATGTGATTCCATTTCGGTTGAGATGTTGCAAGACATGATGTCAAATTTCATTGTTCGTTTGCGCCACTTCATTGTTTCGAATGGTGAACATTTTGAAAAAATTATATTTTGATTGCAAAGTTTGCTTCATTTTACTTTTTTTTTTTTTAAGACTCCTTTCAGAGAAAGAGTTTTCAGCGCAGAGTGCCATGTGTTAATGATTTTCATAACTAAATTTTCTAAACTTTTCTACAACATTTTTACAGTTTTGCTAATAAACGTACAGTTTACTGCATAATTCTATCAATCTTTGTTGTAGAGATATTTAATTTTGAAATCAGGGCTCATTCGCTAATTATCCTGCTGCTACTCTAAATATTTGTACTTACTTCTTTCATTTTGCTTACTTATTTAAATACATTACCTACACATTTTTGATTTTAACCTCTATCATCGTACTCCCACTGAAAATAATCTCTCCCCCATCATTTTAGTTCAGACAATTAATCTAATCAAGTTATTTTTCACATACTCACACTAACTGTTAGCAATATGTAGAAGTGGGAAAAATTAATTCAGGGACTGGAATCTTACGAAAGGGAGATGTTATGTCAATGTTAGATGCTTATTTTAAAGAAAAAAGTACAAATGATGTCTTATGAACATTCATGCATCCTTTCACACATACCATGATGTTAACTGCACTTTTATTATTAAAATTATTTATATTAAGTTACACTTTTAAATTATTTAATTGCTTCTTTATTTAAATACGGATTAACAGATTACTTTTAGCAGTAAATAAATTCACAATACATTTTCGCATGGTCAAATTTCAAAATAATAGAAATATCTTTCATATATATTTTTGCATCTTAAATATTTAGTTATTGTAACTACATTTTGAGCAATAAATGTTCCATTTTAATATTTCACATTGATTATCCATTTCATCAAAGATCTGCATGCACTTACTATGGCAATACTCACATTCTGCAATTTAGTGACGTGGCGATTACCTGCGAGTATGCTCAAGTAAAGTCAGTTTTCCAACTTAAGAGTATTCTCACAGATGGTAATGAATGTATTAATTTTATCTGGGAAAAATTTATAATTAACATATCTTAAAAATTTTTACCCATACTCCACAAAAAATTTGCATATACACACAGCATTTACTATAAATGCACATATTATATGTATTGATAATTCTCTGTGTGAATTATTTATATAGTAGTTGTTCTATCATCATATTTTTCAGTACAATAAAATCAAGATGCCAAATAACTCTAATGATTTAGAATTATCCACAGACCTCCCATATAAAATTTGATTTTGAATTTTTTTTTTTTTTGAAATCATTCGAAATCAAGATATCTAATAACTAGAACAATTTAGGGTGAAAATGCGCTTTAGCCCACTGCTTGGCGATGTTTTGAAAATTGCCAATTCGGCGCGTTTCTGCGAAGCGTCTTTGCAATTGCAAGCTTCCCGATACTCTCCGCGAAAACCTATTGTAAACAAAACATAGAATTCTAAAGCATAAATTAGTATGGAAACTGTTGCCACAAAAAGATAATAAAATAATATGCAAAACGAACATTATGATCATTAAAATATTTGTCAGTTAGGTTTAAATTAATTATTTACATTTTATGTTGTAATACTTACACATTTTATCCCGTTACATAACCTTCCCGACACGCTCCGCGAAAACGTAACCAATATGCCATCGAAGAAAGAAGGAATTTTTTTTGAAAGGGCATTAAAATTACAAACGATACCATGTACACACCGTTCCGTTTTAACTTAAAAAAAAGTCTGCGAATTGCACAATGTAGACAACGTACACAAATGAACAAAATAAGCTAAAATAACGAAAATAAATTACAAGAAAATACCATGTGCACAGCGTTCCTTTTAAACTTAAAAAAAACTTCAGCGAATTGCACAATGTAGGCAACGTACAAACAGTCAGCCATGTTGGCGAATATACGGAGTTACCCATGTTGGCGCGTTTATTGCTCATTCAAAAACAATCGCCGCCAAGCAGTGGGCTAAAGAGCATTCCAACCAAGAAAAAATGGTACAACAGTTCCTCATATCCACAGATAATTGGTAATAGCACATGACAAAAACAGCAACGAATATATAATGTAGAACAAGATATCAATATAATACATATAAATTCAGTGAAGTTTAATTGATAAATCTGATACAGTAGGACATCACCAGTGTTAATATACAAAAATGAAATATACTGTATTCTAAATACAAAATTTACTTTCCAAAATTTTTCCTTAATGGATAACACATCACAACTGTTCTCAGTTTTAGAAGCAATGGTACTATCACCACTTTTATGCTTAGAAGCCACTATAATAAAAATAACAAATTTCTGTTTAGAAGAACTAATATATATATATAATTTCACAAACGAGAAGAGGAAGATTGCTATTAGCAGAACTGAGTGAAATTTAACAAGGAAATCTGCATACATGTTGGACAGCGATAATTCAGATTTTATTACCTCTGATAGCCATATTTCCCTGCTGACACTTTTACAACTGTCAATTAATAAAACTGGAGTTCTGAGAAGCCACAAGGAAGAAAAACCTTATTTGCTGTCACAACACCGGTCAGATTTTGTGACACTGGCAAGACAATATGACAACAATCTTTAAAACTTACAATACGATGCACATGTTCTTCACAAAATGATATCTGATTTAGATTCACAAAATGATATCTGATTTGCTTACATTTGATTTCTGGACATTCTGTTTATTTAACAAGTAATTAGTGGAAGGTTGTCTTTCAACAAGGAAGTGAAAAATGTCAATGTGTAGTGTTAAAGAAGATAACACAAATAGCGTTAAAAGTACAATTCAGCATGAAGAACTAACTTAAAATTGCAGAGTAGAGGGACCCATAGTCTGATTAAATGGATCAAAGATTTCTCAACCAGCCTAAGAATATACTGCTTTAAATCTTTCAATCATAAGTGGGCTTGTTATATAACGAGGATAAAGAAATATTGCTTTAGATCAAGATTTCTTTAAAATCATCTAACTATCTCGCAGAAATACTCATCCTGCATAGGTGAAGTTTGTTTAATTCTCATCCTGCTTAATGAAAGACATGGTTTATAGAAACAAATAAATGGTTTATTAAGCATTCAGAACAAACAACAACTTACATACCTGATTTAATAAGGTAATTTCGTGGCACAGACAAAGCCTTATTGCATATATAATTAAAGGTCCTTACTAAGAAAGTACACTTTTTTTAAATTCTTCTTCATACCGAAAAACTTGTTACATAACTCGAGATATTGTCTGCTGTGTGATTAAGAACATGCTTGTTTAAACTATCATTTCGACTTCCTACATATCTCTCACATTAAAAGTTTCTCTCCTGTGGGAACATGCAGAACAGTGTTTAATCAAAATGTGTAATTTTCCAGCCAGCAAGGAAATTCATGTATGGCTTTTTCTAGCATCACTGAATAAGTATACATATATGTGCAACTTGAAACATGTTCAAGAATTTAAACTAGTGTATTAAAATACACAGATTTGTGGTTAAAACTAACAGCATTCTGGTAGTTTAAGTTAAAACACATAATTTTCATTACCCATTTCATTTCAGGAATTTTGGATTTTAGCTCCAAACACTTAAGTAGTCAAAGATTTAAATACCGTTTTAACACATGGTAAAATCAAGGTTTATCACCTGTGTGCATATGCATGTTTCAATACCTCATTATGTGAGAATGATATTTGAGATACCTCTCACACATGAGGTTTCTTTCCAGTGTGAATACGCAAATGTCTTCTTAGAGAAGCACGTTGTCGAAATGAATTTTTACACACTTCACACTGATAAGGTTTGTCTCCTGTGTGAATAAACATATGCTCCTTTAAAGAACCTTTATAAAGAAATGATCTGTTGCATGTTTCACACACATAAGGTTTCTCTCCTGCGTGAACGAACATATGATCCTTTAAATAACGCTTATTAAGAAATGATTTGTTGCATATTTCACACACATAAGGTTTCTCTCCTGTGTGGACATGCATATGTGCATTTAACTCACATTTTGATCTAAATGATTTGCTACATACTTCACATACATATGGTTTCTCTCCTGTGTGGATCAGCATATGAAAGTTTAATTTCCCTTTCTGTCTATATGATTTATTACATATTTCACACACAAAAGGCTTCTCTCCTGTATGAAAAAGCATATGCCTGTTTAATTCACTCTTCATTCTAAACGACTTGGTACATACTTCACACACATGAGGCTTCTTTCCTGTGTGAAGAAACATGTGGTTTTTTAAAGCAGACTTTTGTGTAAATGACTTATTACATACCTTACATACATGCAGTTTCTCTCCTGTGTGAATAAGCATGTGGACATTCAAATTATTCTTATAACCAAACGATTTATTACATACTGCGCATACATAAGGTTCCTTTCCCAGGTGTCTAGGCATACGGCGAATTATATACCTCTTTTGAGTAAAAGACTTATTATGTACCTCATCCACATTAAGTTTCTGCTGTGCATGAAAAAGCAAATGGGTTTTTAAATTGCCTTTTCGTCTAAATGATTTTTTACATAATTCACACACATGAGGTTTTTCCCCTGTATGAATAAGCATATGCCTAGTTAAATCACCCTTATATCTAAATGACAGGTTACATACCTCACACACATGAGGTTTCTCTTCTGTGTGAATAAGCATATGCTTGAGCAAACTACCCTTGTGGCTAAATGATTTGTTACATATCTCACACACATGAGGTTTCTGCAGTGTGTGACTAATCATTTCTTTGTCTGAAGTATAGTTTAATGCATATGACTGACTGTGCACATAAGGTTTCTGTCCTGTGTGGACATGCATATGTGAGTTTAACTCCCATTTCGATCTAAATGATTTGCTACATACTTCACATACATACGGTCTTTCTCCTGTGTGGATCAGCATATGAAAGTTTAATTTCCCTTTCAGTCTATACGATTTATTACATACTTCACACACAAAAGGTTTCTCTCCTGTGTGAAAAAGCACATGCCTGTTTAAATCACTCTTTCTTTTGAATGAACTACTACATACTTGACACACATGAGGCTTCTCTCCTGTGTGAAGAAACATTTGGTTGTTTAAAGCGGGCTTCTGAGTAAATGACTTCTTACATATATGAAGTTTCTCTCTCGTGTGAATAAGCATATGCACATTTAAATTCCTCTAAAAACCAAATGATTTATTACATACTTCACATACATAAGGTTCCTTTCCCAGGCGTCTAGGCATACAGGGAATTATATACCTCTTTTGAGTAAAGACTTCATCCACATTTAGTTTCTGCTGTGTGAGAAAAAGGACATCGGTTTTTAAATTGCCTTTTTGTCTAAATCATTTTTTATATAATTCACACACATGAGGATTCTCTCCTGTGTGAATATGCATATGCGTAGTTAAATCACCTTTATGTCGAAATGACAAGTTACATACCTCACACACATGAGGTTTCTCTTCTGCATGAATAAGCATATACTTGAGCAAACCACCCTTGTGGCTAAATTATTTGTTACATACCTCTCACACATGAGGTTTCTGCAGTATATGACTAATGATTTGCTTGTCTGAAGTACAGTTTAATTCAAATCACTGATTATGCACCTCGCACATCAGGTTTCTGCCCTGCATGATATCAATTTAATGCATTTAAAATATTGCTTTTCCCAAATGATCTGTTACGTAGCTCCTAGGCATGAAGTTCACGTCTTATACAAACTGTTCTACACATAAGGGAAACTTGATTCATATGTCATGATGATATTCTTGTTTTGCATGGATGTAACAGGGATTGATTAAGAGAAATTTTCCTCTGTAGTTGTTAAGATTTCTGTAAATAAATTTTAAAATGCATCCTCAATGTGGAAAATGGCTGTTTGGTATTTGAATCAACCACATGCATCTGCTGTATGTAAAGCTTGAATGGAGAGAATTTCAGCAGCCTGCTATTATGCTGAACTAGCATAACAGCAGTCCAGAAAGTAAGGAAGCTGCGGTGAACTACTCATGCCAGTCTCTGGCAACAAATGCCTACAAGAATGAACCACAGTGGATTACTTCAAGAAGTTCCTAATCCTATGACAGGTGCGTCAATGTAAGCACAGCTAAATAACCTAGTGATAGTACTGGTCTTTCAATCACCACTGCAATAGCATCACTGGTATAATCTTACTTAAAATTATACTTTTTTAATTAATGATCAGGTTTATCTTTCAATTTTTTTTTGGTTATGTTAATTCAGTAACTTTTATTACTTGAATGGGCCGAACTAAATAACGGTCCAATTGTACAAATTTTATTTTTATTTAACACATCTTCTCATTAAATTGTTGTTTCTCGCCCATACAACCCAAAATAGTTCTTGGTTGCTTCAAGCTGGCATTCAGTATCTTGCAGAAATATTTATGTGATTATTTTCATAAAAGTCACAATACATATTGTGCACGAGACTTACCTAGCGAATGATTCAAAAATGTCTTAATTTCTATGAGTACTTCATTAAAAATTAATTTATCATAATTCGCACAAATATAATTTCTTCCCCGAGTATATGTACATGTTTAATCATGAATTTACGAAATTCTGTCATATACGCTATGATACGATTACGTGAAGCTCTTATTTTTCTAGAGCTGTTAGCCAATTAGAAGTTCAAAATAGTACACCAATTCTGAATTTGAAGGTACAAAATTTGCAAGGCATTTTGAAGAAAAGAAGAAAATCCTCATACTAACCTACAGTAACAACTGCTCGTTCGGTATAAAACCGGAAAGAAAAGCTTTATATGGCATCCGTTAGATCGTTAGGTCTTTCTGCACGAATCTGGCTCAGGAACGAAAAGAGAACGACAACCCAACGAAGGAAGTTTAAACCTCACGTGACCGGATGTATCGCTTCAGAGCAAGTAATCTCAACACTACTGCTTTTGACGAATGAGGGGTTTTTGCAATGAGATACATTTCGCAAGAGAAGAAGAGGGGAAAAGTGGTCACGTGGTTTAAGAACAACAATCTCCGCACGTCCGCAGTCTACGATGGAGTCTGTAGCCGATGTACCACTAAAATTAATAGATTTTTCTAATTTAGAAATTTACAGCTATTGTGAAAAATTAAAAAGTACTCTTGGAAGTTATTTCTCTTTTCTTGATGTTAATAAAAAGGTCTTCTCTTGTTCAAGGAAAAACAAGTTAATAACATTTGTTTTAAAGTAATTCCAGATAGTAAGGTACTTGTAGCAAGCTGTGTTAAGGAAGAAATGAAGAAAACAATTAATTATAAAACGTCTGTGGAAATTTCTGCAGAAAATGAGGTAAGATTCATAAATTTTCTTTTATTCACAATACTTACCAATATTCATCTTTTACTTTATTAGGAATGTTAAGTGTATATCAATAGTTGAAAAATATTCCCGAGACCTTGAATAATGTTTTCCAGACTGTACAATGTAAATATTTGTTAATAGTTCATGAATACTTGTTCTAAATTATTGAAATAGTTGAATTCATGCAAGATCTGCTTATTTGCAAAAACATTAACACCAAGCCAATTTTCTCTTATTAATTACAGTGCCATAGAACATGCTACACCACTAAATTTTTATTAATTTCATCACGTTGTGTTTTAATAATATGACTGTTATAATCAAGTTTTAATCAATAAGCATAAATGAAGTATATTTTATCGCTTTTAACTATAAAATAAAGAAATATCTATGACCAAAAATTTATTAGTTTCACAGCTAGAATTACAGCGAACTCAGTTGTGCAAATCCATACAATTTTCTTTTTAACATTTATACTGTAATATAAAAAATACATATTAATCTGAAGTTTATGCTCTCTGTAGATTAAGAGTCAGTTATGAACAATTAAATTTCAAGGGGTACAAACATATGTATTAATTTTGAACTGTGTATAATATTAATTTCACTATCGTCACATAGTTTTAGGGCAACTGTATTTATAATGTTCCAGACATTTGAGTCTACCATTTTGAAAACCATCTTGTGCTTGTCAGGCTGATAATATTGTGACTTAAAATTATAATAGTAATTATATTTTTCTTTTCAGTGTAGAACAGCAACATATATGAACATTATTTTATGCATTTCGTTTTGCAGTGTACTGAATTATTATTGCAAATGATTCATGTGATTTCAAAAAAGTACTGGAAATAATTTTAAAAATAAAGTTAATTAATACTATATGAAATCAAACAGAAAGCCTTAAAATTTTACTGATAAAACTATAATTGTTCAATGTGTGTTTTGGTTTTATGATGTACATAGAAATGAGTATCCCTATCCTCTCAACATGTATTGTAATTGTTTCTTTAGAATTGCTTAGCCATCTAAAGTTGTTGCCTTTATATAGGCAAGTATTATTTTTAAACTGTCAATACCATCTCATATTCTGGTGGCTTGTTGGAATATACTGTTGCCGAATATCCGAATTTTCACCACATCTACCACAGCAAAAGCTTGTTTGTTTACATTAGCAGTTCTTACATCATGTGACCTCTGACCTCACCGGAATGTATCTCTGGCCATTTATCGCGGTACTTGTTTGTTTTTGCTGTACGTTCAAGGGATGGTGGTAATTGATATGTGAATGAATTTACGTGAAGTTCTACGAATATTTATCTCTTCTCTCTGTGTTATAGTATCACAGAGTTTATGTTTATTGTTATATAAATGCATGCATTAAAGCTGATCAGTCTGTTCAAAAAATACATTAGATATGTGAAATTATTCATGGATTACTTCTTTGTACATGGACAAATAGAAATATGTAGTATTACTGGCATATATGATTAATATTTGGTAGTTTTTAAAATGCACGAAATTTTTAAATATTGATATCTATAAAAGCAGACTGAAACCTGTGGTTATATTTCATTATTTGTCTAATACAGAGATACTTATTACGTATTTATTATTTAATTAATGGGGGGGGATACTTATTACGTATTTATTATTAAATTGAAGGAGAGATACTTTTCTTTTTCTTTCCTTTTTTGTCTTATGGAGTAATCTTGAAACATTTTAAAAACTGTGTAATGGATTTTTTTGCTAAGCACGTTTTTTCTGAACATTAAACTTTATTTATTCTGTGTTGAATATTTGCAGTGTATTATAAAACGAAACTTAACATCATATTAAAAACATATCTCCCTAGAAATTTTAAGCAAGGCAATTATTATTCTTTATCTGAAATATTTGTTTTTATGTAATAGGTAGTGAATGTAAAATTTTGTATAACTTTAGGTTTTATGGTTGCAACTTTGAAATCAATCAAAAACAAATATTTATGCCAAAAGAATTGTGTATACAATAAAATTTGTTGAAATATATATTTACATGAGAGAATTTTTTTATTTTTTTATAATGGACAATTATCTCAAAGTTTACCAATGCAGAGACCCCCATCTTGATTTCTAAAATATTTTTTAATATATGGTCTTCAACCTGTTTCTTATATCTTGCACTACAAGATATTTCACGACTCACTTAACATTTTCACTGCCATCTCCTTTACAGTTTCTAATGGACTCATTTTTAATGCATCATATACATGTGTTTCTGTCTACATAATCCATGTATTTAATCATATGATTATTTCTTTTATTTATGTTTTATTTCTTAAGGAATAAAGAAAGACAACATTTACGAGGGTTAGTTGAAAAATAAGTTTCCTCTGTCGACTGTGGTCAGAGTTGTGTATGAAAGTCAAAAAATAGAATGAGGCATTAAAGATATGACATACCTTTATTTTTCCACATAGGTACCAAGTACATTGAGACATTTGTCATATCGCTTGATAAGCTTCAAAAACCCCTCCAAGAAAAAATCAGGGCTTTGCATATGGAAGAAGCCTTGAACGGCTTGTTTCACTGCAGTATTGCTTCCAAAGCGCCTTCCCCCGAGATTTTTCTTCAAAGCCGGAAACAGATGGAAGTCGTTTGGTGCTAGGTTAAAGATTGAAGGTCCTAGGAGACTACCTTGGGCTACGTCGGCATAGATCGAGAGAGGAGAGGAGAATTCGTGGTTAACTCGCACGCGGAAACTGCGTCCAATCAAGTACGAGTTAATAATTTTAATGAGATGTGCCGAAAAACCAAGCCGCATGAACTTCTATAAAATTCCGTCATGCCAAGTCCTGTCAAAGGCTTTGGCAAAGTCTAAATAGACGATACCAGTTTTCTCTCGCTTACGAAAGCCTTCGTGAACGAATTCCACTACACGGAGTAACTGGTGTATTGTGGAGTGTTTAGGTCGGAAGCCGAATTTTTCCGAGATTAATAAATTTTGATCCCGACAGAATTCATTCAGGCGATTAAGTAAGACAAATTCATAGATCTTTGAGAGAGAAGATAACAGACTTATAGGTCTGTAATTGACGGGTAAATTTAAATTTTGTCCCGGTTTTGGAATGGGGACGACTGCTGAAATTTTCCAACAGTCGGGAAAATAGGTTCTCCTGAGCATTAAATTGACGAGTACTGTGATCCAAACGATGAACGTTGGGGGGAAGTTTTTGATCATGCAATTCGAAATAGAATCTATGCCAGGTGCCTTGTTAGGTTTCAATTTATCTATGAAAACCATGACTTCAGTAGGATCCGTAGGTCTGAGTTCAGTTGTGATGGGTTGTGATAAAAAATCTTTAACCCGTGCTTGTATGCGCCCCTGTGTAACCGGTCGGTTACAGTAGGAGTCGTGATTTGGTGTGAATTGTGTTGCAAGGCTGTCAGCAATGACTTCAGCCTTTTCTGAGTCTGTGTAGGCCATCTGAGCGCCATCGGCCGTTTGAAGGGGCGGAATGGGTGTTTTATGTTTGCGTAATCGGGCGGCTGCGCTCCAAATCGATTTGTCTTCAGTCGTTAGGGACTCAATGTATGTTTTCCCCTCCGCTTGTTTTAATAAGCGAGTTTCAGTCCTTATCTCGTTCTATATCTTGCGAAACTGGGCACGGATATTGGGATCTCGTGACCTTTGCCAAATTCTTTGCAAGTAGTTCCGCTGCTTAATTTTGGATTTAGTCTCAGGTGGGAGCCTAGCACCTGGGTGTTTAAGCGGTTTCGAAGCCGCAGCTCTCGCTTCTTTTAATAAAGACTCCAGATTTTCAATATGCCTGTCAAAGTCCGAATTGCTGGAAATTTTGATGGGAGGGAGTGCTGTTTTTTCCAAAATAAATCTAAAATCGTCCCAATTTGTTGAGACTTGCTCCTCTAATTTTGAGTATCGATTTTGAATATCTAGGGTAATCAAAGCAGGGTAGTGATCAGAATCAAAGTCCTGAATCACTTTAATTTCATGCCGAAAAAATATATTATAAAATGCAGTCAGATCAAG
Source organism: Stegodyphus mimosarum (assembly GCA_000611955.2). Taxonomy (NCBI): domain Eukaryota; kingdom Metazoa; phylum Arthropoda; class Arachnida; order Araneae; family Eresidae; genus Stegodyphus; species Stegodyphus mimosarum. The sequence goes on from KK117682.1 coordinate 72,134, forward strand.
AACCTGACCCTCTTGCAGGGTAGTAAGTCGGGAGGGTAGGAGCTATGATCTGTACATGGTTACTCTCGCTCCATGAATTTAGACTAATACCATACCTGTTCCTCTTCGGACAAAACTATGCGGTATGGCGTGAATTTACATCACCAGCAATTATTAGGTTATTTGAAACATTCAAAAGTTTATCAAAATCACTGACAGGAAAAGTAGGTCTTCCACGTACTGTTGATTGTGGAGGTAAATAGGCTGAAACTATTGTCAGCGGGGGAGAATTTTGAAGGAAAA
>KK117683.1:0-36187 GCA_000611955.2 Stegodyphus mimosarum
AAATCTAATTACAATTCTAAATAAATAGCCAAATAAATGTGAAATTCGTAACAATATATACATCTTGAACTTCCCCAGGTCCTAGTGTGGCAGATGTACGTCAGGGGGCAAAATTAATTTTTGCTGTTTTCTGTCATATTTCTCCAAAAAGCAAACTTTTAAAAGGTTGAGCATTTTTACGGAAGGTGCAGCTGGAATTGTGGCGGAATAAATGTGACAATTTTATATGTTGCTCCAACTAGAATTGTGTTAGACATCTTTTCAAGTACTCTTTGAACTATATCTCCTTTGTATATTCTACATAACAGTATTAATATATATATATATATATATATATTGTTTCAAAAGAATATAGTAAAGTTAAATTATTAAACTAATTATATTACATTAAACTAATTAATTGGAACTCTAATATCTCTAGAAAAGTAATAGGTAACACTTTTTATAGCCAAATAATCAGAATAAAAAACATTTGTAGTGAAATAGAAGATTTGAAAGATGAAATAATAAAACTAATTGATATTCAGGTTAATAACCAAGTCCCAACATAATTTATTAATTTATATATTAAAAAGGCAGGCATTAACTTTTCTTTATAATTTATTGACTCTTTATAGTATGATAACATTACCTTAAACCTAACTGGAGGGTAATGAAGGATTTTGAAGAGTTAAGGGATTATCTTGTAAATATTTTGTAAAAATGTATATTTAATACTGTATTATTTCCCTTTACTAATAAAGGGCCACCTCTTTTCAAAAGTCTCAATTATAGCCTGAATTGAGTGAAAAGTTTTATCTTTTTCTCCTTTTCCTTAACTTTTTGGCCAGTATTTAGTAAGTTTTATTACACATCTTAAATTCAGTTTTAATATTATTAAATATTACAATACTTTTTACTTTCATTAATTTTTTTAAATTTTTCTAAATAAAATTCAAAAATACTTCATAAATTAAATTTACTAAAAAAATTTTTACAGTCCTTAGTAATTTGCAACCATTTTTCACATTACAACAGTTTGCCTTTTCACAATTTTTATACATTTTCACATTACAACAGTTTGCTTCTTCACAATTTTTACATTACTACACAGTTAGATTTAAAAAATGTTTTAGCTACAGAACACACTTTTTACATTACATATAGTTTGCAGAATAATTTTAAATAGTTTTTTTTAAATGGCTCTTATATATTTTTAGGATTTAAAAAAATTTATTACAATTTTATATTTGTTAATGGATTTTTATACTTGCACTTGACTTACTTATGTTCTCAGAATTTAAATGATATTGTAGATTAGTTCGTAACAATCTAAATTATTTATAATTTCTTTTAAACCTATTTCTATAATTAATTTTTTACTTTAAATTGCTTTTTGCGAATAGAAATTTTGTTAAATATATATGTTGTTACATTTACTGTTACATTTCTAGAATGAAAAGCTGCAATACTTGAGAATTTTAAAATAAATTTGTCTACTGTTTCAAGCTTTGAGAAATTTCACAATTCAAAATCTTGAAGCTCAAATTAAGATTCTACAAGCACAATTCATCATCACTAAAATTGACAAAGCAAGTAATAATTTTAGTATTATCTGAAGAAAGTTTTATTTTGAATTCCTCCATAAGGAGCTTCACAGCACGGGTACCTATCAACACGTTTCTACTAGCACCACTATTTTAAAGAAAAAATTTACTGCACTTCACAAAAGTCTCAAAATACGGAACAACAAGTTTAATAACAGGTTTACTAATCTCTATGCATTGCCTAAATTTCATAAAACACCTATCAATTTTATATTCATTGCTAACATTACCAAAAGTTTTTTAAAAGAAATTGATTATCTCTTGGCTAAGAAACTAAAACTTGTTTTAAATATTATTAATAATATTGATTTTCAAGATACACACTGCAATTGGATGATTTCTAACAACGAAGTTATTCTTGATACTTTAAAAATACTTAAAATAGAAAACATTCAATGTTACTACTTCGAAAACCTTTATATACTTCTTTACCCTTGGATGATATCTGTAATAGTCTTCTTACTCTTTCACTATTATTTCCACAGATCCAAACTATTATTCGGACACAAGAATGGAAACTTTATCTTAACAGTGTACGTTTTAACAAAATTATTGGCAATTTAATAACATTATCTTTAAACAAACAAAAGGAATTCCAATAGGAGGAAATTTTTCTACAGCAATCTGTGATCTGTTCCTATTTACACAAGAATTTAAATTTGTAAGTTCACTTAAAGACGACGAACATAAGTATTTCCAACACGTATATCGCTATATTGATGATGTTATTGCCTTTAATAACTTTAACAAACTTGAAAATGCTAATATTTACCCTTCTTGCCTCAAACTAAATACTACAAATACTTTACAAAATGAAGTAGTTTACCTAGACCTTCATATTCTTAATTACAAACAAATTAAAATTTATGATAAGCGAAGAGACTTCAATTTTCAAACATTTAAAGTCACACACTGGAATTCTAACGTTTCAAAAAAGAGTCATCATCAATACTATGAATGCACAACTTCTCAGAATTAAAAGAATATGTAATAACACTGAACTCCTTCAAGAGGAAATTCTCTATTTCATCAAAATTTTGCACAACAATCTTATTTCTCAAAGAGTAATTAATAATTCCTCAAAAAAAGCTGGCATTTACCTTTTATTTTAAATTATTTTGATTAGATAATGAAATATTTTACTTAAATTCTCAAGGAAGGTAGATAATGGATGGCTAATTCAGATTATTTAATGAAAAATGTAACATAAGTTCCTCTTACTCCGTCTTTAGTACTCTCCTAGATAGGAACAGAACTTCAGTTTTATTATTAAATTTATAATATTAAATTTAAAATTTTATAGTTTAATGATGCTGAACTCTGGCCTTGTGTATTTCTGTTATTAATTTATGGGCCTCTTTCATTTCTGATCGCTTGTAAGCCCTCTAGCAAGAAGATTATCGACTTTTTCTAACAATTTTTCTTTTTTCCAATTTCCACTGCTTTCAGGCCAGATTTTGCATTTACTTGTTCGGCCATTTTGTTCTTCCCCTTCTTACATTTTTTGCGTGACTCAGCACTTTACTGGACACCATTTTGTTGTTTAAGCTACCATCCTCGACCTTCTAAGTCAACTCCTCTGTATCCCCCCCGCCTTTTTGTACAGATGTCGGCATTGGCCGTGTCACGTTGTGACGTTTTAACCCTCTTATTTTTAACTTGCACCTAATTGGTGATTTTCAAATTCTTTTCTGTTTGCTCCCTATTTTAGAATTCTTATTCTAGCAACCTTTTTTCCCTCCATTTCACTCTTATAATCCTTGCTGCCGCCTTTGGGTACAGGTATGTTCAAATTCTTTTGCTTTGTTTAGCAACTGGTCTTAACAAGACACTTTTTTTATTTCATTTTATTTTTTAGTAAACTAAGTCTAAATTTTCTAGCTCATTGGGATCTCCCTTAAATGATGTAATTTTTGACACGTTCCTAATTAGCTACTTTTGTATATTTGTAAATTAGCATTACAAAATTTTTAAAGGTTACTCTGTACTCTTTGTTTTTAAGTCTTATGGCAGATGCGTTGGGAAAAGAAACGATAAGAATTGAGAGCTACGGTATTATGCAGATTTTTATCTTTGATTATTTGTTTAAATTTTTTTAGTTTTTGTCTCAATTATTGTCGTTTGACGAAACACGTAATGGAGTTTACCTATGTACGAGTAATAGTGCTTTTCCCCTGACGAGTCCACTAAAGCTCGACAAAGGCTAAATTTCCATTTACTGCCCTTTTGGTATTTTTGCTGGTTTTTTAATTTTAATTATGTTTGTGCTTTAATGTTTTTTACGTGTAGCAATTTTTAAAGTTGATTTTCTTAAATACCAGCATTTGGTTTTTTGTTCTCTTACGTTTTTCTATTAAGATGTAAGGTTTATTATACGTTTTCTAACAGTTATTTTAAGTTTTGTATCTTTCCTACCTTATTCTAATTTCAGCTTACAATTTCCTGCCAGAATGTGAATTCAGAAACGCAGATAATGCAAATGAGAATGAGTACTATTTAAGTCGTGAGTTAACCGACTTCAAGAGAGAGAATCTGATTTCCTGACTAGCGCGCGTTTGCCTTCTGGCTACATCTCTCTTAGCTGATATTACGCTCGGCCATACCTTAAGTCCTTGCTAGGCTTCGCCGACTTAATTAATACTTAGGGGCCAACTAGTTAGATTTTGATAGCTTCGGCTGTATTCGTTAAGAGCTTTAGTTAAGTTAATTCTAGTTCAAATTATTAGTATTTAAGTTCAAGCCGGAGTGGCGGCTTTATTGTAAAGTTCCAAGTCGGAACTGATTGTAAATATATTGAATAATAAAGGGTTTAAAACCCTTCTCAAGTCTCACGTGTTCTGTTCACACTTAAGCGATTATTCGCTTGTTAAGTGTTCGTGAGGTTAGGAGTTAGAACTTTAGATTTAAAGAGTTAAACCCCACAAATTAATTAATTTGTTAAACTGTTTTACCTTAGTTATGAGAATCAAATTTACGTTTAGGCGATTGCCTTTAGAATTTTTCTCTTTTTGCTAGGAACAAGTCTATAATTTACTTTTAGGCGATTGCTATTAGAATTTACTTCTTTTATTTGGCTTTGATCCTAATTTTGCAGCTCAATGCGCAAAATATTTGACCTATATGTCACTTGTTCATCTACTACTTCCTTTAACTTTATATATAACAAATTTCTAAATTGCATTAGTATTGGGATATAATAGTGTAGCATAATTTTGTACTAATATTATAATTATGTCGTATCGTTGTTATATGTACTTGTACTAGTGTACCAGTGTTTTAGTACTGCTGAAGGTACAGAACATTTTAAGTGCTTATCTAATGAATTATATCATATATTGCATAGAATTATTTTGTTTTCATACTGTAATAGTTTACAGTCATGCATATATTTTAAAATGAGTACATCAGGTATATTCTAAACGGCATTCTATTCCGAGAAATATAGCTCTATTTTTAAACGAAAAGAACTGCAAAACAAAGCAGAATGATTTTAGCCGTATGGCTGACTTCACGCCTACCCTTCCGTGCTTGGCTAACTTGTTAGAAGTTAGCCAAGCAGATGTATCTCCGAACTTGAGAACGAAATTAGAATCACTGTCAGAGCTTAAGCAAGCTGGTAAGCACCCTTCCCAATTGGAGCAGTCGCTTTATCGGAGAAGTAAAGTAAAAACATAAAACATATGATCAGCTAATTACGAAATATTTATTCTCGCAAATATTTTGAAATACGCTATATAATATTTGCTTTACTAAATTGTATTCTGAAATCCTTGGTTTTTCTCTATTTTTCCCAAATCATCGAAATTTAAAGCGACTTTGCAAACATTTTACAAATTGTGAGGAAAATAAATGGATATTTCATGTGAATTTATGGAGTTGTAAATTCTAAGCAGTGCGACCTATAATTTTTTCATAGCAGTCAATACTTGAAAAGAACTACAGTATAGATTTCAGAAAACAGAATTACAGTGATGAGAACCTCGGCCAATGTTGTATAATCTGCCAATGTTGCATAACGGTTGTGAATTACGGTCAATGTTGTATAATCTGCACAAAGAAACAAACCTCTTGTAAATAAGTGCTGACCCTGTTCATAGCATTCCCCTTGAGGAGCGAAATATAAATGACCCTGATTAGGTCTGTCGAGCTTATCATGATGGTCTGTAAAGAGTCTTGAGTACACTTGCCACTTTGGCCAAATACGTTAAAAAGAGGTTTCTTCGCTTCGTTAAATAACAAGGACAGTAATACCAGTGGGATGGGCAATAATTACATACGCCATAACTGAAGTGATACACATCGATACATTTGATTTGAATACACTCTGGAGGTATATTGTTAGAAGTTAGCTGTGATGATTTTAAATTTTAAACTGGCAGTATTTTCCTACTTCCAGTTTTATACCAGTGGCTTCCTATAATACCAAAATGGAATATCATCAGACATCCCCCATTAGGCAAATAGCATGAGAACTATTTGCATAAGCCTAATGGTAATGAGAGCTATTTGCTCGTCTGTCTTCGTGGAATTCGTCTGAAGGCAATTTTCCTCACATTCACGTTACATACGAAGAATATCACAAAACCCAACCATGCAGCAAGCCCATTGAATAGGTTTGAACTCACAACGAACTGCTAGCATTCAGCAGTCTTTAACTGCTCTGCTGCCGTTAAAACCCACAAGTGAAAACTCAAGGGTATGTGCTCCGAATTCGAAAGGAGTCATAGTCTCATTCAGTGGATGGTCCTATCTTGCAAAACACTTGCAATGTGTTTTGAAGATCCTTATAAAAATGACGCATGCCATTGATTCTATATTCTCTTATTTTCAGCATGTCTAATTAAGTACTGTTATTCACTATTGCGCAAGATCTCACAGCTATATTTTCATAACTCTGCATTTTGCCTTCTGTTTATTAACAAAACGTAGCTCTCTAGATTTTCTGATTTCTGATATTCAGTATTCGCCAACTCATACTTAAAAGATAAATTCCACTTCAAAGACTTTAAAATAAATTTCGTTTGTTCATATTGTTGCCTGCGTACGGGTTCGTTATGGATTGAATGCGCAAGTCGTTAAAAAGTTGATAAAATTTATTCTTTTTACAAGAAATAAAACAAGATGCTGAAATATTTCCTCAAAGATATTCTTACAATATCACAATATCTCACAGCAGTTATATTTAGAACTGTTAAAGCGTTAAATATTCAAAACACAGAGAAGCTAATTCTATCTCACAGCGAATTCGCTACAATCAAATAACAGCGCTACCTAAAGAACAGTTGCATAAAACAGCTATAACTGAGCTAAGAGCAGATCGTAGATCGTTTCGTTTAAGACAAAGCATGACCATTACGGTCTTCACTCTTCATTAAATTTCCGCCCTTGGGCCAATTGCTTGAATGATGATTAAGGTGTAACTGATTTACACCTATCGTCCGTGGACGTGAATACAGAAGCGAAGTTGTCGGGAAAGAGCATTTGAAGATTTTGAAAATCTGCAATTAGTAAGATGAGCATATCCGAGATAGCAATATACGATGTTAAATTATAGCATTCAGATGACTTGCAATTTTAGCAGTATTTCTTTGTGGTAAACATTGAAGCTACGTTAATTGTGATAGCATTTGAAGGCATTACATATAAGGTACGTATCCACCGCTTTTTGATGTAGAATTTGGCATAATTGACTCGATCTAAGGCTTCGGTCATGGCCCGCAAAGTCCGTAGTTAAACATCGGCTCCGGTCAAAAACACAAAGTCCGAATAAATGAGCACTGCTCGGTCAACATACACGAGTCCAGTCAATAGTGAAGTAAAACGCGTAACACAAACACAGTCAATGTTAGCAAACGAATCGGAGTAAAGCACACTTGTGCATTCTGATTGGTCGAGTTAATAATAAAGTAAATCACAATTTATGGATATAATTAATAAATGTGAAAATATCTTGCAGTAACTGTTCTTGAAAATAATAATATTCAATCTTCTAAAGCAGAGAAAATAGTAAATCCTGTAAAACATTTTCAGTAATTTTCGAAACTTGCAATATATGCACAAAGGGGTGGGGAGGGTCACGTGATGAGCACCATCAAATCGTAAACACAGAAAATCTTCCTGGTGATATTTTGCATAGACTGAGCTAAGATGTTTTTAATCTGGCTTTTATAAGCTTTTTAATCAGCACGAGATCGTTTTCCAATTTTCTCGATTTTTCTCGATTGCAAAAGCAATTACGAGATGTTTATTTATTAAATATTAAATGCACGCGCTCTTGTATTTCTACTTTTCCGGCGTAGCTTTCTCTTCAAATTCGTCACGCGCTGCATTGCACGGGAAAAATAAAACAATTTTAATTTCATTTCTAAATAAATAGCTAAATAAATACAAAATCCGTAACAATATTCTTTTATAAATCTTAAAGGTTCAATATAAGACCAAATGTTTTGATGTATTTTCAAGCATATTTGAACCTCGTTCGACTACAAATGATCACTGGATGAAGAATAAAACAAAGCATGAAACATTTCAATAAATCAATTTTTGAGTGCAACCAAAATGAATTCTTTAGCATTCTTAGCATAGAAATGGATTTATTTTGTACTGGAAGGGTGGAGGCAAAAATTCGTCAAATGCCGATTATTAGAATTATGAAATAAGATTAAGTTTTATTTTTTGTAATTATGAACGCGTATTATATATTTTACGTAAATTAAATATAAATTTAAAACTAAAAGTTTGAATTTAAATTTTCTTAAATACTTTCTAAAATAGATGTCTTCTAAAATGTAGGGCTCAATCCTAGAAGACAAAACAAAAATCAAGTCGTTGTTTACTTCTCTTAGGTTTGTACCTGTCTTTTTATGACGTAATATTGGCTATGCATCGTTTTAAAAACAGGTTACAGATATTCTACAGGTTCATATTTAACTTTAAAATATATTGTAGAGACGGAGCCTGTAGCTAAACGTAACTTGTGGCAAGGTCTCCAATAGACGTGTAAGCGACTTAACGCTAATACGAAATAGAACTTACAGAGGTTGTATAAACTACTTAGAAGTTGGCTAAACTTTCATTGGTGTGACAGCACTATCGGCAAGAATGAAGCAACAGCGTAAAGAAGAACGTTTATCTCAGAATAACAGCTCGCAACCTGGCCTTCAGCAGGCACAAGATGCTCTAACTAAAAATCTCAAACCCTCACTTAAATACACAGGAGTTAACTTCATTCTGGCAGGAAAACGGGAAGAGAGAAGTGACAGTACAGATCAGAAACATAAAATAACTGGTTGATTAACTAAATAAACCTTACAATGTTTTAACTGAGTTCAAATGCTAGGATTTAATATTACTGCTCGAGATTTTACTATTAGAAATTTACTTTATTCTGTGTTGGGCACTGTTGTTAACATAGGTATAGTAATAATAAAATTTAACACAACGAGTTAGCTCTTAAGCGTGCATCATTAATATTTAGCAAACAAGTGAAAATATTGAATTAATGATTTACATTTCATAACCATTAATTGGTCGTACAAAACAATATTTCTTTTTGCATTAATATATTTATTTAAACAAATTTTATAAATAAATGAATATCCTCAACAATTGTTGTGGTCTTGTGTAGGAATAAAATCATTTGCGAAGGCAGTAGATTTAAGGAGTTGTACGACATAAATTTAAATTTAAAAAATATTCTTATTTGTATTTAAAAATCTTTGAAAATATTCAAGGTATCTCGAATACAAATATGAAGGATCTCTTGTTTACGTTTTAATTAACTGTAGAACGGAATTATTCTAATATGTTGATTTAAAATGAACGGTTTGTATTTATTTTCAGTAGAACCAAAGTTTAATTATTCTGAAATGTAAATTTAAAATAAAGAATTTAATGTTAATTTATAATAACAAGCAACTGACTTTTGTTATTTTCATTAGAAAATCGTAAATATATCTAGTGTAAAATGCGAGAAAAGATTATGACATTACAAGCTTAGTCCTACCCATTTATGATGTCACTAAGCTCGTAATTTTGTTTATATAGCGTATTCTGAGTTTTTAAGAAATGTTATATATAATAAATAATATTTCTATTTTTTATGAAAGCAAGTCTAACCTCGATTAACCAAAGATATATTATCCAAAACTGTTCTGCTTCAAATAGTTCAATAAACGGCGATCTTCCACAATAATTTTCTGACGTCTGAGTTATGCTTTTTTCTCGATAGCTTAAATCAGTTTACGTAATAAATATTACACATATGTAATAGTTGTAGTCCCTTGTCATAAACGATTATCTTTACTGAAAAAGTTGCCAAAATAAATTTCATTTAATAAATTAAAATGGTAACATTAAGCACGTTAAAATTCCTTAATTTGTTTTGCCAAGATTTATCTGTTTTACATGATTATGATACCATTTCTGCGCGTGGTTATTCTATATAGTGTTAAGCTTCCTTCCAGACAGTAAGTGCTTTTTAAAATTTGAAAAGGGCAATTTTAGATAATAGTCTGCTGTTTTATTTAGAGGTAAATTTCAAAAGTATTCTCATTATGCCTGGTAACAAAATTATCAAAAGATATCAACGATTCCCGGGCAAGCGCTCTTCGTCCAGTTCAGAGGACAGTATTGGTAAAAGTGCTGATGACGTTGAATATCCTGCGGATACCAGAATGAAACAACTGAGTTTTGTTGCAGTCGCACGCTTGAGAATGTTCGGTAAGCACGGAAACGCCGACAAAGTCATCGCAGATGTCAAATCTTTTGGTAGTGAATTTTTTAATTTGAGTAGACAGGTTTTGCTAATATCACAACCCATACTAAGTTACATTATACCAAGTTACCCATACTAAGTTATATTTAACAATAGAACGATGAAATAAATTTAACTCTTTTGATATTCACTAAATACTCGTAGCTGCACATATTGCAAACTACGTCAAAAGATTTGCGTGGTAATCAATGTTCATATTTATTTCCCTAAATGTGTCTTACTGTTTGTAAACGTGTACAAAAATAGGCGACAAGAGGCGATGGTCAAAAATCCCTTTTAACGCTTTCTGTTTTTTTTGCCAGCCAAAATTTGCAGAATATATTTTATGTTGACAAAAAGCTGTTAAAGATACGTTCATCCCGGCAACCCTGAGCGAAAATTTCGGCAATCGCCAATCGTTACTTTGGAATTCTAAAGAACCCGGTCATCCATAATTGGGGACTAAATCACGCTACTTTGCTAGTCAACGGATGCAAGTCTTCTATTAAGTGACATTGAGGTTAAGTTTTTTAAATTAACTGCAAATGTCTCTATCTTTATAAGGAAAACTTTAAAATACTTACCTTGTATACAGGCTTTCGCGAGAAAGTGGACAGGGTGCGTTTCTACATTGGCGAAAAAAAAAAGAATATCGATTTACGCATGTGTTCGAAACAGCTGACTGTTGACAAGGTGCGGAGGTACGATCTTTCTACCAAAAGGTTTATTTTTCTCGAGTCCTAGTATGTTTAGCTTTAGAAGATACATCAAATAACATTACAAGATATTTTTGCCATTGTGGTTCAAGACATAATTTACATAATTATTGCATAATTTCAAATATTCAAATTATCTTAAAATAGAACACAAATTTTACTATATTATGCGTTACAAATATAACACTTCATAAACTTTATTTGCAAAGGTACATTGCGGGATATCCAAATACAGGTTTAGTGCAGACGTTTAAACGTCTTGATACAAATGGTTTAACTTATTTTAACTTATTTCTCGTGATATTATGTAAATTTAGAGTAATGCGGTATCTTTCCGTTATGCGTCTGCACCAAGCCACTACCATCGAGATTCATTTTGGTGGTGGTGGCCAAGTGTTTTTACAACCCGTGAAAGCTGAGCAATCCCCCACAACCCAAATATAGGACCATCAGGGGACCCAAACCACCTGTTGATTTGTTTCTCTTTCGCGAAGTTCATTTTATTTGAAAGTAGTTAGTTTGTGTTTTCCTCCATGTTTTTTTAATTTTAACAGAATAGGTTTGAAAATCTGGAATTTATTAAACAACGAACAAGCGGCAGTTATGTTCTTTCGAGATAAAGGCCTTATCCATAAAGAAAGATTGTGTTCAGATAAGCACGAGATGAAACTCAGATATATTGCCGAAGTCCAAATGGTACCGCTGTCTTCAAACATGCAGAGAAAAGAAACCCATTTGATAAGAAAATTGTTTTGAGAACTAACGCATTCTGCTTCTCACCTAGTTTACAGCTCATTTATTAGTGGTGCGATAAATGCTATGTAAATGCTAGGTTCGAAATCAATATGTTGCAATCTATAAACCATCCTTATTACTAGAAACTGTTTACAATTTAAAACCATTGAAGTGAAATTGGCATGTGCGTAATGGAAAGTAGTAAAATATTAATGCCTGATTAATTTATAACAATAAATCTAAAATTAAAGTTATAAAAAATATGAATCAAAGTCGATTCTATTGCTCAAAGTAAAAAAGACAGAACAGTTCGATCTCATTAGCAAAACAAATTAGTGAAGCTTCGCCAAAAAAAGTTTACAGATACTTTTATAATGATTTCATTCGTATCATCTTTTATGTAAATTTTTTATTTGCATGTTATACCAGAAACTACTGCTTTTATTTCAATTTGGACCAGATAATTATCAGCTTTCGACTTTAGTGAAGTTCTAACGATAACAAAATCGTGTTTGCTTTATTATGTGATAGAAGAAAGGTGTCATAGTTCTATCTAGCATTGCAATGAACTTAGTGTCAGAAAATGAATTTAAAACCAAAATAAAATGTTTTCAGCTTTTTTAAAACCATTGAATTATTGAACATCAATATATTTCCTTAACTCCTATTTTTTCCCCATAGCTTTGTTTTTCTCTTGCTAAATTATCCAAAAAAATATCTTTAAATTTGTAAATTAGATTTTCTTCAAATCTCCCATCTTTAAGCAAAATTTGTATGTAATTTAATTAATACATAGATAATTAATAATTAATAATAATAGATATATAATTTAATTAATAGAAAATTACTGTGATCATTAATCACCAACTATTATATAATTCTACAATTTCCTTTTCATTATTCTTCGGTAATTTTCATCAACATGTTATTTTGTCATAGATGAAGGTATTCTGAGCAATCAAGATATAACACCTCTCTGCATAATAGAATGAATCAAACAGTCATTGATTAGATTTATCTTTCTTTCAATGAAAATCACCCTGAAAATAATGTTAAATTTTACAGCTATCGTTCTATGTGTTTACGTTTGTGAGCATTTCTGTTATTTAAGAAACAATTTTATTTTATTCATAATTGCTTTTAGTTTGGAATGGGAATATTATCCTGCCCTATATTTTAATTTATGCTTTGTTGCTGTTAATGAACATTAGCTAACAATGAATATTCATTTTAGGTATCGATTTATCAGATTTGAAGACGTCAAGTAGTCTGCATAATCTCCGATATGCTGCAAAAAGACAAACATTTTCGGAAGGTATTATTTTAAAAAAGCTGAGAGCAAACGAAACATCACACATAAGTCTTCGCAGTAAATCACTTCATCCAAGATTCGAAGAAGCTCGAAAAAGAAATCAACACAAATTAAAATAAACGACATTGTGCAGTTTATTTTGCACTAACTGAATTCCTTCAAATCAGTTACATCTGTTATACGAATATTTAACCTGTGAGCATTCTCTAAATTAAAAATCACTAATAAGTTGTTGTCTCCCTTACTATTAATGGGTCACTGTCTTTCAGACAAGTAAAAACAAAATTTCTCAATGAAAGGGTAACCAATATCTTGAAGTGAAATTGGTAAAATTAAGCAGGTACGCAAGTACTGGTCAATTTTGAAAGATCATCAAACTCGTTCAAAAAAATACTGAAATTCGTTTCTCAAAATTTCTATTAAATAATAATCTACTGAATTTTACATCAAAGTCTCATCGCTGAGAATGTCCATACTTCGAATTTAAGATAAATTACTGGAGACTGAAATAAATTTTTATTCTGTGTTTTAACTTATATTTAACACAGCCCAAACATATATTTCATTTTAGTGTAACAATGAGCTGAATTTAGGTTTAACAATGAGCTGAATTTAATTAATTCTGTTAATTTTAAATACAAAGTACGTTTTCCGTTACATGGTATATGTTTATATACATATGTACACTCTTTTGCAAAAGCCCCGTAAAGAAAGTGCCTGTTTTCTCTGAAATCAAATATGATTAAAAGTTATAACAGGTAATAAAATAAATAAAAATTCAAGGCCATAAGACCCATCAGTGACATTAAATGTTCGGGTAAGTAACTAGTGAAATTCTCATGGCTAGCGGCAATGCATGCCTGTAACCGTTGAAGTTAGGAGTGACAAAGATTCCTAATCGCATCCTGCGATACGTTCTGCCAGGCATTCCTCAATTGTTGCTCAAAATATGTGACATTTTGGGTGCCCGTATCAACACATCCCATATATATTCGAAGATGAAAGGTCTGGTGACCTTGCTGGCCTTGAAAGTGCATCAACATCATCGAAGACAGACCGGAAGTATGCGAACTATACGGAATGAATCTAGTATTATCCGTCGGAAAATGGTTCCAGGATGGCATGCAGCGTAGGTTAATGCAAAAGGTGGCAGGATGCCATCAACATGTAGTTGAGCTTTTAAAATTGTATGTAGGATGATTAGGGTCAATCTGCTGTCGTAAGGGTAGCTACTTCACATGGGAATGAATGTGTGCTTCTGTGAAACAAAGGCTGATTGGAACCACTAGCCATGCACCCTCTCCACACAACCCCGATGGTCGTGTGATCCAAAACTGAAGTAGGATTCTTCACTGAACGTTATGCGATGCCAATCTGCTAGCAGCCATGATGAAAGGCGACGAAACCACTCGCTACCACGAAAGCTCTAACTGACGTCTCAACCTCCATCTGAACTCGACCTTTTTAACCCGATGCTCGAAATTCATCATCTTATAACATAACAAAATATGCTTTCTTGTATCAGATTTCAGCTGCTTTTTAGGTGCCTAATATGCGGTTATTTTATTTTTGTGATCGTATTATTTATGCCTATTTTAAAACATTTGCAAAAAATAATTCGTAAAATGGTGTCAATATATGCTTATAGATTTTCTTAGATGTTTCTCTCACGTACGGTGCTTAATTAAATATCATATACTCCTTCATGTATGCTTTTGTCATTTATAGCTTTATATTTTCAAAACATTAAATATTTAAAAATTATTTGTAACAAGATGTTCTTAAATGAGTTTTAAGAATTTGTTCAGAAACATTCCTTTCATAAAGTAAAAAAAAAGATTTAAATTAACAAAACACAAATTAAAACATAAATGCTTATTTTCTTTAAAAATATCAGTTAATTATCTTGCAGGAAAATTTCAATAGTATTCTAAGTGTTTAAAAATTAGGAAATATAAGAACTGAGAAACAGTTTAAATAGAATTATGTAAAGGAAAATGTATAATAAGTTATCAAAAGTCAAAAGAAAAATTATCTTAATAATGGATTAATGCTGTTTCAGATACATGGATTTTATCACAAAATGCCTTTTACTCGATTTTCAGTTACAGCATATTATTATTGCATTAGTAATATATCTTCATGATAGACAAATAAGTAAGCAATCAATTTGTTAGTTTCATTTTTTGAATAAGTTGATTTAAACCAAATATAGCAAACTATGTTAGACACATAGTATGAAAAGTTTCACATGGCTTTGACATGTAACCATAACTTCATTTTTAATGCTGAAAACAGCACAAAATACCTAAATTATATATCATAACTAGCTATACTATATCATAACTAGCTAAAGATTAGATAATATACGATTACATTCATACGAACCAAACATTTTAATACTAAACTTATAGTTTTAAGGTATTCTTATAATTTAAATGAGTAACTCCCACATTGTTTTTAAGTTTTGAAAAGTTTTGAAAGCAAAATCTTCAAATATCCAACTTTCCACACAAATGCAAAACACTTTACATTAGCTCTACATACAGTCGTAACTAATATTTATCTAGGTAAAAAATTATTTTTTTCATAAATATAAAAAAAACAAGTATTTAATTTTTTGATATCAATTTCAGAAACAACAGGCATGAGAAGATTCACATAAACTAAAATTTAATAATAAATACATTCATTTGAAAGAGTATTAATGTCATTAGCGAATAACGGAGACACGTTTTTTTTTTCAAAACTAGAAAAACCATTGAATATGTCAGGATCAAAATTGCGTCTAAATTCACGTAAATCATACAACCGTGCATTGTGCATAAAATTTAAAAAAAAACTAATTAATTCGAGGGAATAACCGCAACATTGTTTTAAATGCTGTAAAAGCTTTCAATATTCATAGTTCACTAAAATAATAAAACATTTCCATAATAATTCTAAGTTACTACTAAAGTCTATTATCACCTACATTTGAAGCACACCAGCACAATAAAGAGTTAATCACATAATATGTGTTAATTACCATTAATAAAGAGGATAAGACTTTTCTGATTTTATTTTCAAAAACATGATTTGAATGAAACGTTTAGATAGATCAAGGTAAAAGGTTCAGACATCCAATTTTTACCACAAACACAAAACACGTTTTGTATTAGCTCTATATAGTATATTCATAACATATATTTATGTAAGTTGGAAATATATCTTCATGAATATAAATAAGCAGATTTTTTTTCTTTTGCTATTTTCAGAAACAACATGCATAAGTAGATTCACATAAACTAAGCATTTAATAACAAATGCAAAATTTGAAAGAACATTAATGCCACAGAAAACCTAGAATATATCAGGGTTAAATTTGTAATTCAATTCACATAAATAATGCATTTGAACATAGCACATACAATTTGAAAACAACATTTTTGATTTGAATGGCTAACCACAGCATTGTTTCAAGCTCCACAAGAGCTTTAAATATCCAGATTTTACCAGAATCATAAAACATTTTTCATAATAATTCTATTTACAACCAAATTCTATTATTCTGATGTCATTTTCAGAAACACTGTAGGGTTCTATTATTTTTACTATTAGCTATTTTAATTGTTTACCTTTCCTCACTTTTCTCGCATTTCCTCGTCAGTATGTTAATTAGTTAGTGTGAACGAAAATGTATTTAAACTGAAATAGCAAAAGGTTTAGTTAGAGCGTAGTTTCGCTACTCAGAGCGCGCGTTATTGCTTCTGCCAGCTGTTGGACTTTGAATCTCGGCTTTGTATTCTTGCTGCTGAAATTATTATCTGGTCGGCGCAGGTTTCTGATTTAACCTGCTAATTTAAATTGAATTACGTAATTTTGCACTACTCCTTATCTCTGAATTTAGTTGTTACATTATCTTGTAAGTTCATCAATACAGGCACGTATTGCATAAGCACGTAAGTCCATGCCGTCTATAAAGTACTGTATTCAGTAAAAGGGTGGTTTATACACTTCTGTTGTATTCATCTTTATGTCTTTGCTAGAAGTCGCAATCAAAGAATTTGAATTGGAAGAAGAAGTAAAGCTTCAACGACACTGTCACGCCATGGCAAAAAATTGAGTCGAAAATGCGTACAGTTTCGACATACTTTACAGGTATAAAAAGAGGTCTCGAAATTTATGCATGAATACGATCCGAAGCTGCCAGCAACATCTGGGAACCTGTCAGAGCTTTGTGTTGAATGATTTAAAAACAGGAGTTCTTCACATAAAATATTTAGTTCTCATTTCTTTAATGCTAGAAATAACTAAATTGCCAGCTTTAATTTAATTAACAATCCATTTCATGAAATGAGGAAGTAATAAAAAAATGGTATGTAACGAACGAGTGAATGAGAACTCTCATTACAACATTTTATTTTAAAATTATAACAAAGACTGTAAAAGAAATCAGAAACATTTGAAAGTATATCTGTATGAAATTTTCTCATGCAATGCAGATTCTCTGACTTACTTTTAAATGCTGATGACTGCCCAAAATTTCTAAAACCCAAATCTCATCAAATCCATCCATTTTAAACAGAGAAGTAACTCTAGCCGCAAAATGGACAAACCTTAAAATCCACCTGATAAGAACAAAGTAACATCTAACAGAAACATTTCAAAATTTACTCCTATCTTAAAGCCTAAATCTTATTCCGAAACAGTTAAAAATACTAACGCAATAAAAATTTTATCGAATTCTTTCGCCCAATGAGACAGTCGAAAACATCTTCGGAACACTAAATTAACCTAATTAACATATTTTATTAATAACAATTTTCTGTAATTCTATTTATGTCTTTGAGTACTTGACCAACTTTCGGGAAAAGAGAGGAAGGAACCGCTTCCTTCACCGTTTACCTAAGATAAAGTAGTCAAGGACGTGGTTAGCATATGGCGACCACTGCAAAGGTTAGCTAAGCGTTTCACTGCTCTCTGAGATTTTTTTTTTAATTTTAAATAATAATAAATATTATACCTGTGAATTTATTTATGGAAATGTATTACCACAGATATTTAAAATCAAAGCATAGTTTAAAACGATATCACGTTAGAAATAGCAATAGAATAGTAGCAATTTATCAAATATTTAGGTAAGAAAATAATTGACTGTAAAATGAAACATTTTTCTATAAAATCAAAAAAATCGTAAAACAACCACACCGCAGAATAACTATTTCGATTATAAATAAACTAACCGCTATGCGGCCAGCCTTCGACTGGCCTTTAAACGTACCGAAAAAATGCCTAAAACACATACCTGGGACCGATGGTCCCGTAAGTTCTTCCAACTATTTTTTCTTTGTTAAGAATAAAACCCTTCCTTTCACACGGTCCTGAAAAACATATACATCTTGAATTTTTAGCAAACTAGTTGCATGAGATGTGTATTAAACATTTGGTGAAACATAATTTATATCCCCTTCTTAACCACCACCATAACTCCATGAAACATTATATAAAAATTCTACGATAATATAAATAACTCCATGCCATTTCTGATGAGTCAACATTTTTAAACATTTTCTTGCTTGATAGTTTTAGTGATTCGTTTTCTGAAATTTTGAAATGTTAAGCTACTTTAAGGAATCTTCTGAGAAAATGTTTCAGAAGTCATATCGCAGCCATTTAACTTGTTGGTAATATTTTATCTTATATTTTCAAGAGAAAAAATTAGAATGAAATAAGCAATATCCCTTAATACAAATATTTAGTATCCTAATAATCCTTTCCGTTGAAAAAAAATCATGCAAAACTTTTCAATATCTTACAAACAGTGAAATAAGCAAAAAATAACATGAAAGAAACGCAAAAAACAAGAAATTCCGCGCAGAATTTTACTCTGCAGAACAACTTTATCAAAAAAAATCAATAAAAATGTATTATATATATATATAAAATGACAATGAAACAAGCAGTATCCCTTAATGCAAATATCACTTATCCTAATAAATAAATTAATCAACTTCCCTTTACAAAATCTTAAGAACTCAAATGGTATAAATAGATTAATAGCTTTATTTCCTAAAAACAAATCATGCAAAACTTTTTTATAATTAAAATTATATATAATTAAAACATAATATAAAAAAATTTGGTAAAAGTTTACAATTGAGTGCCCCTTGTTTTTTGGCGATTCTCTTTTGACGCCAAGATCAGCGCCAGGAAGGCACAATTTCAAGATGGCCGCTACACAAAAACAAAATAAGAAGTCAAAGAATTTCACAAACTCCTTGTCCATATACACATCGACCTATTTTCACTTAAAAAAACATCAGAGAATTTCATAAGCTAGTCATTGTACATTGTCTTGACTTTGTCCATGTGCACATCGATTTATTTTTACTTAAAAAAATCAAGAGATTAAAACCAAGTTAAAACTCTCATGGTAACCAGAAATGGGGTTTCATCCCCAAAACTGAACAAAATATTTCGCCAATCGAAAGGGCATCCAATTCTACACTAGAGCCAAAATTATAATGAAATAAGCAATATCCCTTAATATAAATATTAACTATCCTAATAAACTAATTAAACAATTTACCTTTGCAAAAAGAAACAATTTTTCGATTTCTTAAACTTTTCAATTTCTTAAAAAAGTGACCTAAGAAATACGATAAAAACGTTGCCAAACCCACATTTCTAAAAGAATGAAACTATTAAAAACGATGCGATTTCATCAAAAGTCTATCAACAACAATAAGAACGAAAAATTGTTGCCAAAACTATATTTTGAAATATGTGAGATGTGAGAAGTGTATTCGGAAGCTTCAATTCAAAAATTTTAAAAAAATACAAAATATTATTATTTTTCCAAAATGCTTTTTGTAAAAGGAGTCGGAAGCATTAAAGTTTAACGTGTCCAAAAATGATAGAAAAATAAACAGTTCATTTTTTAAAGTGAACTTTAAAAACTTCCGTTGCAAAGGTGTTAAGCTCACTTTGCTAAATAAATTCGTATTTAATCCATTTATTGAAATACGAAATTTATTTTAAGTTCGTAAAATAACTAAGTGCCTGCGTTTCACGACGATGTGAAAACGAAATATATAGAGTAATATCTCGCTTTCCTATAACCCATTATGTCTCAAAATGACGCGATTTCGTCAAAAAACATAAAATAAAAAATAATCTAATTCTAATTTCGAAAAAATCGCTTCGAGGTGTACTGGCTCTTGTCTAGATGCACCTATGTACCAAATTTCGTAGCCCTGGGTCTATTAGCTTACGCGCAGCACGAACGAAAGACACACGCAAAGAAACAGACTCTTTCTTTTATTTTATGAGAGATAACAGCAAAAACTATTTCTCAAGTAGCAGATCTATGTTTCTTTCTTCACTAGCATTTCTAGTACAAAGAATTTCGCTAGCATCCTGCGCGTTTGCTTCACCGTATTCTGGTTTTGATTCGCCTGGGGTGAGCGAAGTTCGTTTACGTAATGTCTACAAGAGCTTGCCTTCTTCTCTCATTCATATTCTTTGGTCGCAATATAGACCTAAAGTAGATCTAGTTATAGCGTATGTTAGCAAAGGAGACTATATCCTACAACATAACGTGCATGAATACGAATAGATTCACATAAACCAAATCTCAGCAATAAATACATTACCTCAAAGAGGCTTAATATCAAATTTGTAATTAAATTCACATAAATCATGCATTTAAACAGGGCAACCCAGCATTGTTTTAAACGTCCACAGGCCTTAAACATCCAAATTTTACCAAAATCGTAAGACACTTTTTATAATAATTCTATTTACATCCAAATTCTATCATTACTTACATTAGAAATATACCATCATGCTTATAAATAAAGAGAATAACAGTTTTCTGATTTCTTTTCCAGAAACATAATGTGCGTGAATAGTAAAGAAAAACATGATGAGGACTTCATATCTAAAGAATATGCAAAAACTAAAAATTCTCTGCCGTACCTTCGAGCCATTTCGGATTTATCAGGAAAGTTCCTTTGCTCTAAAATGAATTTTCGATTTTCATACACATCTTCATCTGAAGAAATGCATTTTTTAAATGACATCACAGATTTTTTAAGTGCTTCATTTAAATCCTAATTCTATGTGTTTCTAATGAAACTTTATATATTTTCTAATTCATTCCATCTTAAAAGAGGATCTTGATTATTGAAAATATTTTTGAAGTGAGATATAGGAACAGAAATACCTTTAGGAAAATTATTTAAACTCGTTATTTTTGTTCTTGAAAGTACACTTGGAGCTGATAGTAAATATAAATTCACTAAAATACACGATCCTTATTTATTATTACAATTGGCTTCGAAATCAAATTGAAAGAAGTTACCTGTTGATCCAATTGTTCACAAACATCAATAAATTTTTTATTTGTTCTTTATCTAAGAATTCCTGAAAAGCTAAGTTATCCGATTTTGCAAGCTTTTCAAATCTACTTGTTTTTGCAGTAGGCGTGTTTTCTGTGAGATATTTGAAACAATTAGGAAGTATAGATGCATAAGCGTCTTGCTCCTTTCAAGCTAGTACCACTTCTGTCTGCTATTCCATCAATTCTTATTATGTCCGTTTCAACGAAATGTTTCTCATAGACAATATTTCTTGCTCATGGCGATCAGTCTTTCCGTGCAATTTCCTTGCGTCACATCAGTTTTTTGTCAACGTTTTTAGGAAATTTGAAAACAGAAAGTACGTGCCAGCTTTGTCATAATTTTACTGATGTCCTGGTACAGAGCGCTGATCGGCACTGCTGAATAACGAAAAATAAGACATAAGTTTTCTTTATTAACGCTCTATGCGCATAAGAACACAACTACAACGATAGCCATATGCATGTTCTTCATTCAAGCAGAGTTCGTGACTTCAGAACACAAGACCTTCTGAACTTCCTTGAACGTTATTATTTTGGCCGTGTCTGCCTCCAGACGACACTGTCGATGTTGTGAGATTAAAGAAAGACGTCTTAAAGGCCACCATAGTCCATATTTGGTCACGTCAGAGGGACCTCGCCTCAGTCAAGGGCAGTGGGACGATGGAAGGGGACACAAGTGTTTTGCAAGAGAATCTAGCACGTTAAATAGTGGGCAATGATGCCGTTAGAGCAATTCGGACCTGTTGCACAATTACCCAGGCTTATATCTCATTTGTGTAGCTTAGCGTTTCAGAGGCTTGATTACGCCCATGATTACTTTGCAGCAATTATTGTTGCCACAAGCACCTTAACACAGCTGAGTCCGGGGCAGGTAGCGGTTTATTTCTCAGTATGACCAGTCCATTTCACGTATCTCTACTATGCGACCAAGTTCGAAGCTGTCCAGGACAATGTCAGCATTTTGGGTTGTTTCTTCAGACAGCTGCAACGCCGACAGTAAGGAAAAATAAACCACAATTGTTGCCTTTTTTTGTGCATTACTAGTTTTGCAATAGAAAAACAAGCTATGACCGAAGTTAAGATCAACAGCCCTTGAAAGTTTCGTCATTTTAATACTTGGTATGAGGGATTTTGCTTCCTTTTATTATTATTATTATTATTATTTCAAAATAGTGTATATTGAAGCTTTCTATTTTCTCTAAGAGAATGCAACCTTTCTTTGTATGAAAGAAGATGGCATTTTAAGATTGAGTAGAGTGTAATATTTTAACTGAGCTATTATTCCTGCTAATGTCACTGTGCCTCGGTTTCAAATTGGTACAGGAATAATACTTCTCAGTACATAGACTACTAATTAAAAGAAATGCAGTCTTAGATAAGCTTGAAGAAATTCCTAACCTTCTAAGTAGGAACTGAAAAATTAATGAATGGTTAGAATTTTTTCTCAGT
Source organism: Stegodyphus mimosarum (assembly GCA_000611955.2). Lineage (NCBI taxonomy): Eukaryota > Metazoa > Arthropoda > Arachnida > Araneae > Eresidae > Stegodyphus > Stegodyphus mimosarum. The sequence goes on from KK117683.1 coordinate 22,940, forward strand.
GTAAAGAGGTATGTTAAATTCCCTGTCTATTTATTTATAGTTAATGCAATTTTTGGGGGGAGGGGTTAATCAGCCTTCAAGTTGGGGACAATTCAGTCTCCATCTGCTTTTGATTGTACCACTTTACGATTATTAATAAAGTTTAATCTAGTAATGCTTTCTGTTAGATTATTATACAACTCAAGTTCTTTTACGGTGATAGCTCACCAAATGTTGCCTGTTTACAAGTGCTGCGTTTACTGAAAATTAGATGGAAATTTTCAAGACGTTTTATATCATTTTATTAATTTTGATTTCATTATATTTACAAAACTTAAGAATAATAGCTTTGAAAATAATCCCTAAAATTATGTGTGTGAGACATTGGCTACCTCTATATCGTACTGTTTCTGTCTCAATAAATTAACACTGAATGTTTTCTGTTAGTAATCATTCGAAAGCCATAAATGGAAAACAAGTCTATACCTATACTTTTAGAAATACGTATGTAGTAACGGAATTTATAACTCTCATAATTGTTTAATAAAAATGCAGTTCATAAGAGGCAAACATTTCTTCTTCTTAGCCTAAATATAGGTATGTCTTTAAGCGTTTAAGATCCAGTATTATCTTTGGCATTTGACATCGACTTTTATAAATATTTTAGGTACTTGAGTACTATCCCTTCGACAATTAGGAGAAGCCAGTAGTCGGTCGCCAGTCGGCGGAATCGTAAAGCAAACAGTCATCTATAATTGGCTTCAAATCGCGCTAATTGGCCGGTAGAAGAGATAATATATAAGTGCCATATTTTATTTTCTCCTATTATGAAATATTTTTTACTAGTAGCACAATATTCAATAATATATTCATCAATAAAAACTATGAAAATTTTATCCTAGATTCTTTGATAGGCAAATTAGTTAGTTGATTACTTATCTTTTTCTTACAGGTGTAATAATAATAGTAATCATCTTCTTGTGAATCTCTGTGTTTTTATAAATAACGTGAACCTGATGATTAAGGATATAAAACAGAATTATGTTCCTTAGACAGAAATACCGCATATTATTTTACAAAAATAACAGCAACTCACAAAATACAAAATATTGTTCCATCCAAACAACGTTACAATAAACACCCGAAATGACAGGTTGACATGAAGTATTTCAGACAAACGAATGGAATATTTTTTTCCATTTCTGAATTCGTAGCTTCATGACCATATATTAATTTTTACTAAATTCCTTTCCTCTTGTTTTCTCTAAAGATACCCAAAAGAGACATTTCACCGCTGACGATTTAATTTTATTCTCTTTACAAGAAGACAATACGAACAATGCATCCCATTAATAAATGCAAGAAACCTTTTCAACCATGAAATATTCTCAGCAGGGAGGATATATATTGGCGACAAATGCCAACAATAATACCCAAATAACTATAAAAGAAAAAAAAAGATCTCTCGAACATACAAAGTGTAGGAACAAACACATTATCTTTACTTGTCATCACAGTGAATCATCATCAAGTATCTGTAAGTTTTCCAACATTTTTTCTTATTTTATATAACACTTGTACTTTTTTTACGTCGGTGAATTATGGTTTTTTGCGCTCTTTTTGTTATCCTAACGACAAGAGACACATGCAGAGTTGAAAAAGAGAATAATACAACGGAAGAAACATCACTGCCTAACATATTGCTGATTTCTTTGTTACCAAAGGCCTTATTCTGTTGTGAATAAGGAAACGAAAGATACAAACTTTTTTGTGTCCTTCAGGACCTGAAAAATGGTTAAAAAACGAAATAAATGAGAGGAATACGCAGTAAAAAGATATTTGGCTTCAATTCGTAGCAGCTCATAGAAAAAAGATGAGATCAGTTTTTGATTAGTTTATTTGTGCCCAGTCATTTTTTTTCTCCTTTGTGCTTTTTACCCAGTGTACATTAATATGGCCTTTTAGAAAATTAAGGGAAAACGTCTTTATTGTACAAGGCTAGTGCAGATTTTTTTTCAATCCTTTCGCTATTTCACACAACCATTAAATAAATGAAATATCAATTTTTAATATGTACTCTTTATACCAAAAAAAATTTATACAGAAGACTTTTAGCGCGAATTTAAAAGTAAGACTTAGAGACAACATCTTATTTAATCTTTCCTTACTTTCTAAAATTACTTCAATGAAATTTCTTACAGTTACATTTAGTCATAATACTGGTTAATTAAACTACATTTTTAGATTTAATAATCATATCGCCGCATTTATTTTGCTCATAAAAACATAAGAAGAAATTCAAATTTTAGTGCAAAAGTAATTAAATGTAAGATACATCAAATGTCTCATGCGTATGTTGATTTCTTGATTGGGGACTCCAGCTAATGGAAAAGTATTAAAATCTCCTTTTAACTTCGATAGCATTACGATTCCGACACTATTGCAAAAACACTATATTATTCGGTGCCATAAGGCTCTCTTGTTTATATAAATTATTTAAAATTAGTTTATTTTATTTCGATATAAAGAAAACAGAAATAAATGCATTCTATTCCGTATATATTGTAGCAATAATTAGTTTTTTCACATTAATGTAACTTGTGAGTCCCATTTTATGCCTATATTAAATTTATTTGTTGATTTCATTTATAAATTTTTAATTTAAACTTCTAACTTACGTTAAATATTATGTTAAAGGAAGTAACCTATCAAGGAAAATGAAGCTGTCTAAAAGCCGAATGAAAATAAAATTGTACAGAGATTTAATTTTCTCTTCAAGAAATGAGTGAACAGCGATAAACATTAGAAAACATATACAAAAATAATGTTTAAAAACAAACTGAGTTTTTGATTCAGTAGAAATAAAATAAAGAATATATGAGATTAAAAAAATTCATAATCTTGAAAGAAAAAAATTTTTTCTGCTATTTTAAATATAGCAGTGTTATCAAAATCAGCTTTACTTAATATTATGACAAAAATTCGGCATTAAATTTCAGATGCTTTTTTAAATTAATTTCTGATTCAAAACGGCCAGAAAACCAATATTCGCGCATTCATATCATCCTACTTTTACTAGGTGTTCTTAAAAATGAAATCAATATTTCAACATCTGTAATTCAAATCTGAGTAGAATCGATTTTCCTTTTTTCATCTATTTTTGGCAAAATCAAAAGACGTATAAAACGAAAAATTCAATTTACTGAACAACCAGCTCAGGCTATTGTATGGCATAGCACCAAAATCTGAAGCCAAATGTATTCTCGTATTGTAAAAATGTAAATTAATTTATATAAAAATGCATGGCATCACCTATGATTGCTTATTCAATAGCGTCCCGCTGTTGTCGAAACGTAATCTAATTTACATAAAACTGCATGGCAAAGCGTTAAAATGCTTTTCAATAACTTTTGACTACTCTTGGAGCCCTTATCAAATCGTTATTATTTATTTTTAGTAGCTTTTTTGAAAACAATTTAGAGAGAAGTAATACTATAGAGTTTATTATTTTTAATTGCAAATTAATATGGGAAAATGCAATAACCTCTAAGAAAATTTGTTTACTGGCAAAGAACAAAAAGCATTTCGCTAGTCAATCCCTATTATATAGTTATAGCTTAATGTAATGCATAGTTTCTCCCTATTTATACAAAGAAAATTTAGAAAAATGCTTATTATTTTTAATTGAAAATTAATATGGGAAAATTCAATAATCGCTAAGAATATTTACAAAACAAAATAAAGAACAAAAATCATTTCAATAATCAATTACCATTTTATAGTTAAAACTCAATGTATAGTTTCCATCTATGTGTATAAAGAAAATTTAGATAAAATGTTTATTATTTTTAATTGCAAATGCAATAAGCGCTAAGTGTATCTACGTACTGAGAAGAGCAAAACGTATTTCGTTAGTTAATCACTATTTTATAGCTGTAGCTTAATATAATACAGTTTTCCTCTGTTCATGTAAAGAAAATGCTTAAAAAGGTGTTTTTTATTTTTTTAATTGTTTTGTTAGTTAATTACTATTTTATAGTTGTAGCTTAATGTAATATAGTTTTCCCCTGTTCATATAAAGAAAATGTTTAAAAAGTGTTTATTTTTTATTTATTTTTTTAATTGCAAATCATATGGGTAAATGCAATAATCGCTAATAATATTTACATACTGAGAAAAGCAAAGAGCATTTCTATGTTCAATAGCTCTTTTATAATTACGGGTTAATGTAATAAATAGTTTCCTCTGTTTAATAAAAAAAAATGTAGAAAAAAAATCTGAAATGTTTCAGATTTTAAATTACGTCCAAAGGGACGTTTATGTAACATTTTGTGTGTTACCTTTATTTGTCAAATACCATGTTCTTCGCACTTAAACCATAAAATTCAGTTCAACAGCAATATCGCAAAATAATTTTAAATTGAGCATATCTTTAGAAATTTCGGTACACGCTCTCACGCGCTGGAGACAAAAATGTTTTTCTGTACAACGTTGGTATTGCTGGCTTTGAAATCTTTGAGTTTGTTAATGAAAAATTCGTTAAAGTTTTAGAGAATATTGTTACGAATTTCACATTTATTTGGCTATTTATTTAGAACTGTAATTAAAATTCCTTTTTATTTTCCCGTGCAACGCACGCAGACGATTTTTGAAGAGAAAGCTACGTCAAAAAAAAAATAATAATAATAATAACATGCATACATTTATGCAGATTTTTCATTTTTTAAACTTTAATGCAGAGCGATAACATTTAGTGGCAACAATTTGAAAAGTGAATCGGGCATTCAGAGTGAATCAACGCAAAATCGCAAAACGAAAATAATAGTCCTTCGGGACTAAATCCCTTTGGACTAAAAAATGTTACAACTTGTGAATTAAATAGTGAAAGGTTTAGGGATTCTAAAATTTCTTTTTAATGTCTTAGCAGAAATGAAGTTTCCAGAACTTTTTACTTACGTTTATCTATTTTTCAAATAAACAACATCTTTTTCTCTCTCTTACAAACTACTCGATTATGCAGAAATATATTAAATTTAGTTACTTGCAGTGAAAAATACATAAGCTTCTGAACAAGCCGAGCTTTTTTTTAATTGTTTTTAAGCAATCAACTATTCGCGAATATTGTTACGGATTTTGTATTTATTTAGCTATTTTAATAGAATTGTAATTAAAATGTTTTATTTTTCCGTGAAACGCAGGGCGTGACGAATTTGAAGAGAAAGCTGAGCCGGAAAAGTAAAAATGCAAAAATGCGTGCATTTAATATTTAATAAATAAATATCTCGTCATTTCTTTTGCTATCCAAGAAAATCGAGAAAATAAGAGAATGAACTCGTGCTGATTAAAAAGTTTATAAAAGCCGAATTAAAACATCTCAGCTGAATTGCTGTTGTTTTAAGCGAACTGTTGTTTACTTAATGCTGTTATTGATAGTAGCGAATTTGCTGTGAGAACGAATTAGTTTCTCTGTATTTTGAATTTGAACTTTATTTAACACTGTAGTAGTTTAAAATATAACTACTGTGAGACATGGCGATATTGTACGGATATCTCTGAAGAAATATTTCAGCATTTTGTTTTATTTCTTGGGAAAAGAATAAATTTTATTATCTTTTACCGACTTGTGCATTCAATCCATTAAGAACCCGTACGCACGCAACAATATGAATTTCACGAATTTTTTTCCAGTATTTTTCTAAAATATATATCTAGTGTGGAATTATTAGCTTAATTTTGGTTTTAGATCTATTTACTCACCCTGTTTCACTAAACTTATATATCGTAATATTTAAAATTAAGGAAACATTTCCAAAAAATATTTTTCCTCCTGAAGAACAGAGACCTGTGTCAAACCGGCTTCTAAACTGATACAGTTTATTCAAACGTTCTGTCAAACTTTGGTTGAATTTTGGATAATTTTAAACTTTACATTGTTATGTTTCTCTTCCAACTTGATATCAAAGCACATTAAATGGTCTAAAATTATATTCAAATAAAATTTTCTTGAATACCTAATTTTACATATGAAATTACGAGTTACTAGTTCGCGGATCTCTTAAGCTAAATACCACATATGAGCAGGAAAAAGTCGATAATTTATTACAATACAAAGTAAAACACGGCTAAATAAGTAGATAGAGGAATAACTGAAGGACAAATCATTAATAGAAAAATTCTGTTTAACGCACGAGAAATATCGTAAATTTGCAATATTATTCGCAAACTAAACTCTAAAAAATATTTGAGCTAATTCTCTCTAAACCGTACTATTTATAATAACTAAGAACGTACTTCTGTTGATTGTGGAAGGTGTAAACGCGAACGGTGTTGTACGAGCTTCTGGAAACTTCTGGAAAAATTTTGAAAACGCGTTTGCCGAAAACTGATGGAATAATGGTTTGGGCTGGGATATCTCTCGGTGGCCACAGTGACGAGCTTGTGTTCCCTGGAGGACCTTTGGCCGGTGTGAGATATCGAGACGATATCCTTGATCAATATATCCGCCCATATACATCTGCTCCTCGTCCTGGATTTTTTCTGATGGACGACAATGCGCGACCGTACCGAACTCGGGTTGCTCAAGAATATCTAGATGGTCACGACTTGAAGCGAACGGAACGGTCAGCTCAATCCCCAGATCTTAATTCGATAGAGCATCTTTGGCACTACCTTGAAAGAAAGATTTTTGCTTTAAATCCTCCTCCAGGGTCGTTAGATGAGCTTGAATAAGGATTACTCCATGTCTGATTGTTGCTTCCCATTTCACTGACCTACAACTTAATTGACAGAATGAAACGTCACTGCCCCCAATGTGTTGCAGCTAGGGGTCGACACATTCCTTATTGGAACCCATTTTTGTAATGTTACTGTCCAATTTTTCCTCAAAAAAATTTTAATATACCGTTTCTCCAAGAACGAATCTCTCTGCTAAAAGTGCTATTTTTTGTTTAAACTTCAGAAACATTTCATATCACATTCATTGAAAAACTGTTTAGTGAACACATCCTGTAAATTTCTTGTTTCTAGGTTATTTCATTCTCAAATTAGATACCAAAAACATGCTGTTCCTTAACTTTTGGAAGGGTAGTGTAGATCATTATTGCTGATGAAAGTTGCGCCTTACCGTACGTAAATGAACTACCATATGCATGGGGAAGAGAAACTTCGCTTCGATCAGATATAGGTTTTATAAGTTTCGAAGAAAAAGGCGTTTGTATGCATTAATCTGATTAATTGCCATGGATTGATTGTGTAATGGATTAATTATGAAAAGATTTATTCTGATAGAATTCTACAAAATAATCGGAAAAATAATTTTCACAAAAATATAAAACAAATACATACTGACGAGAAAAATGATTTCGTAATAAGCTAAAAGCAATAGGCATTATCCTTAACTCTTTAGTTGTTACTGAGTTTTAATGATTCACATTATCTATTTACCCAAAGTGATAAAGTTTTGCATTACTTCTCGTATATATATAATGCATTAAAATATTCAGCAATGCTTTTATTGCCTACATATCAAGGTATACATCATTTGTCATAACAATATGTTGAATTAATAAGATTTAATATGTGTAAATATTTCTGAATTTATTCTTCCCCAATAAGAACTAGCAGTTATATTTTCATGATGGCTTGAAGCTAAAAAATAAAGGAATTTATCCACGTCTTACAGAAAAGAATCTTAACGGCTGTAATATATATTACTTAAAACAAGAACTCTGTTGTTAGTTTAGTAAAGAGGATAGTAAGTTAAAACTTTGTTTAGATTTTATCTGATTCAAAACAAGATTCTCTGAAATATCCCTGCATTCATTCTCTTTCATATAAATCGAGAAATATTGGTGATAACATATGCCCATAAACAAGCCTTCAATGGGATATAGTCCAAGCGAAGTTTAAGAAACTCATAGTCGAACACATTTATTGCCGTCGCCAAAGAGCTACTTTGCTGTCTGACATATTTCCACAAATAGTCGATATATTTATCGACTGAAGTTGGCGATAAATTTTGATTCTCTTTTAACAATGAATTTTGAAACAGATTCCTTTTCCATTGTGTAATTTGTCAAGACGGTAGGATGACAGAGACCGTTTCCTCTGTTCACGGTTCAGAAATTCTTCAGTGCCATTTGACAAACCCACTGAAAAGAAATCGAATAATTTCGATGCCGTATAAACTGATTTGTATTCATTGTCCATCGGAGTGTAGGAATCAAACCTTAATAGAAAGAATCGTTACCACCATTTGTGTGCTTTTTATTCGCTTAGCTGTATATGCATATTAGAATTACATAGTAATACTTTTATAGGAATATTATTTAAGATTAATACGCGCTTTAATTCAAAAGTTACTTAAGTATTTTGAAACCAAATTGTTACTAGAAGTTTAATTTTTTTCAATACTGAAACTATTGGATTAGCAGGAAAGCAAATTCGGTCCGTACAAATAGATAGTATTATCCTCGTTTCGTTATTCTTCTTGTTCTTCTGTCAGTCTTGATGATGCTTACTTAACATTTTCACGCGGATGGTGCACAAAATTAAACACAAGAGCAACTGAACTGCATATTCTTCACTTTTATTTAATTACACTTATTCTAATAATTCGAAAATTACTGCAACATAGCGAGCCATTCTACACGGCTGTCAGAAGAACGAAATTCTATTCACCACTAGTTTAGTTGCCACCTGCAACAAGTATTAAAGAGAAACACTTTAAAACGATAAGGCAGAAGTTAATTACCTTACACTTTCAGTTGAAGTGGACTGATGAGCCATCAAATAAATAAACCAAGCGATCTTATCTTTTATATACTCGCAATACTCACGTGAACACTTGAATTTTCCTTTCTTTTGAGACATTTTTAGGTTGTTATAGAAACAAATTCCGTTTACTTTAGTTTGCAATTGACGCACAAACAGTATAGTGGTTAGAGGGAGCCGACTGCAATACCAAAGGCCCTAGTTCGAATCCCGGAAAGCAGCGGTGTAAAAGTACGTCCTTTCGTATGAGGTAAAGATGGCCATCCTATTAGATGCCTCCATAATAATGTGATCACCACTTCTGGCCTTAGTAGTGCTCAAGTCGAAGTCGGCTGAGGGTTCGCCGTTGGTAGGAAAAAAAGTTTATAACTGATAGTTTATGTTGAGTTTTAATATAAGGTGCAAAAATAAAAATTTTCGACGCATCTTACTTCTTTATTTTCATTCTTCATTTAATTTATTTACTCGGTTGTGATCTATGAGATGGTAAATCATAAACTACAACAAAACTCAATTGTTTAATTCGTATGTTAGTCAGCTAAGTAAAGGGATACCCGATGGTTAGTACCTGATGCTGTTGAGGTTGAGGTATTTATTATGTAAAAAATCCCAAGGGCTTCTCGCAGTTATACACTTTCTGTGTCGAATAACATAAATATGTTATTTATATGAAACTTATATTCCACTTCTTTGAAGACTACCAAAATGCATCAAATTACGGTTACAATTGATGTTGTTAACTTGAATGTAATTTTGGGTTATATATACATTGTACTTAGTCCCACAAAATAACACTGAAAAAATAAATGTGCAGGTGATGGCATCGGCATGCACACATATTTTACTCGCAGCTGAAATTAAATTTCCTAATCCTAGAAAAAGGTGTACTAGTAAAAAGAAATAAACTTGCTCTTTCTTTGCCTAGTTTAGGAATTTCTTTCAGTAAACAGATGAGAATGGAAAACATAGTCCTGAATATTAAGTAAGAACTGAAATTGGAACATTTAAAATGCAGATCATCTTCAAGACATCTAATATAAAAAATTATTTCCATTTATTAGACTCTTGAATATCAACGGTATTTTTTAAGATGTATCTGGATTTTTCTGAAAATAAAGCTTACATATACAAATTCGACGTTATTGTAAATTATGCAATATTCCCGTGAATTCGAAAATTCGTTTTATGAATAAGTAAAATATTTATGTAATTAGGTATATTTTCCTTTTCTGCATGAAGATAAGGGACTTAACTTGTTAAAATAACATTCATATCGCTCGTTCTTAGCTTTATTTTTACTTTGAAAAGGCTAATAAAGTTGGAATACTAAGTGCACATATTTGTCACTAATGTGATAGATTTATACATTTCCTAGAAAACATCTGCAGAGGGGCAGTCAAAAAATCATATTTAGGAGAAATATCATAATATTTATGACGTGTAACAACAAAATATGATCGTATTATGCCATTACAAAAGGCTTTTATGGAAATCATTGAAGAGACTTTTTCTTCTTTGCACCTCTGTTATTCAAATAATGCAAGCTGAAAGATTTTTATAGGCATCAAAAGCATAAATAATAATAATAATAATAAAGGCCTAAATATTTAGCAAACAAAATTTCCATGCGTTAGATTCTAACATAACAAATTTAATTTTAGTATATAACTGGTGGAAGTACCCGATACTAGTTAAGTTAGATTGAGAGTAATGTGCCTAAATACAGAGAGAATGATACTGCTCTAATCCTTCCCTAATAACGATACAAAAAGTACTTTTAATAGCTATATATTTTTCAGCCTGGTGCGATATGGAACCCACATAAAAAATTTCGGTAGAAAAATATTAATACTAATTAATAATAATACTAATTAATAAAAATAATACTAATTATATTCGCAACAATAGCACGCAGTTTTTAATCATTTTGGTCTTACAAATCAAATGGTTGTAAAAGCACGCGTTCCACCCAATATTTCCCCTATATTCAATTTTAGTTGATTAAATGTGGCAAAAAAATATATCAAAATCGATTAGAAATCGATAACGAGAATAAACACACTGTAGGGATTTATATTTAATTTTCATAACCAGTTAAATTTAAGTTTACGTTCTTTCCTATAAGCCTTCATTCCCCTAAATGTCAATGCCAGAATATTGAAATTTGGTAGCGGGTGTGAAGTAATGCAAATTCTATCGTGAGGAGACAAAGGTTTAAATAACAGGTTCTAGAAGGGAACGTGAGAGAGTGTGGGCGAACTCTGAGCTTTTTGTAGCGCGAGCTTCTGCTTAGCATTTATTTCTGGTTAAACGTGGCCTAACAACTACCGTCTTTTTCCGAAAATAAGACACTGTCTTACTTTCTTTTTTGGTCCAAAATACGCGCTAGGGCTTATTTTCGGGGAAGGGCAAAAATTAAAGTATATTTATATATTTTTATTTAATATTTATTTTACACAGAATACAGAAATTTAAATTTATTCAATTACAGACATGTCATCTTCTTCTGCAACATCGTCAAAAATAAAATTCTGAATTATATTCTGATTTACTTCCAAATCCATTTCCTGTTGAATCATTGGTCCGAATATCTCATGTCTTGCGATATAGCAATGAATGAATATTTCTTGTCTAAGTAGCCTGTTCGTAGTGCATTGGAAACATCACTATCACTTATTTTGTCCCATGAAGTTTTTACCCAATTCATAACTTCTTGTAAGCCTGTTTTACAAAATTACCTCGATGATTTCTCACCATTCTGTTTTCAATATATTCATAGATTTCCATCCGCAAATGATCCTTGAATGGCTTGTTTATTGCAATGTCAAGTGTCTGGAGGTAACCAGTCATTCCTGCCGGAATCATTATTTGATCAATCTTCCTCTCAGCAAGAAAGATTTTCATGTCTTTAGCGCGATGAGTACTGGCTGAATCCCAAACTAGTAAACCTCTATTCTGACCCCTCAACAGTGGTGGCAGCATAAAATCAACCCACTTTCTTATAACTGCTTGGGTGCACCAGGCTTTTTCACTTTCAATAACATAAATTCCTGAAACACGTTGAATCTGGTCTTTTTTACCTTTAGTGATTAAAAATGGCGATACTTTCTTGCCATCTAGACGAACCGCCAAAATACAGGTAACGTGCACTATCGTAACCGGTAGAAGGAACGTAAATTGACGAAGAAGCCTTGTGGTGAACTGTCGTTTGAGCTCCTTGGCCTAGGAATCATGCATAGCAATCATGTTGGAGAGTTGGTATTTCGAAAAAGCGATGCCATCAACAAAAAGCTTAAACGCAAGTGCACGCTTAACAACTTCATTGTCTTCCAGCTTAAACAATGTTGTTGATCTCCTTAGAGACAGTTCATATCGTTTAAGGAAGTTGTCCAACCAGTGTGACGATGCTTTAAATTCTTCTGTGGATATATCAAATTCAGTTGCTGTTTCAAGGGCAAATTTTTGAATATCAGCCCTGCGCACAACCAAAGCCATTGCTCTCCTGCCTGCAATCCATTCCCAGATCCAATCCTCCAACTCAGAAAATAAAAGCTGCCGACCTGATCCAACTCTGAGTTTTTTCTCATTTCCTTGGTCCACCAGTTGACACAGGTAATCGTAGTCTGCACGCCATTTACGAACCATATGGAGATCCAGCATCTTCTCTTTACAGAATGCTACAAGATTTACACCCCTGGAGTCTTACACGATTCCCTTTTTATACTGGACGGAATAGCTCTTTCGTTTTGTACTCATTTTAACTGGGATTAAAAATTATTCACTTTATTTTTAAATAAAATTACGTAGGAGGAAATAATCAGACTTACAAGACTGAAATGAATGAACGTTGTATACCTGCACTGCTGCCTTATGTTGTATTTTTAAGATAAATTCCAAGAATTAATTTGAAACGAACTGTAGAGGTAAATAATTAATTTCTCGGAATATTTCGTTTCAAACATTTCTCTGAAATACGAGTATTAGGAAAGCTAAACATATTATTACTTAATAAATAAACAGCATGTTTTAACGAATTCTTTTTGTCACATTATTTTAGCTAGGGATTATTTTCGGGGGATGTCTTATTTTACAAAAAGTTCCGAAAATCGCGATAGGGCTTATTTTCGGAGGATGTCTTATTTTACAAAAAGTTCCGAAACTCACGATAGGGCTTATTTTCGGAGGATGTTTTATTTTCAGAAAAAGACGGTATTACTTTGCTGCCGCTAGATTTTCCAACGCTCTGTTAGGAAACAGGATAGTATAACCTCTGTAGCGTAATTCTACTACTTGTTAAAATCTTCAAAGATTTAGTTTAGTCCTTACTGTTTCAGTTACAGCCCAAGCAGAGACGTAGTTTGTTAGCGTCGAGTGGATGCATTGTAAATTTCTAAAGAGTGTAATAAAGGGTAATTTTAATCCTTCTTCTATGCGGTTACTACTCTTTCAGTTTTCACATAGCAGTTAGACAAGTTCACATAGCAGTTAGACAAGTAT
>KK117683.1:44669-72942 GCA_000611955.2 Stegodyphus mimosarum
AGGGAAATCAGTTTCTTTACCAAACTTATTAAACGAAAAATTTGATGGTATTCTGCACAGATTAGAAATGGTAAAGATAAGTATCGTTTGCTTCATTCTTCATTTCCCCAATGGACCTTGAAAATGAAAGCATGTCTCATTTCATCCGAATCTTTTGAGTAATGTAAGTTTAATATCGGCGGCGAATGTCTTTGCAGTCTTAATAGCAGTCATTTTTCAAAGAGATAGTATCAGATAGAGAGCTGGTTCATCGAGATAAATGAGGTAAATGAGCGTTACATATTCGAAGATGGAGAAGAAGTACTTGCGGTGATTTTAACATACTGTGGATCTTGCAACGGAATGAGTAAAATATACTGCGCATAATGTATTGAGCCAGAATTGACAGATTGATTGCTGATGATAAGAGAGTTATGTCTTCAATAACAAAAGTGTCGTAAATTTGTCCTTATCGGTTATGATGTACTTTTGCAATGACAATAAAAGGTTTTTGTATTGTTATTAAGACATGATTAATTATAATATGCAATATCGGAAAAGAAAGAGTGCAGTTCCAGAAATGTTTATTTTTTTCTTTGTTTTAAACTTATCAAAGAAAGCGAAATATGAATTAAATAATTTACTTACTAATTTCCTATAAAAATAATATTAAGCCATCAAAAATGAAGAAATTTCTGAAGAAAATTTTAAACTTTTATATTGAATCCAACAAAAATTGTTTTTAGCGCTGAAAGATTAAAAATTAAAAGTCATTATTGAGGATTCCACGGATAATTTTATGCTAGTGAATGACCATTTGTGAACCGCTGAACTAAGTAGTTTATCCATGTAATACTGAAACATTATGAAAATAATGTGAACCTGCATTTCTTTGAGGGAAATTGTTCTTATTTTTACCATTAAGACTAGCTAGAATATAATTATTAGTTGTTGAGTAATAAATATACAAAATCTAACACCACCAAATGGCCATAAATATTATGGAACTAAATATGAAAACTACTTCCTCTACCGAAATGGATTTTTAAGGACAACGGTGAAAATTTGTTTTTAAATGCCTTTTTGAGGGATTTACCACACCCTACAGTTTAAAGTTTTTTTTAATTGAAAATTTTAAATTCCTTGTGCACCACATAGTATTACACAAGGCTTACCAAGGTAAGTAAAAAAAACAAATACAATAACACAAAATAAATGAAAAAAAATTACAAATTCACAGATGACACGTAACAGAACACAAGTCTGTAATACATAATCTAAATCTCTTCAGATAAGAATTGAATTTACCATGTCCAGTTAGAAATTGAGTAAATTCAAAATTACAGAGAAAGTGTTTATTATTCAATCTGTGAGGAATGGAAGGAAAATATAGGTTAGTTAAGGAGGCATTAGTAGAATTCCTGTATAGTTCATTCCACTTGAGTATTGTATCATCCCTACTTTTGTTCTTGAAAAATGATTTGGGCAATATCAGTGGAGTAATTACTTGAAGATTTGTAGCTTGTTTTGCCAACCAATCAGCCCTTTCATTTCCTAGATTGCCACTATGGCCATGTACATGAGAAAAGATAACATCAACATCTTTGTTATTAAGGTCTTTAAGAAGGGCATAAGAAGTGACAATTAATTTGTTACATGAGAAGATATTCCTAAGTGAATATAAGGATGAAAGGGAATCAGTGCGAATAAGAAATTTAGCACTTAACAAATAATTGTTAGATATCCACTTAATTGACATTCTAATGCACAGTAATTCGGCTTGGAAAACACTGCATTCATTGGGGATTCTAAAGAGTTTGTATTCCAGTTCAAAACCACGATGGAAAACGACATAAACTAATCCAACTCGATTATTAATTTTACTGCCATCTGTATAACACACAAAAGGGAAATTATCATCAACGGAATTGTCATCAATGATAATTTGAATTGGCAAACGATCGGCAGGATGAGGAAGATCTTCAAACAACACCTTGGTGTCGAAGATAAATTTGCTGATTGTATCTTTAAACTTTTAATCATTTAAAACATGAAGGTCAATCGGAGGAAATCCTGCAATTACGAAACAGGCTTCATAGCTAATTGTTCTGTAGCCACGCACAACTCTTAGTAAAATTCTCCTTTGAATTCTGCGAAGCATACCGGAATTAATCTTCTTTTCTAAAGCTGCTCCTCACACTCTAGATGCATAGCAAATAAAGGGTACAATACCCTGCTTATAAATCATATCAATAACATTATATTTTAAACCAAAAGTATTGCAAGAGACACGATTAAGTTCTCTAAGTATATTTTCCCACTTATTAGATAAATACATAATATGATTTTTCCAGCAAAACTTATGATCAAGAATGACGCCTAAATATTTAATTTCATTCACCGTTTCGAGTAGGGCATTATCCAAGTACAACTGTTGGTTTGAATAGCTGACATGCTTTCTTTTAATTATCATAATTTTAGATTTATTAGGATTTAATTCCAATTTTTGTTCTCTGGACCAATTGGAAATAATATTAAGGGTGTTCTGAGCCGTATTAAAGAGAGTAATGGGACACTTCTCTTGAAAACAAATTAGTAGATCGTCAGCAAAAGCAATTGTTTTACAACTCGGACAATATGAGAGTCTATTGAGTAAATCATTCATAATTAAATTCCACAGTAAAGGTCCGGAAACCGAGCCTTGAGGGCAACCTCTTTCCAAAATGCGAGAGGAAGAAACGCGGCCAAGGGAGAGCAATGCAGATCTGTCATGCAGAAAATCTTTCATGAGGCGGAAAATATTACACGGAATACCAGCTTTCCTTAAAAAAACAAGTATCCCAGGCCACCAGGCGTGGTCGAAAGCACCTTTAATATCAAGGAACACTAAAACTGTGTGTAAATTTCTCTTCTTACCTTCGTCCACTATGTCTTTTAAGTACAAAAGAGCATCTTCACAACTCTTATGAGGGGTAAAACCAAACTGTGCTTTGTTTAACAGTTTTTTATTATGCAAGAACCATTTATTTCTATTAACAAGCAGCTTTTCTAGGCATTTCCCTAAACTAGGAAGAAGACTGATGCATCTCGAATTATCTAAATGCGGGATACGAGGACCACTATTCTTAAGGATTAAAACGACATTCGCTCTTTTCCAGCAGAGCTTTTCCAGCTCTTTTCCAACCAAGCTTCAGACAAATATTGAGGATTTTGGAGAATAAATTTGGAAACATTTTATGAATATACTTCAAAATTTCGTTTGAAATAGAATCAAGACCAGGAGCTTTATTGCATTTAAGGTTTTCTATAACACTATTAATTTCTGACATAGTGAAAGGAGGATCTGGATTAGCAACATAATTTAATGAAGCTTCAGTCCTAATCATTCTATGAAACGAATTATCCGTGCTAAAAGGGTCCGTGAGAAAGCTTTTACTAAGAACCTCGTTAGTTGTTTCTTCGAGCGACTTTGTACAGTTACCAGATGGAAGATAAATTCCACTGACTTCAATTCCTTTCATGAAATTTTGCTTTATACCATTCGTATATATTTTTTCCAAATATTTCTTTCATTAATACTCATTAGGAATTCTCTCCAAGAGTTAAACTTTGAATCCTGGAGCTTTAAGCTGTAAGTATGTCTTAAGTGAAAATATTTTTGTTTATATAGCTCTCTAAGAATTGGGTTACGATTTCGTTGAAACCTACGTCTAGCAGCGTTAACCTGCTTTCTCATACATTCGATTTCAGTACTCCACCAAGGTACCTTATGAACACTTGGCTTTTTTAAAGGCATTGAAGCCTTGGATGCGTTATAGAGAATCGAAACAAAATTTTCTAGTCGAGAGTTTAATGCATGCTTATCCGTACAGCACTCAATAAACTGCGACAACTCATCAATCGACTGCTTACATGCATCGTATTGTAGAAAATATTCCAGTTAGCTTTCTTTACATTGAAGACAGTCTTGCTGTTTTTTCTGTCATAAATAGTGTTATTAAAAGTTACAGATAGTTCAAACTCAGTCGTACAATGATCAGAAAGGGATTCATAATCTGGTTGACACTAACGCAAAATATATGCAAGAAGATCAGATCTCACAACCGTAATGTCAATATAGCTTGAACCTTGAGTACTACAGAAAGTAGGTCCACAGTCTTCGTTGATAACGAACAGATTATTCATAATGCAAAATTCGCAAAGTTTAACACTTCGGGAATCTGAAACTGGAGTATGCCAAATTTCAGATTTACTGTTGACATCCATAGCCCAGATCAATCTGTTACAATTTTTTGAAACTAACGCTACATTAATTTTATGCAAATCTAAGTCAATATTTCTATTAGGTTCAAAATAATAAGATAAAAAGATAAAATCATGAGTATTGAGTGTAACATGAAGAAATACCATATTATAATCAAGATTATTAATATCAAGCAGAGTAGACAGCTTTTGATTCAGTACAATAATAGCAGCTTTAATGGTATCACTATTAACATCAAAGTAAGCCCGGTAAGAGGAAGGTAAGTTGGGAAGAGAGTATTTATAAGAGTGAGGCTCCTGAACAAGAGCGATATCAATGTTAGAATTTTCCATATTTAAAACAAACTGCTCAGTAGCCTTTTTCGAAAGATGAAGATTAAGTTGAATAATTTTAAGAACAGAAATACGAAGTTAGCCATAATTAATTTGAGAAATAATTCTATTCTTCATAAAAATATGATAAGGGCAATTTTCAGAGAAAGGCTTATGCTTGACATCAACTTTCTTGCCAACATCTTTGATTTTGCTATTATAAAGAATGCAATTTACACAAGCTTGGGTTTCTTGAGTTTGGCAGTGCTCACTTTTATGTTCTTTTGCACATTTGAAGCAAGCAACAGAATTTCTGCAGTTAGCTCCTTTGTGATTATAGCCAAGGCATTTAAAGCATCTATTTACTATGATAAACTCCTCTACTTTACAAGTCGACCACTCAAAATGCAAATTCCCAAAAGAAAGGCATTTTCTGTATAGCTCGTTTTTTGTTTCGCCAACGATATGTTTGAGTTTTGGAATTTTCTAAGACTAAAAGAGAATTTCATGTCATTAATACATTCATTACCATAAAAAATGTCAGGATTTTGATCAGAGAGAACAGTTAATACATCTTTATCATCAATTCCATTTGGCACATTTTTAATAAGTAGAGCAGGATTTTTCTGTCTTCGAAGAGAAGAAATTAGCTCAGGTTTGTTGTTGATTTCATCTTTTAGTTTATCACGATCAGTTGAGGAAGAGCATTGCACTAAAATTCTGTTATTAGAAATCGTCCTAATATTTTTTATACCTAATTTCTTTTCTGTAGTGTAATGAATGATGCATTTCTAGGAAGGTGCTTATTGTATGAATTTTGGTAAAGAAGTAAACTATTTTATGAAATTTCAGGAACTTAATCAAATTGCTTTTTTCTGGAAAACACATAATATGGCCTGAGAGGAGGAGTACCTACATGGGAATTTCCTTAAGGAAAATTCAGCAAGTTTAAATTAAAGTATTGAATTTCAATGTGGTTATGAGGTGCTGACTACAAGTTGCCACATAAGTTGTTGCAACTGCAAGTTGCGACAATCTTGGTGAATGAGGTTTCACAAAGGAAAATTATCCCGATAACAGCTACATCGTACAGATGATTGAACTATATAATAGTGTATGTAATAGTTTTAAATGCAAGTTGCTTACTAAGATGCGATTTAAATACAGCTGTTGAGCCAGATACATTTTTGAACAAAATAAAATGTTTTATTAATAAAATAAAAAATATTTAAAAAACCGTTTAATTAATTTTTATTACATATTCATCGGAACACTCATAAACAGTAAAAATAATGTCGAAAGAAAACATTTCAAATTCATGTCCTATTTCCTATTTAAACCTAAAGTTTGGTACCTGCAGCCATTTTTAGAATTGCATTTTTTTATTCAAGTTCGTAGAAACCTTCCCTATTATATGAATCATTAGCTGCCTATCCTCTCATCTAATAAACGTCTAAATTCCAGATATTGTTATTTGAAAGTATGCACTTAAAATTGTGATGATTTAAAACAATATATATTTAGGGATATACATTTAGGATTATACGTCAAAATACATTTAGGTTTACAGAATAAACATTTCAAAATTTTCGAATGACAACACCCACACTTTTCCTGCGCAAACTGATCAACGAATTGAAAATCCATAAATGATGTTGCAATGATACACGTGCAATGTAAATTTCCTGTGTAAAATATTTTCAAAGAAAAGTATGGTAAACTAGCAATGACAACACACGTGAGAAGAGCGCAAGAATCAGTGTAACTGCAAGTGTTCTCTAAGGACAACATTTCAACATAGAGTCTCTCCCGTGACTCTGCAGTTTCGTGGCCGCTCCGATGGCTAACTCCGATGGATTTCTGGTTTTGGGCTTATCTGAAATCTAAAGTCTACTCATCCAATCCACGAAATTTGTCACAATTGAAGGATGCCATAAAACATGAAGTTATACAAGTTCCTCCTGCGATGTCACATTTGTCAACAAATTCCTTGCATGCATATCGTCGGCTAAGGTTGGCAATTTGAAAACTTGTGATTCCAATAAAAGTAATTTTCTCCTCTCCTGTTTTAGACTGTCATTGGTCCTGAATAATGTTCTTCTTTGCAAATGTTTTTCCTTGACAATTTGTGTCATACGTGTATCAACGCCATTTATGATTTTCCAATGCGCTAATCAATTTGCGCAGGAAAAACGTGGGTGTTGCCATTCGAAAATTTCGAATTGTTTTCACAGTAACTATAACAGTGATTATCACAGTCTCGAAAGCATACTTTCAAATAACAATATGTGAAATTTCATTTCGATTAGTTGAGCGGATAGGCGCTAGGGATACATATAGCTAGGAAGTTTTTTAAGAACGCCCTGCATATTGATAGCAAAATATTACTTTTTCGGCTGATATTTATTTCAAATAAATCTGAGATGTTTAATTAATCATTAGTTAATTTACTTTAAGTTAAAGTAAAAATAAACAAGTTATGTAACTTTCTAAATTTTCAGAGAAAACTAATAATAAACTAATATAACTAATGAAATAAAACTTGAGAACAAATAATCACACACTTGTTTCTTTCTCTTATTTATCAAATTTGTCTTCGAAATAAAAACACATATGTTTGTATGTACATAGTTATGAACTTCGTCATTTCATACCATAGTCGGCCAATTCATTTCTTTTCGATTCTGACAAAGTTTGTATCCTTGCTGAGAAATTACTAGAAACTTCCTTTATCAGGGATTGTAGAACCGCGTCTGTAAATCGAGTTCTTTTCTTACTAAACTGCGAAAAGAGCTGTATAAATGTATTCCCAAACAAATAGATTGTCCTTAGTGTAAACATTCGTAACTGAGTGTAATTATTTTTTCACAAGTACGAATAAAAGTTAATAAAATCTAGATCGTTAAATCTTTCAATATGATTTATATCACTTCCGGAATTAATGAATTTAGCTTATTTTTCTGGTATGTTATTCATATTCGGCTCCAGTGGGAGTTCAAACAATGTAAACTCGGATTTCAAGGAACTAAAGTATTGAAATCTTTGCAACAAATACATAAGTGAAATGTATTCGCGGGCCTCATGAAATTGCTTCAAAGGCCGCTAGTTTCAGACCACCGGTGAATGAAACGAAATTTCGATACCCAAGATACTAATATTTTTGTACTCGGGATAAATGACTCTGAAGTCAGGGCAAAAATAGAAAAGATTTAATGGGCCTCCCAACACTCGCAGTTGAGACTTGCTCCAAAGCAGAGACAATATCCTGATTCATATAACTAGTAGGGGGAGATAAGTTTTTAGCAGAAGGAATTTTTAACAGAAATAGTATTCACTGTATAGTTAGATTGTTCTAGTCTCGAATGTTTTGAAATCCATTTCAACCGTCGAACATACATCGATCATGTAACGAAGTCTTGAAACTGAGTAGCTAGTGATATTTCTCAGTGAAGAATCAAAACTTGTCAGAATTTTCAACCTTTTTATAAAATGAAATATCGCAGAAAGGAGTAGGAAGTTGTCTTCATGCGTATTTCAGAATATCTAGGATTTTATCATCTTGTTCTCAGCCGCTATTACCTTCTGACAAAATATTTCAACAGTGACCTCTCCAGAATTCTTTTCATTACTGCTATCGAGTTGAGAGATCTTCGACAGCGCGTAGGTTGCTATGAATATGCTGTCAAAATAAAAAACCCTGAATTTAAGAGACTTTTTTATAGACAAACTTCAAAAGCCTGTTAATATGTATGGTATATACAACAAAATATTTTATTACATCTAGAATTTTCTAGACTAGTTTTTTCAACACTAATGGGCAAGCACATTCTTTTTGTGATTAAATAAATCCGGAGAAGGTATGAGGAGTTTATCAAATATAATCGATGTAGTAATAACTAGAGTAAATCGGCTAAAATGACACAAAACATTAAGGCCTAGGAATGTACTCGTATTTAGTTCTTTCGCTTATTTGTTATGATTCATATCTGTAAAGAAGAAACACTTCTTCTTCAACTTGTTTTCTAAAAACACATATTCTAAGAAAAACTAAAACTAAAAACACATATTTTGTTTTCGTAGAAAACACATATATATGTGTTTTATAAAAGTTTTTCATAATATTTGATTATAATTATACTACGTTTCGTAACAGTTTTACATAACTTCTTTCTTAAACATTTTTGTAACTTCAGCTCTCAGTACTTCTGCCGTTTCTAACTTTTGTTTCTAATGTTCTTCCTTACAAAGATGCATAGCAAATCTTCCAGATTTTGCTGGATTTTCCAGATTCTCTTGTTTTTTTTTGGCCAGAACATAGTGATAAAAAATTCTCTAAAATTAACCTTCTTCATTCGCTCCTTCATACGCTTTAATAACACCTTAATTTCGCTTGCAATTGTTCGAGGCTTCTGACCACTTTTTTTAATCTGTGATTTAATATTTCCATTTGAACACATGATATGTAGCCGCGAAGATAATTTTGTGTTGAAAGAAATATTTCGAAAGTCCTTGTCAATATAGTATGGTTATAAGGTACATCTCCCACATTCTTAGCGTGCCTTCGTGGTGTAATGGTCAGCACATTGAGCCGGTAATTCCGTGGTTCGATCCCCGGCGAAGGCAATGCATATTTTTCATGGTTCCTGCTTCCAAAAATGCCTAATGTCTCTACAGTGGCGCCCGAACTAAAAGGGTTGTGGATGATGATTCTCCACACCCAGGATTTGGCGACTAGGTCCCCTAAAACCCTAGTCGCCCTTTAAAAAGGGGAGTATATAATCTACATCTCCCACATTCTTAGCGTGCCTTCGTGGTGTAATGGTCAGCACACTGAGCCGGTAATTCAGAAGTCCGTGGTTCGATCCCCGGCGAAGGCAATGCATATTTTTCATGGTTCCTGCTTCCAAAAATGCCTAATGTCTCTACATGGTATGAAGATGAAATACTTTTCCTTGAAATATCCTCAACTAAACATCCCTGCCTAATAATCTTTGCTTACTTTGCCTTGCAAACCTTTTAAATAAAAAGCAATTAATTTTGGCAGTTTGGATGTCGAAGTTTCGCATACAGGCCAAAATACAGTTCAATAATTTGCAACAAATGCGGTGTACGTTTGCCGGCATTTGTTTCTATGTAACTATGGAATATATTTACGAAAGCTGATTAAATTTCACTATCTTACAATTTTGATATGGAAATAATGATTACAGGAAATAGTAAGCTATCATATTTGTCTACAGAGATATTTTTTAACAAAATTGCTGTCTGTCTCTCTGGTTCTTGTCAGTGTTATAAGTCTCTGAATCATTTGAGTGAATTATGCATCATGAAATTTATGTTTGACTTCTAACTAGTTTTATATACTTGCTTTCTCCAGCTCAGTTACTTTCATCACAGAACTATGAAACTGAAATTTCATGTGTTATTTTATCTGTTTTCTTCACGTTTACATTCACATCTAATAAACCGTTTTACTTCAAATAGTTTGAGTTCAATTTATAAATTCTACTACAGTATCTTTCATTTATTCTTTGTTTTTTCAAACACGAAACTTTGCTAATTTTTAGTGAAAATTTTAATTCAATTTCTTTTTTTATATTCCTTATATCGCATTACTCATATATAAGTGAAATTCCCGTAGAACTGTGAAAGCGGTAATTTTTACCGCAAATAAAATTAAATTGTTCGCATTTTTTCTCATTTTCTTTTTAAATATTTTGATATTTTGTCTCTTTTCTTAAATGAATATAAAGATGACAAAATAATTTATATAACCTGTTTTAAATAATTATTTTTAATATCAGTCTACACACTTGGAATTGCGGTCATTTTAAATGTTCTTCTTCCCTCTTTAGTAAAATGCCAACTCGACTAAGCATAGCAGCGCCTTGACACCACGTGGTTTTATTTTTCTTTCTATTTTCATGCCAGATGTTACTCCACAGCTTTGTTGGAATAGGATAGAAGCCTCCGTCCCAAATTATAATGTACCAGAACAGTTCCATACTTATGTCTGAATGTTTTAGTAAGTTCTTAGTTTTGTTCTATATCACACCTTCATTTCGTTTGCACTTGTTCGAGGCTTCTGACACTTTTTGAATCTGTCACTTTTTTCTACTACTTGTCCGTGTAGATATCCTTTGGGAAAAAATATATATCAGAGGAAGATTTAAAAGCTTTACAAGAATTATCTGATAACATTTCGGTTCAGAAATTATTCGAATAAAGAATCTAATGCAGAAATATATTACATTTAATCTGATGAAGTTTGCATTATTTCAGCTGCAACAAATGAATCCGATTCATCAAATGACGTTTCTGTTATTCCTTCAAAACGAAATTGCCATAATATTTTACGATATGGTTTCGAAAGAGCAAGAAATTCGTTCATTATTTTCATACTTCATTTGATTGATTCGAAAAAGAAAATTGCAGAAGTCGAAGATTTAGCTTTGAACTAGAATTTAGTCAAGAATAAGGAAGTAGTCATGGTCCAGGAAGACGATAAATGTATGGAACAAGCTATTTCTAACAAGACTAATGAAAATAAATTAGACGTTTTGAAACTAAAAAAAATCAATCGAATGAAGAAATAAGAGATGATCGTACAGCGTGAAAAAACGAAACCATTTAAGCAAATTCACTTGGAAGACCTTCAAAATGCTTTGAAAGCATTTTGCTAAGGAAAAGGTAATTGATGGGAACAGATGGTGGAGCACGGACATTTTTTATCAATGAAAGGCGTCAATGTATAGAAGCTGAGGCACGCCACAAATGGGGAAAATTAAACTGGAACTTGTCACTTGACAAACTAGATATTTTTATTTTTCTATTGTGTGTTTGTACCGTGTTGGTTGCCAAAAGACTTGTTAATTTGAGTTTATGGTCTGAATCCTGGGGCCCAAACTTCTCCAGTGAAATAATATCTAGGAACAGATTCTTGACAATAATGAAGTATTTCCATTTTCACTTGAAATCAACTAGATCGTAAGGATTACAAATTGAGCCATTCACTCTTGCTTCATTTATACGTGATACCTTTATTAAAAGTTGTTTATTGTGTTGCAAACCAGATGAAAATATTATAATTGATGAAAAATTGTTCACTAGAAAGGTAAGATGCCACTTTAACCAGTACATGGCGCAAACCTCTATAAATTCGGCATGAAGGCTTTTAACTGATAAAGCAAAAAAGCGATATCCATATTTGAAAAATGATGAAAGCAAGCCATTGAAGAAATTGTTGGGGGACATTGCTTATCTATCTTTCACAACACTGGAAGGAATGTTGAGTCGGACAGTTTCTTTATTTCTCTGAATTTAGTAAACAATTTAACGCTAGAATTACCGCATTTCTTGTATACCTAGAACTACCGAGGTGGGTTATAAATGACCCATGGGCTTCAATGATGTTATTTTTAATTTGTGTAGAAGATACATACGGAAAATAAACTGTTTCATGATCAATACAATCATTTTTAATTAATGATTTATAAAATTTAGCTTCTAGAATGTTACATGATATGAAATTTAGTTACTAGTACCATCAAAGAAAATTTAAATTTTTAATTTCAGAGTAGATGGTTTAAGATTTTGGCAGCCCGTATGAAATTAAATGCAAGAAATTTCTTTAAAATAACATATATTTTAATTAATTTAAATTTCATAATGTTCCTACAGATTCCTACATAAAATACAAAAAAAATTAAATCTGCATGACACTTACGTTATACTACATTCTCTGGAAACATTTCACACAAAATACTATAGTCTTTGTTTCTTTTTTTGCTGTACTTAATACAACACAAATTTTGAATATTTGTCACAAACAGTATTAGTTTTATTGCCTTTGAATTGCTTTATCTGGCAATGTCTTTGTTTGCTCTAATCTTCTTAGATAATCCGTGGAGGGATAGCTTCTGTCTTTTGCAACATATTTCTCTCTTAGCTCCTCCGCTACCTTTAGAATACAATATCTTCAGTTTAGATTAGAACCTGTTGTCATTTTAAAAACTACCCATGTATTGATCACCACTGGATCTAAAATATTAAAAAAATGCCATTGCCTTGATACAGATTTTACGAAATATTTCCTTGCCATCTAATCTACAACGTTGATTCCAAATTTTGTGGAATTGTAGAAATTTATTATTTCAGGAGTTTTGTTCTCATTTTGCGTAACTTCTGATAAAGAATGCAATGCGCTAAGAAGAAGTACATTTTTGTGTTTTTACGCTGGTAGGAACCAAGAATGGTGGTATTGTGTGTTATGAAGGTTGTTGAATATAATTCTCTTTCGTTCTTTTTCGGATTAGCCACACTTAAACAACTTTTAAATCATTGATAATTCTATAAATATTGCATGCAGATTTACTAAACGCATAAAAACCTTAACCGGAATATAAGAACAACATAATTCCATCATTTTTAAAGCAAAATATTCGCAATTTATCAATATATAAGAATATAAAAACTGAGCTTACTTAGCCAAGTAACAGATTGCGTATATATATATGTAAGAAAAAAAATACGATAGCTTTGCTCTATGCGAACTAGCAACCTTTAATTATATCTATGCAATTCAGGATCTTCCCCTAGACCAGTACCTTCTGGAACATTCGCGCCTGCTACATAACCTCCTTGTATAAATGCTGCGTCATAAGTTTTCCTATACAGATGCCTTCTCGCCTTCATCCTGCTAACGTCTTCGCTACGCTCTTCTTTCTGTGCTAGAACGTTATAACGTATTAAAGTTTAAAATCAGTCGTATCTAAGTAGGTCAATTACCGAATAATCTGCTCTGAATTGAAATAAAGATATGCTATTAAAAGTGAAAGTCCTGAGTCTGTATTTTTCTCCGTGGTTCAATCATCCCAGCTTCGTCAACCATCTGCCAAAACGTGTAATGGAATAGCCTCACCACTCACCCACGATGTGTTAAAATAACTGAAATATTACATATATATATATATTGAGGCTGGTCGTTGAATATAATTTTTTTCGTTCAATTTTCGCCAACACTTAAATCATTTGATTTGGAATCTTCTTTTGCTAAATACGGTAATGAGTTGTTTATGTACTTTGAACTCACATCTACAGCCAGCCAAAATTTAATGCTAAATTTATCCGGTTTATTTGGCATATATTGCAAAAATTTACAGCGTGCCTTTAACGAAAAAGCTGATCATCTACAGCAGTATTTTCTCCTGATTATAACACATAAAACAGTTTTCAATGAAAGTAATCCAAACATCTGATATTAGTGAAAATTTATCATCTTTCAAGCTATCTGATCTTGAAATTTTTAAGTCAAAACGCATATTTTGCATTATTTCTAAAAACGTGTTCCGGTTCATTGTTGAAGGGAAAAAATTGTGGCCCCAGGTCTTTGACCAAAGGCTAGTGATGGAGACCGCTTTTGCATCTAAATCTCCTCGAGCATATAATATTGCAATAAAGGAAATCAGTTTATCAAGATAAGTGCTCCAAGCTTCATTGTTTAGTTTTGATCTTGCTTCCACTTCTATACATGTCTTATGATATACAAAATTTTATCATTTATGAAACGTCTGCAGGAAATCATAGAACTGTTATCAGCAATATTTCTTTTTGGAGTATGATGTAGGTTCCGGATTTTCCTTTAGAATATTTTCAATAGGTTACCGACCAGAAGAAACTGAACACTGCTGATGTATTTTCCATACAGTTCAATCTTTCGCTTCTGTTAAATAACTTTAAAGGAGTGATTGCTGGCCTTTATTTTTCACTTCTTTCGTAATACTTTTACAATTCTCTGTTGTCTTATGAACTCTCGAACTGCACGTACTTGAAATATTTTTATTCAACTCACAGTCATTGGAACTGTATTTGGAAGGTGAGATTATGTCCCCAATAGTTATTTTGGCATTTATAACAAAATTTTCATCATCATCATGTACTTTTCGTCGCTAGAATCATGTGCATAACTGAAATGCCATTCATACTAAAGGTTAACACAAGTTTCAATAAATCTGTTTGAGGTGGAAAAGAAGTAAAGGACATTTTCAGATTTATAGCCCGAAGATGATATAATGCAGAAAATATTTTTCAGTTTATACTCTTGAATTGCTGTTTTATTAATATCTGTTGGCTTTGATTTTTGTTGCCCTCATGATCAGATTTCTTTTCCCTCAAACGAAAGGAATCCTTAGACATCATAAAAATCTGTAAAATTTAAGTTACACTCACTTCGAAAACTTACGCACGAAGATGTAAAATGCAAAAAATTCAACAAATGCTGCTTTGATTGACACAAAATTCGGCAGAAAAGTAGCATACATATTTATGCATAAACAAAATCAATAATTATATACAGAAATGAAAACAATATTAAATTCTTGTAAGTTATCAGATAATGACATACTGGAGACTTAACAGAATTATGTATAAAGGGAAAGTAAACAGCATAAAATGGATAAAAGGACATTAATAGGGTATGTGATCCCCCCTCATCTGCATACAATGTTTACACCTTATGAGCATGCTTTCAATTAGGTGGGCAACCACCGCAGAATTAAGCAATCGCCATTCTTCTTCTAGAGCAGTTTCCAGCTCAATAAGAGTGGCTGGAGGTGGAAAACGTGAAGATACAGAACGGCCGAGAGCATCCCAAAGATTTTCAATGGGATTAAGGTCGGACGAATATGTTGGCCACGCCATACACGCAGTCCCTTCACTCTCCAGGTAGTCATCGACGATGTCAGCTCTATCTGGACGTGCGTTATCGTCCATTAAAACAAAAGTATGGCCAACTGCTGCAGCGTACAATCTCACAATGGATTCTAGGACTTCATCTCGGTACCGGACAGCCGTCAAAGAACCCCGTTTAAAGATGTGCAGGTCGGTGCGGTATCCTAATGAAATCCCTGCCCACACCATAATGCTTCCGCCTCAGAATTCGTGATGTTCGGTAGTGTTTTGAGATAGGTTGCGTGTTCGCTGTTCACGCCATATCCTTATACGCTTGTCACATGGATCCAGAGAAAATCTTGACTCATCAGTAAACATGAATGTGCCCCAGTCAGACACATTCCAATTGACATGTTCCCGGCGCCACTGTAATCGTGCCCCTCTTGATTGGACGGAGAGAGGAACGCAAACTCGAGGTACCGGGGCGTACAGTCCACTACGTATGTAATCTTCGGCGTACAGTAGCTGCAGATATCGCCTTACGAATGGACGCTGTAAACATAGCTGTCACACGTGTGGAGGTCGCTCTGCGATTCCGCTTATCTACAATAGTAATACAGTACAAAGTCCGTAATCCGGAAGTCCATAATCCGAAATGATCCATAATTCGGACCTCAAAGCCACAAACTTTTTTTTTGTTTGCTTTAGGCATGTGCATTTGATTTTTTTCCTTCCACAATAAAACACGTTTAGATTTTCGAAAACGGCGAGATTGCAATCTTGTTTTCTTTCTCTTATGCAGTAGCAGGTGCATTTTCTCCAAATGCATTGTATCAGTTAACTGCAGACAGCTTGTCCTAAGAGGTTTTTTATCTTTGGTTGCTCGTGACATTTCGTTGTTGATTCTTTTGTGGTACTGTGTGCTTTTAAGCTTTAAACAGCAAGATAAGTGCAGGAAAGCTTTCAACAGCAATAAAGGTCCTATAAAAATAACGGAAGTAAACAAAATCTCAGTCGTGATCATAACAAAGTCAGAAAGGTTTATTGGTCTGACCTTCAGAATAGTTTTATAAAGAACGGGGTCAAAGCCTAATGGAATCTTTGTTAGAAAGTACAAAGGATGTCATTCGAAATCTTCACACCTATTTTCTGCGTTAATGGACGGGAAGGGGAGGAAATTGCTGTAAAACTGGAAAAATATTTCGGGCGGTTCGGTATTTTGAGGATACAGAATAGCGAAGTGTCTGGATTTCAAAGAGATAAGCTAGTCTAAAATTATCTTTACTGATTCTAAGGCATTTCAGTTAATGTTGCAGATTGCGCTGTTCCTTAATCTTCTAATTAGATCCGGCTTATTATTTTTTGCAGACAGTTAGAGCAATTTTATAAAAATTAAGCTTGAACTTCCGATTATGTCAAAAGGAGTTTCCAAGTTTGAGGTTCTAGAGCTGCTAAAGGATCTACAAAGAGAAAACATGTTTCGATGTCCATCAAACAAAAAGTGGAATTGCTGCAAAAAAGGGATTAAGGCATATCCATCTCAAAATTATGCGAGATGTACGGCATTAGAAAGTCAACTGTATATGACATAAGCAAAAAGAAAAAAGAACTTTTTGAATTTTTTGTGGATTCCGATACCCCACTGGCAATGAATTACAAAAAAAGGTTCGTTATACTCAGACAGCGTCGCAGCAAGGGCATGCCATTGACGGGTCCAATGCTAATGGCTCAAGCCAAAATATTTCATGAAGAAATGAACTTAAACACTGAGTGCACATATTCGACAGATTGGTTAACCAAATTTAAAAATCGCCATGGTGTAAGGCGATTAAAACTTTCACTTGAAAAAGCTTCTGCTGATACTGAAACTGCTGAAAAATTTTCAGATGAATTCTTGAACTCATTACTAGTGAACAATTGTCTCCAGAACAAATTTACAACACTGATGAAACTGGTCTTTTCTTGCAATATGTACCGCGAAATACCTTTTCAACCTCTACAGAAAAAGCTCCAACTGGTGTCAAAGATTCCAAAGCGAGACTAACAATTTTAGCGTGCGCAAATGCTTCAGGAACGCATAAGTGCAAACTTTTCGTAATCGGAAAACATGCACGACCTCCAGCATTTAAAGGAGTAACGATTTTCCCCGTTACATATTGTTCAAATAAAAGAGCATGGACGACACAAGCGTTCATGAATGATTGGTTTGAAAATCATTTTATACCCGAGGCTTGGCGACATTTGAATTCGGTTGGTTTACCTGATGACTCAAAAACAGTTCTGACTGTTGACAACTGTTCGGCACATACTTCACTTAAAGTTTTAGTGAAAGATAATGTATCCGTATTATTCTTCCCTCCAAACTGTACGTCTATCATTCAGCCTATGGATATGAGAATAGTGCACTCGCTGAAATGCAAATATAAAGTAGCATTTTTAAAATCTATGTTAAATTTCTAGAACAATGCCTAGACTATTCAAGAATTTTTGAAATATTTTAGCATAAAATCTGCTGTGTGGAGCATCGCAAGATCGAGGGAGAATGTGTCTCCAGGTACGTTAAAAAATGCTTGGCATAATTTATGGCCAGCTACCATATTTCATGGTGAGGACGTTGAAGATGATAGCCGCGAATTTGAAGGTTTCCGAACATCGCAAACTAAAGATGAAATTTTCCAGTTATTGGATTATGTAAAGAAATGTGGAGAAGCGGTAATAAAGGAGGATGATATAATAACAGAAATTTTTCATTGCGACAACAATGCCCCAATCATCAATCAATTAACATACGGCGAAATCTGTAGTATAGTTCTAGATCTAGAAAATACCGCTTCCGATAGTGAAGATAGTGACAGAGAGGTTATTGAAAACGAAAAAATTTCGATTGACAAGTTAGTCGATATTCTCCACACAGCAATTACAGGGCTTGAACAGTGGAACTTTGTAACTGAAAATAACTGTAAGAAATTATGCCTGTTTATAGAATTAAAGAGAAAGTATTAGCACAAAAAACGAAGCAATTTAAACAACTTACATTGAAAGAAATGTTTAATAAAGTAAACAAATAAATATTAAGCTTTTTTCTTGTAAAATTTGATACGCTTTAGATTATAATTGCTCTTTATTTCATAAATTACTGTTTCATATTTTAATTGTATAATTTCTGCATGCCATCTCACCAGATTTAAATTGATGATCTATAATTCGAAAAAACCCCTAATCCGGAATCCCTAAGGTCCCGACGAGTCCGGATTACGAACTTTGTACTGTATATCGATCTTCCACGGGTTTGTAACCCTTGGGCAATCAGCTACGGGCCTTCGGACAACTGTCTGTGTGGTTTGGAATTGTTTCCACAAACGTGAAATTACAGAATGATGAACGCCGAAGAAAAGAGCAACATCTGTGATCGACTGTCCCATAACACGCCAGCGCTCAGAATCTTCTATTCGTATTCTGGAAGTCATAGATACACGTATGTCTTGAAAACAAATTGTATGAAAGGTTTAAACACCTTCTATAAGCACTTACAATAAACTTCTGTAACCCTTCATAAAGCTGGCTTCTTATAAGACTGCCTTTTTTGCGTATTTCTTGACATGAAAGCGCTCTTGGCTGTTTCCTAACATATTTGCATACTTACATCTATCTCTGCAACGAATTATATCCTGTTCAATTCTGATTGGCTTCCGGAAATTAGTATTTTCTTCTCCGTGTTTAACTTTTGGAAGTGAGTGTATTTCCAACCTTCTTGCTTCGTGCTTTAATGATTTAATTGGAAGCTACCCGTCACGAGTCAGCTCTGCTTCGGAAAACCTCATGACTATAACAAGTTGATTTATTCGTTTACAAATCTGCCAAAAATGTTAATGAATATTAGGAGTCATTCACATTTTAAAGTATGCAAACCTTCTTCAAACATTTCTGAAATGAATTCAAACATTCTTCACTTATCAACTACGATGTAAATGATTTCATTTTTCTTCTTCACAAGAAGTGAAACTTATGAGAAAATTGTTATTTACTAATTTCAAAAGTGCCAAAGAACTTCTAAAAAAGCTAAAGCTCATTATTTTTTCAATTTTACAGAACATTTTACTCATACCACATACATATCAAGAGCTAAACCGCAGTTTTAATGTTCTGCCCGAAGTTTTGAAAATTTTCTGAGTGTTAAAATAATATATTCCTCGAAGATTTTAATTTCATTTAGAAATTCCATACAAAATTTTATTTTTAACTTCTAACAATTCTTTATAATGCGAAAGTAAATAAATAAAATTTCAATGAAGGAAAACTAATCATTCTAGCTTCCGGAAATTTTAATTTCGAGCAAGTAGGCAACACTTTTTTCTTTATTCTTAAAGGCAATCTATAAAGAATTTTTTCCTCTGTATTTTTTGTTTCAGCCAGCACTTTTTAAGCTGGGTGATTAAGAAAAGAAGTTCAAGGAAAAGATAATTCTGTTTAGAAAATTGTTTTACTTCGTCTCCATGTAACAATTTTCTTAAGCTTTTAGATTCCTTAGCTTTTTCCTTTTAGGTATTTTTTTTTTAATTTTTACCGTAAGATTAATATTGTAGGTTCGACTCAAAACATTTTATCTTCTATTTATTTACTAGTTTTTATGTTATCTCATTTTGTCGATAGGTTCTATTTTTTTCCTTAATCCAATTCCGAATCCGCTTTCTCATTCAGGTATGAAATCATTATAAAAAGGAATTGAAAATGCCAATTAAATTATTCATTCCATGAATACGAAGTATTTGTATTTAAATTCTGAAAGATAAAGTCTAGTTTCCCTTTCCAGTTCAGGTAAACATACTTCTTAGTTTCGAAATGTATACTAAATAATTCTCTTGCATTTATAAAGTAATAAAAACATGCTAAAATGTAGGTTTTTTGCAGAAAATAATGATTTGTCATACTTTCTTTTAAATATAGATTTGCCAAATGCTCAATTATTTGCTTTAAAAGGCAAATAATAGAATCTAAATCTGCAATCAAGATACAAATAAGAAAACAGAACAAAAAAAAAAAAAAAAAAAAAAAAAAAAAAAAAAACAGAATGTTACTCCATTTATTTTTTATTTTCATTTTCTCCTATCTGATTATGATGATTATTTATACAATAACTTCAAAGACAAATGCTCTACCTGAAGATAGCTATATTTTTTACAGACATTATTACTTTTTCCTGAAGATTAATTCTAAGTTATTTTACTTTAGAGTGGAAGAATTATTTCACTGACAATTTTACTGTATTACTACTTTCAATAGGACAGCCACAAATAAGAATTTGGACGAAAAGGTGGTTTGGGCTAAATAAAAAAGGAACATAATTTTCCTTTCGTTACCTAATTTTATTTGTTTTAATTTTCATTAAAAAATAACAAAATGACTTTATAAACTTTTTTCTAATCAGAACCGTCGAGTGTCAGCTATTGACTAATATCTTCAATTGGAATAAAGAAGAAGTTTACAGACTAATTACGGTTAGTTTTAGAAAGAAATGAGAAAATATATAGTTTTTCAGAAGGAGGAAGCATGACGCTTTTATTTTCAAAATTTAAAAACTGAAATGTTCATATACTTTATATGAACGCTTCTGTTTAGGAATTGGAACATTAGAGTGGCACATTATAACTGAACACGGGAGGTGCACAACTATCACAGCATCCCCATACACAAAACTCCAGACAGCGTTCTACGACTACTCACTTTTGAGTTATGAGAGATACATAGATAGGTACGATGAAAAAAATCTCTCCTAAATGCATTTTAAATCCCTTTTGCAATACATTTTGGAAAAATAGGCTTTTATTCTCCTTATAAGTACAGTTGTCACTCAAATACAAGTTCAGATGGATTCAAGAACGGTCAAAATTGATATTTTCGTTGAAATTTTATACCCGAAATTCTTCGCAATTACAATACTTTTATTTCGTAGAAGGAAATAAAAAATGGTTCCAATTACTTGGTTTTAGATATTTTGTATGAAAAACATCAAGACGAAAAGTGGATTGTTGTTGTTATAAATGTTACATATTTTAAGCTGGCATATAAAGATGTCTAAAAGGCAACTCTAATTGGCATACAAAAAAACTCTAACTGGCATACAAATTCGTAGTACTCTATGTGTGAATGCAAACCGTGAGCAAAACTCTTAAAAAGAATACTGTTGATTAGTTTGTAAACAAAGAACAGTCAAGTGTTAAAATGCGGTCTTCAGTTGGCAAGAAAATTGTTTTCTTAAAATCACGAGGCAGTGGAATTGAAAATGATAGAGATGCACAACCTGAGCTATACAAAATATTTTAAACAATAATTATTTCTGCAAAAATTCAAGAAAACAGAAAAAAAGAAGATAATGGTAAAAAAATCTTCACTTTAGCTATTACTGATGCACTTTTTGAAAAAGTCTCCTCTTATATAATTATAAATGGAGGTAGACTTTCGTACAGTAATTTAATTTACTAAAAAACTAAATTTCAATATGTACAAGTCGCCAGTACTAATAAACACTTCCTGCCTTATCTCCCTTGACAGTTTAGGGTAAAGCAATCATTACGTTTTAATACTTCTTGATGAAGCAATTTCTAAACCTGAAATTCTGTAGAAAATACACTAAATGAAATGCAACATCAAGAAAGAGTGACCCGAAAATTATACAAGTTTCAGGGTAGACGCACGTTACCGAGTTATGTGAATGAAGTGAAATGCGCAGCTTTCTAGCTTACGTTGAAAAAGATATAAAGAAAAGAAATTCCCAATGTTAAATTTTCGTGCCGTACTTTCTGCTAGGGATATTATCGTAGAAATTTTTTTGTCTCAGAGGATGTGCGTAAAAGCAAAGAATGCCGGGCCGTCGTCAACAGAGGCAGTTCCAGCAGACAGGATATTACGAGGCGCATCGTGATCGGACTGAGAAGGGCAAGTTGGTCCATACTCTGCTGACATACACCTGGACGCTTTCACAGTGCACTGGCTCTGGTGGCGATGGTTGGAACAAAGAAACGTTACAAGGTCTCGCCGGTGAAGCCAGAGTGATGTCAGCACGTATGGATTGAAGCATCCGCCGACAAGCAGTGGCGCAACTGCAAGCCACTTCGACCTCTATTCTGCAGTACGTTCAAGACACCTTGAATATTCCCATATCAACCAGAGCCATTTGCCGTTGATTGGCAGCTAGTGGCCTGCACTCCTGTCGTTCGTTAAGAATACTGCCATTGACCCCACATCATAGACGCCAACGTTTTCAATGGTGCCGGGATCGAGTTATGTGGACGACGGAATGGCACAGGGTCATATTATCAGATGAGTCACGCTTCTGTTTGTCCAATGATAGTCCAGCGCCCTTTTATCATAAGCATCTGCAGGGCATACTGCACAACAACCACGAGCTCTGCCCTAACTCTAGCAGGTATAGTCTCTCTACACATCCAGGCTGAATAAGAGGCGACATATACAAGAGTTATCCACCTGAGGAAAGACGCCTCCTTCGCTGGTACTCTCTACAGTCCAGCACATTACGAGCACCCCAGGACGCCGCTGCATACACAACCAGCGCATAAAGGACTAGGGGTCCACACCTACATCACGCAGCAGCCCAACAAGGAAATACAGCACATCAGCAGCCATACACTCTACACTGATGGTTCTAAACATGCTGAAGGCGTTGGCAGTGCTTTTCTCCATTACAAGCAAGGACAAGAATTAAACCATTGGAAAGGTCACCTAGGTGACAGCAATAGCGTCTTTCAGGCCGAAGTGATAGCAATTACTGCTGCTGTTGTATATCTAATAAGCCGGAAAATCTCAAAAGCTTATCTCTATACGGATAGCATGTCTGCCTTGCTAGCCCTAGGCAAGCACAACCATGCTTCCCCTTTGATCATCCGCCTTCAACAACTCTTAAAGGATAACCCACACGTACATGTGGACATGACGTGGGTCAAAGCTCACGAGGGCAACACAGGTAATGAGGCAGCGGACGTACTCGCCAAAGAGGCAGCCTCAAATATCAACGCAAGCCCCATGACTGTTCCAGCGCCACCTTCCCATCTTAAAAGACTGCTCAAAGGCGCAGCAGTCCAAAGAGTGTATGGCTTTCTACCGACGGTGACAACGGACAGACTCATAGCAATTGCTCCACTTACTAACTTTGTAACTGGGCATGGTCCCTTCCCGGACTACTTCAACAGACATACTATTTCTAACACGGATCACTGTGTATGCTGTGAAGAGGGGACACCCGATCACTATATCTTCCGGTGCCCACTCACAGAACAGTACCATTTCCCGGAACTCACGAATTTACCAGCCTTCCACAAGTTCATAATTAAAAATAAGGCGGCAATCAACACAGTGTGCAAAATCGTCAACACCATTAAGGCCTATGGCCAAGACCTTTGCCTCCCATTATAAAACAGTGCTATTCATAATAGTCTCAGTTACTGCATTCTGCCTTAACAAACTGTGCACATGCTGCATGCTGTATACTGCAACTGTTTCACTTGTGGGTACCGTGTACATTCTGCGCCAGGCAGATTGTAAGTACTATAATAATGTCACTTCGCACGTTTAACTTTACCAACGAATACTGTAAAAGTGGGCGTGTATTACTGTATTTTCTAACTGTATGAATAATGTAGTGTGTAGAGCAACTGTAGCAGTAATGTAGCGCTTAGCAATGTCTATATATATTTTATGCTGCTTAATGTCGTATTGTGTGTACTTTGTATCATGTACTGTTATGTTTCATATAATGTGTGTTGTAATGTGTTTACTGTATGTGTTTTTAATGTGTATTAGTGCAGCGTATAAATGTATCTACGCATATAATTGTATCAACTATAAATGTGCATTTCCTGTGTGTTTTATCTGTGTCTTAAGTGGGTTTTATATCTGTCTTAAATGTATTTTTATATGTGTTTTATATATGTATCATATGTGTTTACTTTATGTGTTTATTTATGTGTTTATGTATGTGCTAATGTATGTAATTTATGTGCTGCTAGTTCTTTTTTCCGTGTGTGTGTTCATATGTGATGTATATATACCTCTGTCAAGCAAACATCCTATGTAACCATCTGCCCTTGTATGGCCATGTCAATACTTTCAAGATCTTTACAGGCTCCCGGTGCGGCTTCCTGCGGCTCCAGGGAGCTGCTGCTTCTAAATAGGGGAGGACGCGGGACACATGCCTGTTTGCCAATGTCACACGTCAGGCGTCCCCGTCCTCCGTCACCTGTCACCTGTCCAATGATAGTCGCTGCGTACGAGTGGGGCAACGATGTGGAGGCAGGTCCGAAAACCGGCACCAACTGTGGAACGCCCCAAAGCGGCATCATGATTTGGAGAGCAATTGTGTACGACTCCAGGTCACCTCTAGTTCATATTCAGGGTACTGTGACTTCCCAGTGATACGTGGAATGATAGGCTACGGCTGATGACACTCTCCTACCTTCCCGGAGTGCCCAGAGATCTTTATCAGAAGTATATCATCCAACACACACTGCTCGCATCAGCCAATCTGCTCTGAAAAGTGTACAGACGCTGCTCCGGGCCACCGTTCTCTCCCGAGATCTCACCAATCTAACACATTTGGGGTGTGACTGGACGCTATTTGCAGACTTTCCCACCTTCAGAAGATAAACTTTGGCAAATGGTTGACAGAGAATATACAACCATTCCTAAGGATACCATCTCTAGTCTCAAGGAATGTGTTTCTTCGCGTATCGCCGTGGAAGGTGGTATTAACCTACCGAATAATGTGGAAACGGATGTGCGGTAAAAGTGTATCTCAATACCCAATCAACAGGAGAGAACACGTTTCAACTAAATATAGAAAACAGTGTTTTCCAAACAGAAGCAATTCCAATATTAGAAGGCCATGAAATACAGTATTCATCACTCCTTTAAAACCTGCTATCATTTTACAGATAGCTTATCCGCCATGCACACAATAGCCTCTCCAACGAATAGGTACCCAATAATCCAGGAAATCCTCAACACTGAATCTAACATAATCAAACAGCATTGCATAACATCATGGATCAAAACACACGTTGGCAACAAAGGTAATGAGGAAGTGCACGATGCAGCAAAATAAAAGCTGAAGATATGGAAGCTTGGCCATACAACGAAACTAACCATTCAATGGCCAAGCTTCCACCTCGATTCCGCCGAACAGGATACGCGCACGTATGACCTATATCCAAAAATAACTCCACCTCAAATGTCATCAATAGACAAATAACGTGGCTGATCTCAGGTCACGGTCCTTTCTCCATATATTTCTTCAAGAGTAATCTCGCACATTCAGATGTATGCGAATGTGGGGAGGGGGATGATCCGAAGCATTACCTATTCACATGCGTCATAACAATAGGTCTGCACCAAAGAAGACCAAGACTAGGAAAAGATGTGATTCCGTACGTCAAATGCGCAATCAGTAATAGCCATATGAGGAAGCACATAGCCCAACTAATAGATATTCTGGCATCAAGAGGTCTCTGCAACCCAGCAAGACCCTGCCACATAGAGCGGTCCCACCCAAATCATTTTGCAAACATCAGCACCTCACCACCAGAATGGTACCGTGAGCCCTAGAAAAGCGTTGTCATTCTTAATAGCTAGCGTAAAGGGCCTATACCTACTACTTACTCAGGGTAAATAATAGGTGCCCCCTGCACTTATATCTAACCTACTGAGCCGACACTGTTCTCGCTCTGTATTATGCATATTATTTCGAAACAAAGACCACATATTATTCGTTGCCGTCTCTCTCTGTTTGCTGAGATTCAAAATTTTGATTTATTGGAAATAATATTTTAAAATAAATTTAGGTATTTTTCCAATATTTTTACAGAATACTTCTCAGAAGTAAGAATTGTGTTGAGATGTTTTTTAAACCTCCTTGAGAATTAAACTGACTTACTGAATTATAATGTAATTTAGATACTCTATTAAATAGAATTCTCATTCAAGTAGACTCGGGAGGATGAAAGACGATACAGATTCCCTTAGTTGTTGGTGATTGAAAAATCAACCTTTTTTTTCATGCAATCAGCAATAATTCCTTTACTATTTTTCACAATATACATTTAACCGACGAGTATCTTCAATGTGTTACAACAATTTTTTTCTTTACAATAGACAGCTACTCTAATTTTTCCGCAACAATAATCTCTCCAGTTTATAGATTTATTTAATCTTATCTGCATTAGCAGTAGATTTTGGCTTTGAAAGTTCCATTTTCCGTAATATATAAATACATAAAGAAACATAAATGAAGGTTAAAATTAAAAGCAAATTTTTACACCCGTCCCGTGCTATAGCTGCAGGATTGAAGTAAAATAGTCTTGAAGCACCTAAAGTTAAAGCTAAGCTAGTATAAGAAATAAGTAGTAGTGTTTTTGAGGGAATTTCCAATGAAGAATGGAAGCTATATTTGAAAAGCATTCCTTTTTAAAAACTGCATTGCATTTAATAATGCTTTTTTTAAACAAATCAACGGTATCCAGATAAGAAGTAGAACAAGTTCAGCGATTTGTAATTTGTACTTTTCCGCCAAGGAATTCCATTTCCAACAACAGTTATCTCAAGTACAACGTTCATATTACTCTAACATTTACAGATACGTGGATGATATTATTGCAATAAGCAATTATTGCAAGTTTAATAAAATAGAATGCCATCACACTTATCCTCGACGTTTGAAACTCAATAAAACTAACTTTCAACAAGGAGATATTAATTACATAGATTTGCAAATTATCAATTTTAAAGATATCAAAATTTACGACAAAAGAAGAGATTTTGATTTCCCTGCAATAAAACTTATTCACTGGCACGCTAGTATCTCCAAAAGAATAATACTTAATACCATACATACTCAGCCCTTAGAATAAAAAATATTTGCAGCAATTTCGAATACTTACAAGAAGAAATCACTAACTTAGTCAAAATTCTTTTAGAGAATAAAACACATCTATTTAAAATTTATATAGCGCTAAAGAAAGCTGAGACTAACTCCTTTTTTTTAAATTTCTCATCTAAAGTGATATGATAATTATTAATTAAACCTTAACCGGAGGTAATTGTTGGTTGACTATGATAAGAAATTTAAGATAAATTTGCACAAAGATCTCGTTTCGTTTCCCTTTAAATTATTATTGATACTATCTTTCTACTATTTTGTAAATTTAATAACTGACAAATCTTCTAGCTGTTACTAAAAAACAGGGCTTCTAGTTTCTATGACGTATTGCACCCCGATTGCGTGAAGATGTTTATCTTATATAACATATAATTTTTCTTTCCCTCAACATTTAGCTAGTACTGCTTTTGCGTTTTAAGATTTTGCAGAAGACAGAATCTTTTACAAGTTTCTTACGCCGTCATTTTGGAGTCGACAATCATCGTTCTCGTAGGTAATAATTTTTACAGACCGCACCCAACATTTGGCACTCCTGCACACAAAGTTTAACAGGATAGGACAGTTTGAACACACGTTTAAGTACTTAGTTCTGCAATTGGACTATTTGAACCTTATCGCATACGTTTTCCAAGAACTGTCTCCAGAAAAGCTTTGAATTCTACATGGAACACAATTCGGTCGTCTGAAGAATAAAGTATGTTTCCGTTTAGATGGTCGTCCTAAGTTTTCAATAAGTTTGCGTTTTTTTCCCAATTTTTGTATCTAATTGGTTTCCAGATTTTAGATGATAAAGTCTCAGATTTGATTTTATTTCAAGAATCATTATGAAATGTTTTTTGTTTTCTTAGTATTAAAAGTTTAGTTTAGCATAATAGGGGACCATCCAATTTTTGAGTGTTGTTTAAATGACAGTTTGATTTAAAGTATACTTGTTTTGCTCTTTACATGTATTTGCTTTTGAATTTCGGATTTGCATACGATGATTTTAGACCAATTTGATTTTTTTAAATGGTCTTTTTACATAATGTAATGTTTTGTGCTTTTTCTTAATAGTAAATTTAGCACAATGTTATGTTTTATTCGTTTTTTCAAGTATTTCGAAGGCGT
>KK117683.1:73017-116708 GCA_000611955.2 Stegodyphus mimosarum
GGTACATTTGAAATCCGAGTTTTCGTTTTTTTATGAATTTGAATGTCTTAAATGAAAATTTAATGGATATTTTTTCCTGGTCTTGATCTCAAATGAACCAGGAGAACGAAACACGGTTTCGAAACACTTCGACTTTTATGAAGCTTCAATTTATTTTCCCCTGATAAGTTCTGAATTGGAGTTTCAGTAGAAGGAGATTAATTTACATTTTTATATATTTATTATCCTGTATATTTTTTCCCTTTTGCTCCTATTTACTTTTAACTTTAGATGTGTTAAGTCTATATATAGATAGACATAGATAGATAGACAGATAGATAGATAGATAGATAGATGATTAAAATGGTAATTATGTAAATAGGACACAAAACATATCTTCCGGTAATTAGTGCTAAGATATTATTTAGTAAATATTGATTAAATTTAAATTAAAATTAAGAAGCAAAAAAGTAGAGATAAAAAAATTTTAATCATTATAAATATATTAAAATCTCTTAAAAGAAATATTCCTTAAGTTAAATTTTACGCTGCAATTGAAACTGGATTAATTTAAATAGAACTGATTGAAAAAAATTATAATTTAAGTAAAATAATAAGCTGTAATGAAATGTAAAATATAGAAAAAATATAAAAGGGGAAAAGCTTTGTTAATATGCTTAAAGTCTTTAATTTATCAAGAGGAGGTCAAGTAGTCTAACGATAATATTTCAATTCCTGGCAAAATCTGTTGCGTTTATGTACGTTTAATACTAGCTGAGACACTGAATTTAATAATGAAAATATTTCTGTAACGTTGAAAGTATTTTACTTGTATAGAATAAATTTGTAGTTAGTGCCATTTTTAAATGAGCCTTTTTGCAATTTCTGATATAGTTTAAATTTTTAATAAGTTGTCAAATTGTTTTACTTTTGGTTTTACTCAGTCCTGTACTTGCTGACATTTATATCCACTATTTTGAGGAAAAATTATTTGATAAACTATCTTTTTGTCTCTGGATTCGTTATGTAGATGACACTTTCGAACTTTTTGACGGTAATAAAGACGATTTATCTGAGATTTTATCTACTATAAATTCAATTGATACAGCCATTCAATTCACTCTTGAAATTGAATCCAACAATTCCCTCCCCTTCCTTGATATTCTTATAATCCGCAATGAAATTGATTTTAGCACTACTGTGTACCGTAAACCCTTTGCAGTTTGTTTACCACCCCATGCTAAGTCATACCACCCTGTTAAGCAAAAAATGGCTTCTTTTTACTATTATGTATTTCGCGCGCTCAAAGTTTGTTCCACAGAATCCTTGCTTACCAATGAACTTAATTATTTGAGAGCAGTTGCTACTGTCTGGGGAAATTTCTTCCGTGATCATTGATAAAGCCGGTTAAAAAATTTTCAGATTCCCATCAAAGAAGACATTCCACTGTTAGAAATAATATTAATGACCTTGTCGTGCTTCCATTTTATCCTTCTGTTAGTTATAAAGTTGCACGGATTTTCCAGAAATTCAATTTTCAAGTTAGTTACTCCCTTATCAATAAAATTCACGGTTCGACTCTAAAATATTGCGTTTTGACTTTAATTCTGGGGAAATTTATAGTATATCGTGTCAGCGTGGCTTGAGATATATTGGCCAATCATAAAGAGCTTTAAAGTTTCGTATCAAGGAACAGGAATCTTATGTCCGAAAAGGCGAAATTAACAAGTCTTCAATAGTGTATCATAGTTGGAAATTTAATCACAATTTTGACTTTGAATCTTCAAAAATTATCCAAAAAGCTTCTTCCGTTGCTGAATTGGATTTTCTTGAGGCTTTTCATATTCACAAAGATTTAACATGTTTAGTGAGTGATTTTAAGTCCAATTCAGTCCATCCTAACTCTTTTAAAATTCTATTAACATAATTCTTGGTTATTATTTTTGCCGATAGACGTCGCTGCCTCGTGGCGCGTGGTACTACCGGAGAGTGTAAAATGCTGTTATTGAGGTTGCATTCCCTTTCTGCAAAATTTCGTTTTCTTGCTGAGGAGGAACCTGTAGCTGTCCTCGAAATCGATTGTTTTAAGAAATGTACGCCAAATACAAGGTTGTTTCAGCGATTTTGGTAACTTTTGTAGTTAAAATGTTTTAATATGATTAATGTTCAGTGTTAAATTATTATTATGATTACTCTTCAGTATTTGAACTGAAGTGTAGCTGACATTCGTCGCAATTTTGATTTGGTCCTCAGCTAGTAAGTGTGAGGAAACGTAGCAAATTAAATATCAACTTCTCATTTATCCTTGTGGTTTAATGATAAGTATATAGAGCTAGTAAATGGACGATCTGGTGTTAATAAAAATTCCGAAAGATAGCTCAATAGTTTTTTTCTTCCGCAAAGCACTTCGCATAAACTACTCATGGTAAAATTTTTGCCTGAAAAACTAATCAGTTTGTTACCCTGGATAGTGTGAAATATTTTTTTCGAAAGCTTTCTCAATAATGATAATTACAGTGCTTTCCGAAGTGAAAACATAAAATCATAGTGTTTTAGAGATAATCAAAACTATTCTTTTTGTGATTATTTTCATACTTGCTTTTTAACTTTGAGATTTGCAATGATTTCTTGAGCATTCTTTCTTTCGAACGTCCATCGATTCGAAGATCCAAATATCATGTGACAGTTGGGCTTATACCTCTCTGTAAATCTTTTCATTATCAAGAGAATTGTTTAAAGCATACATAATACTGATTTCGTGATAGAAACTGCTTTAGGAAATATTTGCACGCTCGTTGTAGTAGTAGACTGCTCCGATGTGCATCGATCTTACCTCAGTTAAGTCAATATAACATGTATAAAAACATGCAGTGAAGCATGTTTCGGGTTCGTTATGGATTGAATGCACAAGTTGTAAAAAAAATTAACAAAAATTTATTCTTTCCACAAGAAATAAATCAAAATGCTGAAATATTTCTTCAGAGATATTCGCACAATATCTTAAGCGTTTAGCAAAAACTCACTTCAAAACAGATAAAATAATTCTATCTCACAGGAAAATCGCTACAATCAATAACAGCATTAAGTAAACAAACAGCAGTTCGCTTTTTAGAGCTACAACTACAACAACAACAGCAACAACTGAGATGAGGTGTTTCAATTCGGCTTTTATAAGCTTTTTAATTATTAGTAGAACAATCTCGATTTTTCTGGATGGGAACAGTATTTACGAGATATTTATTTATTGAGCATTAAATGCACGAGCTGTTTTATTTATTTTTTTTTTTTCGACGTAGCTTTCTCTTCAAAAATCGTCTGCGTTGCACTGGGAAATAAAAAGGAATTTTAATTACAATTCTAAATAAATAGCCAAATAAATGTGAAATTCGTAACAGTATTTTCCAATTCCTAAAATACGCTATCATTTGC
Source organism: Stegodyphus mimosarum (assembly GCA_000611955.2). Classification (NCBI taxonomy): domain Eukaryota; kingdom Metazoa; phylum Arthropoda; class Arachnida; order Araneae; family Eresidae; genus Stegodyphus; species Stegodyphus mimosarum. The sequence continues at coordinate 76,426 of KK117683.1, forward strand.
GGTCTTCTTTCACATTTTATGACTTGAATTACATAATAGCTAATTGTATTCCCTCACACAGATTTTTATGACATATCATTTTCTGCAATTGGTAAATTGATTAATATAAAAATAACAGAGCTATGTATATCGGCAGTTGAGGTTACATTTTAATACTAATCATTTGTTTCACATTGAAATTAAAATTAAAATGATAAAAGTTTAAAAATAACTTTTACCATTTTAGTTTTTACTTTACTTTCCTTGTACATTTGCTTTACCACGCGTCAGCCGTTTGAAAATTTTTTAAATACTTTTTGAATATCTTTTCAAGTACTTTCTATCTCCTTTATCATGTTCATCAATCTGCTCAGAGTCAAAATATCTTGCTGGTGACATAGTATTTTGCTGTTCACTAGGCAGAATTGTCGGTTTTACGTCATCTAAACTATTTGTATGAGAAACATTATCTCTGATAATTTTACGGATTTTGTTTGGATTCTGTAAAATATCAAGAACCTTTAGTAGATTATTGAAGAATGCCTATGATGAAATTAAATCTCTGCTAATGGCAACCGTAGAGCTGAGAATTTCGGAAAATTACAAATTGTCCGACTTACTAATTCTGAAACTTCAGTTAATCAAAATCCTTGTTTTGTCGATGTCAAGTAAGATTAAGTGTTCAAATATATTTTTCACAAGTTGTCATTTTTTGTTCACATAAATGAACGTTTGATTAAAGTCATAATTTTGGAAGGTATTTATTTAAATTAACCTGTTATTTTATGTTGAGTACCTATATTGCCATTTCTCCCTTTCCATTTCCTTGCCAAAATGCAAATTTTAACCCGCACGCATGAAAATGAGATAAAAAAAAGTATTAGTATAGGGAGGTTTTATATTGCTATACAGAGCATGTTCCGCCTACTGAAAGCCATGTTGCTAGTTAATTCTACGACAGTTTTCTGCCTTCGGCGTTACTTTATTCTTACTGGTGTAGGATGAGCATAAGAAGTGCCTTTCTTTCAATTATTTGATTTCTGAATATAAATGTCTTTTACAGCCTTTCTACGTTTCTGTGTGATTAACCAGACTTAGCGATAAGTCGCGTATGTCTTTTCAAGAGTCTTAATTGGTATATGCTATCTAAGAGAGTGAGACTCTACAAATTTATTACTAATTGTTACAAAATATAAGAATAATAAAAGATATAACTTATATTGGTGAATTTATTACTCTATATCGCTAGAAAATAATATTTTTGCTTAATTTTACTTCAGTAGAAGAGAGTTGTGTGTTTCGCTTTATGAAAGTTAAAAGAAAATTATTTCTTCAGATTTTGCCCATTAAAAATGAAAGGAAACGCAAAGCAAGAGCATACTTTTGGTTTCAAAAGACGCTGGAATAGAACTAGATTATTTGGGTAGGAAAAATTTTGTTATTTAATTTTATCTATAAAAATATATTTTATAATTTTTAAGAAATTTAAATATTTTATTCTTCTTAAGACTATGTTTTTTGTTGAAACAGATACAATAAATAGGAAGGTAATATTCCACCCATTCGAAATTCATTATAAAAACGCTATTGGGTACACAGAAAAATAACAAAACATTTATAAATATTTCAAATATTTGATTTTTTTCTTATCTTAGTTATTCCTGTATTTGGAGTGCTATGTACTTTCTAGCACAGAAAGACAAAAAATTTATAGCAACTGCATTGAAAATAAGTTTCTTTCTTTTGTCTCAGTGAAATTCAACGAGCTTTTCTTACGCAACAAATGAAACTTATGAGCTTAATTCTTCTGCGTATCAGAAACGTTTCCCTGGTGTTTATATTCTTTTCTCTTTCGACAAGAAATACCAAATGAAAAAAAAGTGTCGCGACGGATTTCCATTTCATACCAATTGCAACTGTGACATTTCCTTGTTAAGTGTCTCCGGAAAAACGACATATCTCCTTTGAGGCAAATAACGCAGAAAATAACGATACCAATTAGTTAAGTAGCCATTAATAACCAGAGAAAAGTTTCGGTGAAATAATCATTGCTCCAAAAACAAGGATTGGGCGAATTTACGATGAAAAACAAAAATAAAAACAACAAGTTCCAAGAAATAAAAATATGTTTCTTCGTCTTATGCATTTTAATGGCAAATAAACAAAAAATTCAATTAGAACTAGGACAGCTTCTTCCCTTGAAAAAAAATCAATTGAACATTTTTTCTTTCAACTTTCTTTCTCTTTTTTCGAAACAGCCTTTCTATTATTCAGCAACTAATGTTTAATGGCAAATTTAAGCATGAAAGCGGGATTATGAAGTTTTTTATGAATTCTGGTCTTTCCGCAACACGTATAATGGATTAAAAGTACATTAATATTTATTTTCTTTCTTACAAATGCATGCAAGTAAAACTTAACATAATCGAATAGAATTTTCACCATTTGATCAAACGATGGAGTTTAGTTAATTTAGCTATTAGCTAAATAATCTTATTATTTAAATAAGTGTTATTGTCAAAATTGTTTATTAAGGTAGTTTCAGATATCATTCGACCTCTATAATTTCATTTCCAAAACGAATTTTATAATTTGATCAACAGAAGTAAATGTAGAATGGCTGCAACAAATGATTTTAATTCACATTTATTATCTCGCGCAGATGCCCCAACGGGGTAGGCATTGAACCCCTGGAGGTCGCTGAAAGTTTAGAGGGTTTCTGTGATGATGAAGGGGGTCAGTAGCGAATATGTATGGCCAATTATCGGCATAATCATTAAATTCATTAAAAAATACTGATATTACGAAATTGATAATTAATTGCTAACTGATGTAAAGCAGATAGTAACGAAGTAATCATATAAAATAAGGAAAAAATGAGCAAAATTTATTCAGTATAGTTAAAAGATCAATAATATTTTTAAAACATATAAGTGTCTTTTGCACAAATTGTAATGCGAAAAAAAAGTGAAACATAAGAATACAAGAAAACATGTGTCCAAAAATACGAAAAGCAAAAATCTTCCTCAGAAGATGTATTGTTATGAGAAAGCCGCTTAACAAATTTCAAAGATTTTTATGCTCTCTTCCAAAACACAGAAAATCTGAATGTGCCAGCATATCTCATAAAACTGCTGAATTGCGATATATTTGATCTTAATTTGATATTATGATGCAAGTAGAGTTGATTGCAGTGAAAAAATATTGTCAAGTTTCAAAATGTTTTTATGCTTTATTTTATTCTTCTCTGTAGGTGGCGCTGTCATCGATCCAGATGTTTTACTGCTTTCGTATTTTCAATTTTGTCTTGCGTTTGTGGCAACAGAAGTAAAAAAAAAATCCAAACGACTAGAATTCTATATTCCATAAAATCGTCAACATGCGAAAAATTGTGATAGTGCATAAAGTCTAAATCGTTTTTTAATTTTGAGTCTTTGTTTATCGTGTCAAATGTCAAGTGTTTCCAGGTAACTATAAGTTTATGAAAATTAAAGGTAAGCTATTTAATGATTATTAATTATTGAACTTACTATCAACAAATATTGTAGAGTTTCCCTTATTTGGGATAAAAATTGCTTTAAGTTTTGAATTTAAACTATTCTTAAGTTTCACCTCAAGTTGTCGGTGCTATTGTAAGCACGAAGTGCGTACCTTTCCTGTTCAGAGTTTGACGAATAATTAAACGGTTATTTTTACCTTTTTTCTGTGGTGGTATTCTTTACACCTGGGGGAAAAGTCGCCAGGTTCCTTAGTAGGATCTAGCAGAGTTTATGTTTCCAAAAAGAGTACGATCCTACAATATGTCAAGCACAAATCTCGTTTAAAACAGACATTGCCCTAAGTTGTGGGATTAAGCCATTTGAGAGAAATATGCCAATATAAAAGATGTTTCCGAATGATATTATTGATTTTTCCCTTTCTTATCTAGAGGGGGGAGACTTTAGTAAAGTCAATAATTTATAATAAAAAGCAAAAATCAAGTTAAATACTTTTGAAACACAGGATTTAAGAACTAAGTTAAGCAATGTTTTGCCAAATATTGAAAACAACTGCATCAATACATCGAGAGAAGCCCTCACATCAATTAAAATCGAACTTTTATGCAATTTGAATCTGAATTTGTTTAGGGAAACCTGTTCCTATTTGTAAATACAAAAAAGAATAAAGCAAAAATCTTATATATCACTTTTTACAAAACTTTTGTTCATGTTTTTAAAAGTTATTTACATGCAATATAACTTGCATTATAATTATACTGTGCGCCTGTATATAATAGAGAAAATTATGAGAAGGTCTTTGCAAAAAAAATCTGAAGTGTACACCACATGACTTCCTTGTACGGAATACTAAATTATACGCATTTTTTCTTGACACACTGTCGCCAGGTAACAACGTTATATCTCATTCATTTTATAATTCAAATTGACAAAAAATTATATCATCTGAAGAATTATCTAATTGTTGCCGCACGTTCTATTCAAATACTATAATAAATCTAAAACGATGTATAAAAGAAATTAAACAAACAAAAAAATAAGAAGCAGTTTTTCACAGACGATTCAGTATTTCCCATTCAATTAATTCAGTTCTCACTTCGTGACAAGGCAAAAATACATAAAAACCCAAAATATCTATATTAAAAATTACGAAGTAAATCTTAAACACTTATTTCCTCGAATAAATTCCAGATTGGATTAAGCATGATTTAATTCGCAGTAATAAAAGAAGGCCTTATCTTTGTTATTTTTAGTTTCTCTAGATTGGCAACAAATCTACTATTCTCATAAATGTGAAATGTAAACAAATATGGCTGCCGTGGAAAAAATGATTATGCTTAGTCGCACTTGAACAACTTTTAAAGTATTGATAATTCTAGATAGTATTCCATGCAGATTTATTAAAGACATAAAAACGTCAACCTGAAGATGAGATCAACATAATTCAATCATTTTTAAAGCAAAAAATGCACACTTTACCAACATATAAGAATAAAGAAACTGAGCTCACTGAGCCGAGTACCAGAGTGGATATACATATATATATATATATATATATATATACATTTGGTGGCCGATTGGAATACATGTTATAGCAGTCCTATATACAAAATTTCAACGTTCTGAGGCTAATCGTCTTTTAATTATACGAAATACATACATACATACAACATACATAAGTACGTACGCACAGACGCTATGAAAAAATCTCTTCAGAATTCATTTTAAATCAGTTTTATAATTTTTTTGGGGGGAAAAGAGTCCTTTATTCTGTCCTTACGTTCAGATATCAACCAAAAACGTCATTAAATTGCATTCTATAACGGTCAAAATGGATATTTTCGTCATAATGTGATACCCAAAATTTTTCTCGATTACGATACTTCCTTTTTACTTCGTACAAGGAAGTAAAAAAGGTTAGAAATCCTTGTGGTATATTAGAAAGAAAAATATAAGGAGGTCGATGAAGAAAACCATTCTTTTAAATGTGTTCAATATGAGAAAATGATCAAAAGTCCCTGATTTAGTTTAATGGCATTCAAAAATTTTTGCATTATCACACACACATTTAATAAAATCAAAGATAGGCATGCTTTAATAAATATAACTTTTTTATTGTCTGCGTCCTTAGCACTTTCATATAGATAGGATGGCCCTTAGGATGGAAATGCAATAACTGCTGTACACCTGCGGATGCCTTTAAAAGTTTAAATTTTCCCCCATATAAATATACAGTTTTCTACTCTAATAGGAAATTAAACTTACGCTTATTGATTAAAACAAAGCAGATATAGGGTTAGCTGCCTATATGGAGGAGTGTCTTCGTGGAGGAAATTTTAATGGATATTGCTTCCCATTACGCATTGCGAAATCGCAAAAACTGCCATGCAGCCAGCAAGTTTGCCTGCATTGGAACCCTGTTGAGTTATCAGAATTCAGTGGCTTTCGCGTTCCATCAATGATGAGCCATTCTCCTCCAGTGGCAATATTTCAATTCAAAAGCAATATTTTGCTCAATGATTTCAAAGAATTGAAATATGGCTGTAAAAGAATATTGCAATTCATGTATAACAGAAGCTAAAAATATAAACTGGATACTTTTCATTAAACTTAATCTAATATTAATATATTTCAGAAAAAAGTTTATGAATTAAAATTGAGATATAAATTAAAATAAAATTATATTTAAAATTCAAATTTAACTAAAATAGTTCATTTTTGAAACATTCCGATGTCCCACCCCCTTAGTTTTTCATGTCAAAGTTCCTTTTACTAGCCTCAATAATTTATAATAAAAATGTTTATTATTTCATTACTGCCCTTAATTAATTTATTATTTTATTAATTTAATAATTTTATTCTTGTAGACTACCTTTACTTTTTCATTAATAAAATCTCTATTTTCATTCTCATATTGTTCAAAAACTAGAAGTTATTTGTCGATCTTCATTTTCTGAATGTATTCTCTTGTTCTTCTACTAATGAAGTAAGCTTACTTAGTTAAATAACTTCACTAGTAAAGCGACCTACCTGACTGACCTCGGCAAGGAGAAGCATACTGCTTTGAATTTTAGATGCTTCTGATTAACATGGACCGATATTTTTTATAATTTATTTCTTATCAGCAGCCAATACTCTGTCAGAGCAAATAGCTAAGCCAACTAACATATAATTCCGAAAATGGTTGTTTGTGTTTTACAAATGTATAACCTATAAGCATTAATGCCAAACTATTTAAACGCACACTATATAGAACTGTGTCTTTCTAATTTAAGACAAGAATTACGATTTGCCGAAAACAAGTCTCTTCGAGCTAATAAAACTCTGCTAAGAGTAGAATAAACAAACATGACAACGTCATGTCAGTTCCTTCTTCCCTTACATAATTTTATTCCAGTGTACAGCATAACTGCAGTTAGCATATGCAATTCACAGAATACGTAAATAAAATTTAATTCATGGTTATTAGAAACAGGTTATGCATGTAGGCAAATAAAAAAATTACTTTCGTATTTTGTTACACAAAACATAAATATTTCTTTTTCTGTTAATGCTTGTTAGAGCAATATGTGATGAACAAAAAATTTAATTAGTTTATTTGTACGATAATAAATAAATGCCTGGTTTCCTGCAGAAAATCCCAAATATCCAGATTTATAACTTTCGGAACAGGCTACAGTACCGAGTCCGGATAGTTAGAATCTTCCTAGACAGAGATTTCAAAGGTATTAATGCACAAAATCTCGTTGCTCTTTGACCTTTCACATTCATATATTGGTGCTAAGTGACATACACAGTCCAGTCACATTAATGTGACCATCTGTCAAAAGCCAGAATAACCACCTTTCGCAGAGCGGACTGCTGCGAGACGTGCAGGAAGAGAGTCACATAGGTCCCTGAAGGTGTTCTCTGGGATGTTGAGCCATGCCGACTCTAATGCCGTGGCCAGCTGCGCTAGATTACGCGGTTGAGGATCCATGGCGCGAACAACTCGATCGAGATGGTCCCACAGATGCTCGATTGGGTTTAAGTCAGGTGAGTTTGCTGGCCAGGGGAGGACGGTAAACTCATCCTGGTGCTCTTCGAACCACGCACGTACACTGGCAGCTGTATGGCACCTCGCATTGTTCTGCTGAAAGATGCCATCATCCTGAGGAAAAACAATGCGCATGTAGGGGTGAACATGTTCCGCAAGGACAGATGCGTACTATTATTGATCCATTGTGCCTTCCACAATGATCAGTGAATCTAGAGAATGCCAGGAAAACATTCCCCAGACCATAATGCTCCCGCCTCCAGCTTGGACCGTTCCGGCAATGGTTGCAGGGTGGTTCCTTTCAGAGGTTTCACGCCTTATACGCCAACGTCCATCTGTCCGATGGAGCATAAAACGCGATTCATCCGAAAACGCAACCTGTCGCCACTCAGTGGACGTCCAGCTGCTGTACTGGCGTGCAAATTCTAGCCTTCGCCGTCGATGAACAGCAGTCAGCATAGGTGCACGAACCAGGCGTCTGCTTCGGAGGCCCAGACGCAGCAATGTTCGCTGAATAGTACTTTGGGAGACACTCTTGGTAGCCCCTTGGTTCATTTTGGTGGTCAGTTGCTCAACGGTAGCCCGTCTATCTGCCCGAACGCATCTCCGCAACCGTCGTTCGCCTCTGTCATCTATGGCCCGTGGTGCACCACATTTGCCACGTCGCTGATTTTGGACAGTCCCATTTTGCCATGCACGGTACACTTTTACCACGGCGGCACGCGAACAGTTCACAAACTCAGCCGTTTCGGAAATGCTTCCACCCTTGGCCCGAAAGCCAATGATCATGCCCTTTTGGAAGTCGGATAAATCGCTTCGTTTCTGCATTACGCCAACGATTGAAATGTTTTCCGAAGCCCTCACACACCCTTTATACACGCTCAACTGCACTGTGCTGCCACCTGCCTTCTGTGATTGGTTATTTAACTCTGACATGGAAAGTACGTGGTGGTCACATTAATGTGACTGGACTGTGTATATATTCAACATCAAGAAGTATTCTGCTTTTATTCTCTTAGTTCAATTGATTTGAATATAAAATATGCATAAATACGGAAACGTGATTATACTCGTTTTATAAAACATTAAAGAATTAAACCTTTCAAATAAACTTAATTTATTAATTTAAAGAAATCAAATAGTAAATTAGATTCAAATAACTTTAGTAAGAGTAAATTTTAAAAATGATTAAGCGGTCAACAATGACTGGCAATTAATTTTATGACGACGATGCAAAATTTTTATGTAAGGTACAGTGTTTATTTTAGGACATACGATTTGTCACTTAATTCCCATGAGAATATATAATGACTGAATATTAATTTTTATTCGTAGAAATCAAATGATATGGTGTATCTTATCATGTATTATCTTTTCTCAATGCAAATTTCAGTTAATACGTAACCTGTTCGCAAAGTTTAAGGAATCAAAAATATATTATAATTGATATCTACAATTCAACTGAAATTTTTCTGCACTGTTACTGAAGAAATTTTAACTGTCATTAACAACACTTGTTTGAATTTCGCAATCCCTCATATGCGATTATTAACGAAAGAATGGTAGCAGTAATGACAACAGAAGAATGTGTGAGATATTTAATTATTATCATCTCTTCCCTTTATGACAGACAGTAAAATTCATTCAGTTATTAAATTAAATCTAGAATTTGCGAAAAGGAAAAATACGTATGTCAGTTTAATTAATTTTGTAGTATGTAGATTGTAATTGGTTTAAAGTATTCATGTTTCGATTCCTTTGGTCAAGGAAACCAGTCTCAGACAACGCACATTCCAAATGTTCTGTTTTGATTTATGCGCAACCTAAATTATTTGAAAATATGTCACAGGACTTAATATGTAAATCATATAACTCATTTAGAATTCTAAATTCTGTATGGTAACTTTTAACTAAAAACGCACTTTCTAATTAAATTAAGAATATTATCTTAATTTATAGTATGAGTTGCGTTCAGTTTCTGCTGTCTGTAATCTAGAAATGTGTATTTATTAATGAGTACTGTAATTGCCTCTGTTTCACAGAGGTAATTTATTCGTCAGTTTTGATATATGATCTGATTAAAATAAGTGATTATTTAGGACGTCATTAACGAGATAAATGATGAAATATTTTACCAGTTAAAAGAAACTTATACTTTGGACGACCAAAACAAATAAATAAATAAGTAAATAAAATAAAAGGTGCAAGTTAGTTATAACCCAAAAAAAGGGCTGCCTAATCAGCATTCAACGTCCAGAATAAACAAGAAACCATCTATAGTAAAAGTGTAATAATGTCTTTAATGAAAGATCGACCCGAAAGGCTAAAAATCAATAACGAAATTATAAAAATTTTAAGGCTTTGCGAAAATCCTATTCTCCAATACATTTCGCAGAAGAAAATTTAAAATCATGGCTTTGATTCCTGCAATGTTGGTTAATGGATAAAATGTAGGAATCATAACTATAATTTCAGATGAAAAATTCTTTGTCATCCTTTTTCTGTTATTGTTTATTTGCTTTAAACTGAATTAGTCAATTCGTAATATATCAACATTTGATTATTAATTGTAAATCTGCGTGTCAGTTAATAAAATTATTAGATGCTTTCAAAAATTCTTGCGATTTTTAATACATTAGGCAACGCGTAATGGAACATCTTTCATTTGTTATCTGTTCAGATAAGATTAATTGAATGATAACTTCAAAGGCAAAAAAGGAATATTCTCAAAAATGTCAACAGATTTTAATAAGTCATTGGAAACATTAAAAATGTGTAATTGTATATTTTACCGTTATGTGAATAGAAATAAATTGAAAATTCCTTGATAATAAACGGTCTGCTTACAGTGGTTTTGAAAATTTCGTTTTTCTATTGTTTACTTTAATAGCGTCTTTCTAATAATTTTGATACTTGGAAGGTCTCCCATCTAAGGCGTTATAATCAACTCTTTTTGAAGTTACCTTCTGTTATTTTGGTTATTTCTTATACTGGCGCGTTTCTCTTCCATATCGCCTTTATTAGAAAAAGCTTTCAGAATTCAAGAAATTTAAGAATTTCAGAATTTAAGAAATTTAAGAATTTAAGAAATTTAGATTTCAGAATTTAAAAACCTTTTATCAGAAAATTTCATATGAATTTGGCTTAGATATGTTTGAGAAACAATTGGCTATTCCCCCTACATCAATGCTGCTTGTGAACAGCTGATAAAAGACTTTCTCATAATTTTATCAAAAATTCTTTTTAAGTTAATAATTTATACATTCGCCTTTAGTCGAAAAAGTTACATCATATTCTATGCAAAAGAAAAGCTTATTAAAAATATTCTTCATCATTCTTAATTTTCTTTTCTAAAATATGGTTCCAAATATGTTTCGTAGATACAGAATTTTGAAGATTATTTTTATACTTCTTTTCAATGACTTCCTTTTCTAGGTTATGAAGAATTTCAACATTCATCTAAGAGCGCAACATTCTTTCATCATACTATATAATTAAACTCCAACTTGCTTAAACTAATCAACAAGCCTGCAAGATGAATTTTCGTTCCCCTTTTTCATAAGGCTTAAATGAGCATACCAGTAGCATAGAATCAAGCAACTAAAGTTTATTGTAGACTTTTTAATAAAGTATGAAATAAAATTTACTCAACTCTTCCTGCAGATTAATAAATAACATGTAAAAAATATTATAAACAATTTCAACTGCATTACATTCTCTCCTGGCACATGACACTTTAAATTTCATAGACTAATTACCTAACATGCAGGAGCCAAAAACGACAGTTCTCCGAATCAGAGATTTCCCGTTCGCGACAGCTAAACAAAAAAGGAGCTTGATTTAAGGTCACGGCCGATGCCAAACAATAATTTATTTAGTTAAGTTGTTATTCTATTTAAATAGCCTCACATTTCCATATTTTGGTGGATGCAGAAGTGTCAATAACTGACTGACAGGCAGTACTGACTTTAACATATCAAAAAGACGTTTATTACAGCGCACCTTACAATTAATAGTTAAATCACAACGATGAATCATGGAACTAGTGTTTGCTACAAGGAATGCAACTTCAGTATGTTAATGTTAAGGATACAATCTTCTTTAAAGTATCAGATTATAAACTGAAATTTCAAGACTGCAATTTTTGGTAAAATAAAAAGGCACACCATGGCGTAAATGTTTTTTATAAAGTTCAATTTTACGTGTAATAAAAATAAGCCTGCGTTTAATTTTAAGGTAACGAATTCATTCTTAAATTTACAAAATTCCAAAATAAGAAACAGTCCATAATAATTTCTACTTGCTTGCAAACTCACGAATTCTTAGGAAAACTTAATAAGATTTATCACTTATAATAAGTTTTCTTTAATCAGTAATTGCTAATATAATTGAAATTATTTATTAAGAAACCAAAGGAAGTGTTTTAAGCACTTATTTCAACATAACCCTGGAATATTTAGATACAAAATAATTTGATATATTATTGTTTACGAATTTTGTGAAATTTAAATGCACGCATTTTCAAGCTAGTTGAGAGTTGGACCCGAGTTCAATCCCAAGCAAATAGTTGATTCGATAGTTAGTTTTCGGGGTTTCTCCCATGTGTAACTTGAATAGAGGCAGTTTAACTTGAAAAGTTCTCCGCGAAAACATCTCCTTTCAGAGCGTTCTTACGTGCTCTGCCGCATTTGAATGACCTACGACATCTTTTGAAAGTACTGGAATATAAAAATAGCATCGATTAAATTAATTCTAATGAGACAGGAAGAACGAAAGAAGATAGTTTAATCTTAATGCATTTTCTTAAAACTAAATTCGAAGAACATTTAATAGATTCAAGAAGACTAGAATATTGACTTTAGATTCTCAAATAGCAATAAAATTTACAACAATATTCATTGCAAGGCAAAGAAAATGGAACCCAGATGTATGATTACAGCAACGACAGATGCTTACTTCTCTTTTCGTTTAAATATTAGCACCTAAGTCACTTTCCTTTCATACGCAAAAATATTTAAATAACTTCAAAACGTTTTATAAATATGGATATTATTTTGATAAAACTATGAAGACTGGATTTTCACAAACATTTGCTTTGCTAACGAATTTTCAGTTTCAACTTTATATATGAGTATTTAATGAACGTAAGCTTACAATAATTATCATTTCATCTTAGAAAACTGCGAATGTACATACAGTCACAATCATTTTCGGAAAAGGGTAATCTTTCATATTAATACCACGTCACTATTTTTAGAAGATATAAAAAGAATACCCCTGTCGACAATGATATTGAAGTAAATAATGTGCAGATAACAGTTAACAGCTTTATTGAATACCTAGGTGTTCTTTTTCACAAACAACTAAGTGCAAACTATAAATGCATTACAAAAAGCTCCCGCAGGGGCCATTGCCCTTTATCCACTCCTACGAGGAAACTCGAAACTTCACATAAGAAAACGTATATCTCACTATGATTCGACCGACTTTACTATACGGTATTCTTGTCTGCAGCACATTTGCAATAATCTAATTTAAAAAACTAAACGTTTTTTAAAAGAAATTACTAAGGATGATTTTAAACGCCCCATGGTATGTTTGCAACGAGCAAATACTTAAAGAAATGAAGATCGATTCCATACATGACGAAATACTTTATACTTGTCATAACCTTTTCCAGAAAATGCAAAATTCAGAATACCATCATATACGAGAACTTGTAAACTATGGCCCAATTATTGCATATATTGTCAAAAGGATACAAAAACCATTCATCACAATCCAAAATGGTAAATTTTTAATTGTTTCTCGAGCTTAAATCTTCAAATTTACGCTCATTTTCCAGCGGCATTGCCGTGGTCAGCACTTGGGTGGGCGACCACCCACGTGACTGACAAAGTCGAATCATCTTTGTTCTGTGTTTACCTTTGTTTACGACCTGTTTGTTTACAAATTTTGACAAAGCAGCCACTTTGTTCTTCCTGTATTCATTTATTATCATAATTTTCAAATGTGTTTTTCAAGTTTATGTGTTTTATCACCCGAAAAGAAGGTTATAGACTTTGCAATACCTGACTAAGCAGGTTTTGGACTTAGTGATTTGTGTTGTGTGTTTTCATCTTCAAATCGTTATAGTGAAAAATTACAGCATACGCCAAATATTACAAGAAATATGTGTTCTCCATCTGAAAATTATATATCTATAGTACTTATACTGACTGAGTTTCCCTTACAGCTAAAGTGGTGATTAAATCTCTCGCTTTCAGTTTAAAATTTTTTTTATCGTTACATGGCGGCACTCGTCCATGGATTCGCGTTTTCCGCGTGAGCACTCTTGTGCTCTTAAACTTCTAAATAACACCAGCGTCCTCGGGAAAAGACTTCAAATATAGGTAAAAGCTTATTTTAAATGCTAAATGCTCATTATATCCTGATGACCAATGACCAATATTAATACTAAATATAAACAATAATAAATACTACAACAGATGATTTGTTACGAAAGGAAATTTTATTTTAGAATTTAAATAACAATTTATCATAAAATTACGTGAAAAGTTATATCATTTCTGCACTAATTAGTAATAAACAAAAATCGTTGCCGTCAAATTTCATAAGTTAATTTGAAATAAATATGTAACAAAATTAAGAAAACAATCTAAATTATTAAGTACTAGGTAAATTTACAATGTGAAATTTTCCTTATTCGGTAAACATAATCTATGCTTCTAAAATCTGTGCGCGTCTGTCAGTTTGTTTGTGGCAATCTCTTCCCGGAATAGCGGGAAGAATAGTATGCCGAATTCCAAAAATTCGTGGGAAGCCATTTCGATGATTCTCATCTTCGTACGTCTTTATCGTCCAAGAAACTCGGAAAAACGGTAATTTTCGCCGTCATTTTCCCGAGTGGCGACAGTCTAGCACGCTGGAAACGAAAATCTGTTTTATTCCAAAAAGAATAGCCACTGCTTTCTTTCAAATCGTAGAGTTTCTTAATAAAAAATTTCGAACGTTTACAAAGTATTAAATAAAATTAACATTGCCAAACATTAAATATATTATTCCGGATTCCAAAATTTCGTGGGAAGCCATTTCGACCATTATCATCCTCGAACGACTTTAATCAGCCGAGATATTAATTACACTCATGTTTATAAATTAAGGATAATGCAAAATCAGGCAAAGGAAGAGTTAGTAGCAAAACAAATTTGACTTATTTGTAAAGCTTATTTATTAAACAAAAGGTAAAGAGCAAAAAAAGATGCTATATGTTTGATATTATTAAAAAAATTAGCGATTTTTTCTCCCTGGAGCAAATTACAAAAAAAACTATTTACAGAAAAAACAATATTACATGGTTGGTATGATTGCCAATACATTGTACACTCAAGAGCCAAAACATTATGACCACCTATCAATAACGAGTTGGGCCACCTTTGGCGCGCAACACAGCTTCAACCGGCCTTGGCATGGATGCCACAAGTCCTTGATAGATGGCCGGAGACAGATTGTACCAGATGTTGTAGCAACGGTCACGCAAATAAAGGTGAGAATGCTGGCCAGTCCATATATATATATCAAATGTGATCAAATGTGAAGTTTTATAGAGGAGATGAATGTTATGATGTTCCAATAGCAAGGGGGCTCACACGCGGCACCCAACTGAAGAGTGTTATTTGTTCATTTCTTTTGTTGTTCAAGGACGGTGACCCAATCCTTCCCGCGGAAGGATTCCGTACTTGCCGAGTCACATGGTTCCCTCAAACACAAATGAAGACTGTACTGTGATCGTTTGAAGCCCGCCGGGCCGCTGCTGCCTTCTGGACTCATTGATTTCACATAGTAACACTGTTGAAGCAGTTCATTGAAGCCGAACGTTCAGGGAACTGAGAATTTCATCTCAGTGAAGCAAATGTTAGCATACTTTCATGCACGTGACCGCTTGCAGTACGCAAAATGCGCCCATTTATATCTTCAGGACATGCATTGAGTTCCCAATACCCATCACCAGAAGTTTTGAAAATTTCACCAAATACTTCGCTATGAGCAGATCAGATTATTCTGGATCTCGAAACTGGTCTGATATGACAACAGAGCTCACATTAATTCACAAAATGAAGGCCCGTGGAAAGCTGACAAGTGGGCGAGAAATAACGGAGTCTGTATTAGCTACGAGGATTGGTGGAGCTGCTACATCAACATCAATTTTCTCTGTTTTGGCTGACTTTGCTGGCCTAAACTTTTCTATAGAAGAGCAATATGTAGACTATCGCGTATCTCGACAGAGAAGAAATGATGATGGCAGAAAGAAATTTTTAATTTTTTCCTCAGCACCCTTCCTTTCCAGAATCACGAGCATTAGTTTCCTTCGCAACAGGCATCGTTGCTAACCGTGACGTAAATTGCCGCAAAGCCCTATGATAGGGCAAGGTTACAATGAAGATTATGGGGAGCAAACTCTTGGCGAAATGAAACAGGCTCGTCTAAATATAATATAATATAAGTCTTATCACGGCCTCCATGAGCAGTACTATCAAAATTGACAACGTTGTGGAAGCGGTTGACCCTCTTTTAATATTCCAACGAGTAGCTAATTCCAAGAATGACGAGGATCTAGAAGACGTTCTTCGGTAATAACTGGCGCCTTATCCATTATCTCTGTTTAATGAAAAAGGGATGCGAAAGAAAAAGAAGTCTGCTTTATATGATATTTTCCCTGTTCACTCCAGTCACTCCAGATCTCTACCTTCACACTGATGTGATTGATGGCGAATTCCTTCTTCATCAAGTCAGGTGGGATGTAGGATGAACCT
Source organism: Stegodyphus mimosarum (assembly GCA_000611955.2). Taxonomy (NCBI): domain Eukaryota; kingdom Metazoa; phylum Arthropoda; class Arachnida; order Araneae; family Eresidae; genus Stegodyphus; species Stegodyphus mimosarum. The sequence goes on from KK117683.1 coordinate 92,751, forward strand.
TCTCAGTGATATTTAATCAATAAGTGATTTACATAAAAAACATTATGGTGAATGCTGCAATGTCGTCTTTGATGGTCCTGACACTGTCAACAGCACGAAACGTGCAAAAAAAACGTCGAACCACCATCCTCCCCGTATCAGTCGATACTGACTTTACTGAAGAGATTGCAATGACGGCTCAACAACAACACTTTTAAAATAACGAAAGAAATAAGGCCAGGTACATTACTATGCTGATTCGGAAAATGATTTCTGAAGGAATTAAAGTCATGCAGCTGATACTGATAAAACTATAGTGAAAGATGCATTGGAAAAAGCAGAATGTGGTTGTTTTACTTCTGTCCTAGGCGAGGATGGGGATAAGCTGGTCCTGCTGACTGCTTTATCTCCAAGGGAACAAATGGTAATTTTTTTCAAACCGGGGAAGGGAAATTAGGAAAGCAGAACTTATTTCTCCACGTAATTGCAGAAACATGACTTTGCTTAAATAATCTTATTCATTCACAGTTTTAGCGGCTGTGATACAACCTCTGCAATTTTTCGAAAAGGCAAGACGTCGCTTGCTATATTATTTCTGAAGAACAGCAGCCTATATTTTATCTCCCACGTCTTTTACACCAACACGTCAGCACACAAGGAAGTCGCAGACGCAGGGCAACAGATGATCCTAGCAATGTACAATGCCAATTAACAGACCTGGACAAACAGCACTGTTCAGCCTTCCTAAAATCGCCATTAGGGGGACGCCAGACTCTCCTGTCTACCGCCAACAAAACGCGCTAAACTGCAACGCTCATACAAAGTTTATGTGCAAGTTCCGAAAGGAAGACAAACTGCCACTTACTGATTGGGGTTGAGAGGGTCAGTTCGAGATTTCCAACCCTTGCCTATCTTGCATCATGCTTCCCCAGCTGCTCTCTTATTAACAATATTCTTCAGCTGCACCCAAGGCTGTTGTACACGCTGTGGATTCCGTAAGGCAGATATTCATTTCTCTTCCATATGGGGTTGTCAGAGCGCGCGCACCAACGGCCGTCCAGTTGAAAACGAGAATTCAGCATATGAGGACAAACCTGAAGACTCACTTGGCCTCCTGTAATGAGCTGTTTAATCCATTACATTCGATTCACTTACTGGCTAAAATTAAATTTACTCATAATATAATTAAAATCCTCAATGTTAATTTACAAAACAATTGTAAACTAAATTATTTTTTAATCCGAATAAAGCATAATTTTTGTATTGATATTAATTCTCAGCCCTGTAACTCTTAACAAGTTAGTCCTAGGACAAAACTGCATAGGACCATTTTTTGTAGGAAATTTTATCGGCTTCAGTTTTGTAAAGCATTTTTCTGTAGGAGTACTATTTTCCGAGACATAAGCGAAAAGGTGAAAAAAGTGACCTTTAAACACCTACCCTCCTCGAGATGACCCCCCATTTTTACACACATTAATTAACTTTCACGCACATTAACCCAAGTCTAAAGGAGGCGTATAAGACCATTTTCAAAACAGTGTGTTTTTTTCCCACCAATTTCTTTAATTTGACTGGTCTATAAATAAACGTTCTTTGCTGTCAAGCTTTTACTTTGACGAAAGTTTATTTATAAAATTCAAATAAGTGATGTAAATATTCGTATTGAAAATGCTGATAAATCATTATCTTGTTGGAAATTTCATGCATCTTGTATGTATTTTTGTTCCTTGAAAAAAAGAAACTATGTCTTTAAAAATAAATGTCGAATTTTGTATATTTTTAAATATCCACCTTCTTCATTTTGACATGATTTGTTACATATTTTCCAATGATTGTTCATTATTTTGCTTTAAGAAGATATATTATGAAAACTCTAAGCATTCAGATATATGCAGATATTTAAGATATTATACATGTTATCTATGAAAGAGATAATTATAAAGAATATATTCAGATACATATAATAGATATATACGGTTTACGGATACATGCGGATACAACGGATATGGATTATGGATACATACGGATATAACATGCGGATTTGTTTGGTAACTAAAAAAGCTTAGAGGGTGCCAAAACTTCTTAAGCTTGCACAAATTACCATCAAGGTAAAAAAAAAGCTGTTGGGTGTTTCTGTTCTTATTATAAAAAGTAGCTCAAACAACTATTTCATATTAAGCTTTAAAAATAACTATTTAACTTTTGAGCCCAAAATAAATTTAGTGTTCATTACTTTTATCTTCATTCTGTTTAGTGTACATAAAGGCACACCAGATCTGAGACATCTTCAAAGCATAAACTTCACACAGCAAGAGAAATTTCATACGAACTTTAATTTGTTGTCACTTTAATTCCTTTAATAAATTAAAGATTTCCGTTACCATGGTCTGAACTGACAATCAGAAGAATCCATTACTGAAATGAACTGCCAAACATGCACATCCGAGATTAATTAATTAAAGATTTAAACGCCTCGACCACAAATGGATTGAAGCATCAACGAGATCGGCAAGTGCTTTGCGGACAAGATCTCATTAGCCCTTTAACAAAATGGAGTCCCTGTGAACCTTCATGATTGGAATTAGATTTAGGAATTGCTATATATAATTTAATTTAGTACAGTAATTCCTAATATTGTTCGGCTGACGTTTAATATGTATAACTGAACTTCCGTGATCTCACAAAACAGAGCGAATTTTGAAGTATTATTATAATCATCCTCATCATCTCAGAAATTTGTAAAATGACTCTTTAATGATAAAATATGATATTTTTGCATATTTTATTTGTTATGGATTTTTCAAATGTGTCACGGAATTAAAGTAATTCTGTTTTAACATTCATGTAAATGATATACGAGGAATCTTCAAATTAAAAAATGAGTTTTCATTCTCGTTTCTTGTTAACTATTCAATGAAATAATTTCAGCATTCAAAGTAAAATATTCAACTTTTGTGAATCATTGGGCAAACTGTGTTTGAACTTTAACAGTAACACTAGTTTCCATTTCCATCACCCTGTAAGATGTATGTTAATTTTGTAACAGTTATTTTTAATTTCGAAACACTTTCCTTTCAATTCTTTCAATTTCAAATTTTCAATTTCCCACTTACAACTCCATACCAGAATGAGTGTCTAGAATCACGTTGAATGCAAATGAGTTTGAAGTAAATAATTTCCTTTAACTTATTTAAAGGGAGTTCTGCTTAGTTCGAAAAGAAAGAGTGCTTAGGTGTCTTTAGCAGCACGTGTTTGCCTACTGGCTAATTCATTCCTGAATCTATTACGCTCGGCTGTATTGTAGGTGACGGTTGATATTCCTCGGCTAGCTTAAATTAAGGGCTAACTACGTTATACATTTGTGTCTAGCTTCAGCAAAGTATATTTTATTAGTATTATGTTAGTTTCTTATTTCCTTATCATGATTTAAAAGCTGTAGTGGAGGCTTTCCTGTAAGCCCGAGAAAGGTCAAACTGTTATCATTTTGAGTTACAAAAGGGTATTTTAACCCTTCTCGAGTCTACGTTGTCTACTTGAACTCAGCGATAAGTCGCTGCTTAGTTCACTAGGTTCCTCGACATTTTATTATAGACAAAGTAGCTAGGGACATTATAATGGCACCGGAAATTTCAACAAACTATGCCGTTAGAAGGAGAAACATTTTCGTTAAACCGTCTTACCTTTCAAATTCCGCTGGAACCAGTAAGCCCATTAGAAGGATTTGGATTCATTGTACAGACCATGCTGGCAGTACTGAAACCAACTGCGACGTTCGACGGTAAAGGTTTCGTCAGGTCTTTTCTCGAACAATTGGAACTGCATTTTAAGTTACATCCAGTGCATGGACTTCAGAAAGTAACGATCGCCACAGCGAACTTGAAAGACCAAGCCCTTAGTTGGTTCAAGGGAATCGGGAAGTTCCGGCTGGAAGATCTAGGCCCCGGAACATACAGCTGGGAGTCCTTCCAGACCGCGCTACTAAAAGCATTTCCAGTAATCAAAGACCGAGCGAAGTTAGAGTCTCTTCAGTAAATATCAGAGGAATGTGGAAGAATTGACGGAGCTTATCTTAAGGAAAATTCAAATATTCGATTTACTAGATGGGAAGATACCGGATAGTGAACTTATCGAAGTTATTTTGCCGCATCTGCTTCATCCAGTATAAAACTTTCTTGAAGTGAAAAATCGACAGATACTCCAAAGTCTATTTCATCTCAACGTGAAGTTCCAAGGCCGGCGGCTTTTGGCCAGGGCCAGTACTCATGATTTTCGTCTCAACAAAGGCCTCAAAGTAGGTAGTGTCCGTACCAGCAATTTGAGAAGACCGAAAACGACGATAACAAAAATACGGGTCAAACAATTTATTTGGCGATCGCCAAAAGAAGCAACAGAGACAATTGGCTAATAAACAAAAGGATTTAAACTATTTAGGGTATCCGAGAAGATTGTCTGGTCATAACCTGTGAAAAAAAATCCCTCAGAGATTAAGCTAAATACCGTAAGGGTACAAAATTTGACCTTGCATGAAATCCACATAATATTGAATAACGTGCCTACCACTTCATTAGTAGACACTGGGGTGAGGTGCAGTTTTTTGTCGCAGGATATTTTTAAAAAATATTTTCGAAGGTTTAGACTGTTTGAAACCACGGGGCACCAAGTAATTGATGCCCAAGATAAGCAGTGTGTGTACATTGGAAAAGTAAGTTTGCACGAGCAGATTGAGCACAAAATTCAAGAAGTCAGCTTTCTTGCGGCTAAAGATCTATTAACGTCAGTAATTTGGGGGTCGATTTTTTACGCGCAGCGAGCGCGAACTTAAAAGAAGTTTACTTTGCATGTACCAATGGCCACTGTAGAAGAAGAAGGTTAAGCACCACCAGAAATAGATCTGTGTCACCTAAAGGAAGAAGATAAGAAGAAAACTGAAGGCTAGTTAAGAAATTTTAATAAACTGTTTGGCTTGAAACCTAGCTTTTGTCAGGTAGTTGCTCATGAAATTAATGTACGTGATGCACTCAGTAAGGTACAGATACGTTTAAGGAAAATATAATAGAACAACATGTAAAGAATATGCTGCAGAATAAAAGAATCGCACGAAGCAACAGCCCTTACGCAAATCTGGTTTTTTACGCAGAAAGTATTCAAAGAGCCTCCAACATTCAGATACGAAGTCTTAGAGATTCGCCGTGGACTACAGCAAATTACATAGTATAATGAAATATCCCATGTATCCCCTACTCATTATAGATGAAGTAATTCGAAAAATAAAATCGACGAATTATATGACAGCGCTTGAACTGGCATCAGACTATTTTCAGATACTAGTAAAACCCGAGGATGTAGAGAAAACCGTCTTTATCACGAAATTAGGCGTGTATGCTTTTTTTTAGAATGCCGTTTTGGTTAAGCGGAGCTCCGGCTACATTTCGAAAAGTTATGGCTATCGTTTTAAGACCCATTCTAAGCAAAAGTACCTTTATTTACTTTGATGACATTATTATTACACGTGAAATTATCGACGAGCACGTAGATCATTTAATGAAGATTTTTCATTATTAAATGAATCCCACAAAATGTAAATTCGCGATTAAGGAACTTGGATACCTTGGATATAGTATTTCGAAAAAATGGCTAGAAACAGATAATTTTAAAATTTTAGCAATCAAGAGTTATCCGCCTCCTCACACTGCGAAAAAATTAGCATTCTTTAAAGGTATGTTCTCCTACTATCGACCCTTTGTAAAGCATTTTGAGAAGATGGTTGAACACTTGCTGGTTCTAAAAAGAAAGAAAATCAGGTTCACGTGGACGACAGAGGCGAACACTGCACTCGAACAATTAAAACACATATTAATCAATGCCCCAATTAAATTCCCGAAAGGGGACCAAAATTTATAAATCGCTGCGGACGCTTCTGATTTCGCAGTCGGCGTCGTCCTTTCGCAAAAAGGGCAGCCACTTGCCTATTTTAGTAAAACATTGAATCAAACTCAGTGAAATTACTGACTGAAAAAGAAACTTTCGTCGTCTTATTAGTAGTGCTGAAATTTAGCGTATAGTTTGGAAGCGTCCCTGACAGTCTATTCAGGCCATGCGGCAGTTGGTCGCTTTTATTCCGGAAAAATTCTTTCACTCCGGCTGATACGTTGGACGTTAAAGCTACAGGAATGTAATCTCATATTTAAACACACGTCTGGAAAAGAAAATGTTGGAGCAGATGCCCTGTCAAGAATTAAGATTGATGAAGAGGGGAATATTAGTGCATGTACTATGTTAACCTCGCAAATAATTGAGTCCCGTGACATCATTACAGAATTAAAAGCGGACCCGGAGTTCAAGAACATATATGCATATCTGGAAAACCCCGAAAATTTCGAGCATATGGACATTACATCTATTATAAATAGGGCACAGCACTGTGAAATCATTGATAAATTGTATTTTACACAAAAATAGCCAATGACAACCAAGAGTGTGGGTCGGTGATCCCAGCGAGTCTACGTTTAAATATTCTGCAAGAGTTGCATAATTCGCCAATATCGGGCCACCTCGGTATTAGGAAAATATTACAAAGTGTCCTCGAAGCAGTTTATTTTCCGCAATTAGCGAAAGTCGTGAAGGGGTATGTCAAGTCATGCCGTATATGCGAATCAATTAATGATGTTAATTATAACCCGGCCGGGTACTTAAATAACATTAAAACTACTTTTCCCAATGAGTTAGTGTCGATTTGTTGAGAAATAGATTAAATAAAATAGAAAATAAATAAAAATAGATATCTTATAACTATCATAGATCATTTTCCAAAAGTGATGGAAACATTTCCCCTTAAAAAAAGTCGTGTCAGATTCATTCTTAAAATAATATATCTTAAAGTACGGAGCCCCATTAAAAGTAATATCCAATAATGGTAAACAATTTTTTAAGTAAGTTACTTGAAAGTCTTTGCACAGAACTTGGCATACGCCATATGAAAAGGGTACCATATAGGCCGCAGTCGAATATTGGTAGGTAGGTTATGGTGGATGGGGACGCCTGGTGTCTAACAGAGGTAAACAAGCATGTGTCCCACGTCCTCCTCTAATTAGAGCAGTCGAATATAGCAGAACGCGTGAACAAAAATATTGTTATTCGAGGATATGTTAAGAATTATCATGACGGATAGCTGTGTCAGTGAATTAGCCTTTGCGCTAAAAATCGAAAAGCATGGCACTATACAGAAGACCCCCGTGGGACTCTTTATAAGGAGGGAAATTTTACATGCCTTGTATAAATTTCTTTTTGTGCATTTATTATCTTCTACACCTGGAGGCAGAATTGCGGAATTTGAGCCCATGTTTGAAGTTCGCAACTTTATATTTAAGACTCTAATGGACAGAAAACGGTAGCTAACATGTGTCAAGTAAAACCGTACCACCATAGAGCCGATTTTCAAGTTTTAAAATATCTTTTGCAGCAGCATGGAAGTGAGCCGAGAAACAGCAACACGGCTTCTCAAGTAATCATTCCAGCAGAGAAAAGAAGCGCAAGATACAACCCCAGCGGGAAACCGAAAGAAAGCTAAAGGAAATCGGAATATCGTAGAGTTCTAGGTCCACAAGAAGAAAGAAAAGTTTTATCGACAACAAACGAAAGGCCAGCAAAGCGAGTTCCACCGCAATAAGTTCCCAGGTTCAGAGAAAAGTGTATCACCAACCACGGCGTGAAAGGTTCCCTCACAGCGGGTTCCAGATCTAAGGAAGAGAACTTATTCAACTGTTCGCCGATACCCACCGACCAGCGCGCCAAGACAGGCCTGTCAAGATCCAGCACGAAGAGGTTGGAGGTGGGAAAGTCAGCGGAGTCTACATCTAACTTCGTCCACCACCCCCATAAGGCGAAGACCAAACTGACGGCACCGGTTCCAGAGGCAAAGAGAACCCCCAACCAGTCAATAGGGAGCCGGAGTTCTAAAACCCGCAAAAAGGAAAGAAATCGGGGCGATTGATCGAAAAAGATTTAAAGAGGAAGGAGCCTCCACTACAACAATTACACAAGGTGAAGGTCGGCCTTGAAGAAAACTTAGAACTCAGCCTGAATTGTCTCCGATCTGGCAGGAGTTTATCCACAAAAGAATAGAAGACTTTAAACCAAAAAGATAAGTAAAAATTTTCTTTTTCTCATTTTGAACTCAAGTTCAGTTTATGCCATTATGGACAAATTTGCTAAGTAGAATAAATTTTTCTCAAGCGAGAACATTTGTTTTATGATACTAAAAGCAAGACTTTTAATTTAGCTCGCGATAAAGTATTGTGTAAATATCTTTTAGTCGGAAAGACGCAAAATTTAGGATTAGGATTTAGGATTCAAAAGCTCGTAAATTAAAATTTAAAACTAAATTGTTGGGAAATGATTGTGAAGTATATACAGCAACTATGTACGTTTCATGTAAAGTGAATCTGCAAACGTTTGCTATGTTAAATGTGTAAACTTATTTTGTATTGAAAGTAAATTTTATACGTTGAAGGCAAAAGTGCTTGAAAGTTTAAACTTTGTATAAACGAAATATTTGAAAGAAAATAAAGAATGAATGAACTAAAGTTAGGTTATCCAGTTACACGAAAGTTTAGAACACTTTCGCGCGTTTGGAACACTAGGTAAAGTATTAAAAATTAGGTGTTCTTTTAGGTCTGGGGTGTCAAGATTTTTTTTATATTTAGGAAGTTGGTTAAATGGCAGTGTTAGTTATTTTTACACAGGATTTCCACACTCAACGCCTTACAGTATATGCATCTGGAGAGCGTAGGAGGAGTGATTAAAAAAAACAAATGGATGAAATTGTGCGTGCGCCAAATAAAGTGATGAAATGTGAATTGTACGGGAAAGTTGTAAAATGCACCTCTGTATAAAGTACTAATACCTTTTCCTTCCAGATGTATTGGAAATCAAGATATTTATGTAGATTGACGAGAAAAAGAATGTAAAAATTGAAAAAAATCAACTTTCTTTTTCTTAGTTTTAAAATTAGGTTTAGATCACTTCGTAAATTTGGCTCTAAAAGGAGGTTAAACTTTAGTTCTTAGAAGTTTAATTGAGATTGAATAATCTAAAGGTTGAAAAGTTAGATAAAAGTGCTTAAATTGGGGTGGGTAAAATTGTAAGGTGTATGTGAATTTTATAACAGTTATTTTTATTTTGAAACACTTTCCTTTCAATTCTTGTTTCCCACTTATAATCCCACTTACAACATGTGCTATACCTGTGTTTCTTGCAAAACATTTTCAATTGTCGATGAAGAAATTCTGATCACGCTATGTAATCGTATGCATGCGAAAGAAAATGTGATAATTTCCTAAAGGTTCCCGATCTACCATGACCAACAAGCTCTAAGTTGCTTATTCAAAAGGCATCAAGTTTTCTCCCACAGTACGGATCCTAATATATATAAAGACAATTGGTTTGGAAGTTGTAGTTAAATAGCTTCTTGATAAAAATTTATCTATGGTCGAAAATTTAAAAATCCATCTATAATAAGTTGGGATTTCGAGACAAAATTGCTCTAGATACTTACATACTAACCCCAAGAAAATGAGTCTCCATTTTATTTACAGATAGTGAACTAGAAATATTTAAAGAAAAAAATTGCAATAAGAAATAACAACATAGTACAATAAAACTAAAACATTTATTAATGCTGTTGAACATAATGCTAAAGCATACCTCCCCCGACAAAAATAGCTCTTCAGTGCTTTGTTTTTTGTTTTAACTAAGCAAACAGCAAATAATTCTCAAATGATTTTTTAGCAAACAGAAATACATGTAATATAGGCCGTAATCATAAAATTTAGCAATGCAACAACCCTGTGTTGGGCGTAGATTTCAGTCAAGACTCTATCACTTTCGGAATTTTGGAGACATTTAGAGATAATACTAAAGACAGATGCATAAGTTGAATTTCAGACGTGAACACGTTTTACATCCCATATGCAAAAGTTAATGTGCAACATATGCAAAAGTTTTGAACTTCATTTTCGTTGAAACACTAAAGTTCAAAATTTCCTCTTATGAAATTAGGTTTTATGTGACCATTGAAATTGATGCTAGGTAAAAATTGCTTAAATCAAGTAACAGTATTTCTTAAATTCTATGCCATCCACTATGCATATCCCTCACTATGAATATGCCAGGCGGAAATCCCAACAAATTTGAGCCAGTCATTACATTGGAAGTCTGAGGGTCTTCACTTAGTTAGGTGATTAACAGATACAAGTTACCAATATAACATATCATTCTGAAGCCCTCGAACTGTGTTCCTTTTCGAATAGATATTTGTCAAATTTTTTATGAGTATCGATTTTCAAATAAAGTCCCATAGGTGCATATGTTTTTATTCCTAGATCAGGTAACTTTAAAAATATTCTATTTCATGCTATTTTGAAGAAGACAGGTTCCAAATTTTAAATTAACTCTTTTGCCTAAAATGTCTTAATTTCACAGTCTATCTTAAATTGACAAGGTATCATTGTCTCTGTTAATAAATGCACTATCCGAATATTAAAAGAAATCAATTCCGAATCTATTAAAATAAATAAAAACATCAATTACGAAAAGTAAATGAACATTCTGGAATGGGAAAAAAAGAAGTTAAAGACATCAATCTGTAACGAATCATTTCTTTAAAACCACTTTCTTTCAGCAATTGTCCTCACTCAGCAAATTTCTTTACCGAAAAAAATGAATTAAGTATTTGGGGGGGGAAAAGGCAATAGATTGCTTTGAAGAAAAAAAGCGGAACAGAAATTTTGAAGTGGTTCTCCAAAATGGGTGCATTTTGTCCTCCAATCTTTTTACTCCAGGTTTTCCTGATTACTTTAAGCGTCAGAAAAGTGTGAAATCTTTTTACTTTTGTGTGAAAAAGAGGATTTTTCTTTTTACTATTTGTCTCCTTTTTTTTACTTTAAGGGAAGAGCAAAGCAAGCCATCATTTGTACCATTTAACATTTATTCAATGTCAGCCATACCATTCCACAATCGGAATAAGTCTTCACTTATTTTTTGAATATTGTAACTATGACATTAATTTCGGGCAACAGTTTTTAAAAATTTGTAAATGGTTTGGCCAAGAATTTTCATGGTGTCTTTTCAATGTGTGTACTGAAAATATATAAACTTACATAAATAAAACAGTTTGAGTTGCCAATGTAAATCGGTGTTGTTATTTTTAATCCAACAAATAGTAATCAATGTTCACTGGTTGTTTTCATAGCAACTCTCAAATACGTGAAATGTAGAAATTTTGCGTTGTAAAGAACTTGAAGAAAATATTATGAAACGACAATTAATCTATCATGTTATGTATATTTGTTTTCGTTAATATGTATCCTCATGTATTTTTCAACTTTCTTTCCAAACTTCGCACTCTACTCTACTCTCCATCAGGATGACATCCAACTTATGTTTTTATATAGACCAAACGGATTAACACACGCCAATGATGTATTTTTATTTTAGTAAGAAATTTTCAAATTTATGTAAGTTAATTACATAAGTTATCTTTAACCAGCTCTTCGACAAATAATTAATCCAAAATAACTATAGGTTCTAAAATAGACGTCTCAAGTAAGCTAATGAATTCTAATATAGGTACCAATATAAAGGAAGCTGATAAAATGGATAATACCAAAATCACCTCCCCAAACTTTATATTGAATACAACATAAAATATGTGCCGTGTAACACAGTGTAGCTATTCAACTGTACCTGTTTAACCATTTCTTGCTCTGATGAACTTTCGCTTTGCAATCATCAGAAGTCTAAACTTCAATAACAGAGTCAACAGGTAAAACATAACCAAACATTTTATTAAAAGGATTTATATCAGTACAACTAAAAATCAAAAAATGCTAGCCTGAGCTGCTTGAGAAGTTTCAAAACTTCAAACATTAAAATTGTTAAAACGCAAATCTAACTTTTACTAATTAATTCGACTCCAGGTAAACACACTCTCATTTATCAATTTCACAAATCGTCTAAATGGTCGGCTCTTCGATTCAGGTTAACAGACTACACTGGGTGGTTGACCACAGCGCTGTGTCTTCCTCACTCCCTAAAGTACAGAGTCACTAGTTGTTTGCTTAAATTTTTACTAAAACTCTGTCGATAAAGTATTTTTCAATATCTACGCCAAACCAAGGATGCTTTTTATTACCTAACTTGAAACATTACACTGGCGATTTTCTGTCAGAATTTGATTAAAATAAATTTTATAAACTTAAACAAATATAATATCTAAAATATCTGAGGCGTGTTTTAGTAGAATAAATTAGAAACCGATGACAATGTTACAAACAGGTCTTTTATTTTAGCTTTTGTTTTAAATTAAGAGAGTATATAGCGAGTTCAGCAATAATAATTATAGGCTTTGTTTTCTGTTTAAGTGCCATTGATTACCATTAGGGTTTTCGAAGATCGTAAGATGTTTTGAGGATAGGAAACGTAATGAATTATCCGTGCCTCCTCAGCGATTCGAACCATTAAACTTCAAATTGTTTGCTAAGGTGCTAATCACTATTACAAGAAAAGTACTCAAGGAGAAATGCGATAACCTTTTATTTTTTAACTATCTGCTATTGATTAGCAATGTTCGTAAGAATTTTTACAACTAATAAAAAACGAAATCTAGGAAAATTATTTTGCCACTGTTTACATAAGCTATTTACATATTATACATGCGCTACATTCAATAACTGTATCAGCAACTCTCTCTTGGTATATTCATACAGTATATGGATACCGTCGGTGAACTCTTCATGCTTTCTTCACGGTTTTCTATAACAGTGAAATACTCTCATTAGGGTCTCATTAGATTTCACTTAAAAGAGAAACAATGAAATGGAACGGGTAGTTAAGGATGCCTAATTTTATGAGTAATGTGATTGATTAAGAAACGTTTTATTAGCAGTAGGCTGTTTGGAGACAGTTATAGAGCACACTGAAAAATTCCTTGTTTGTCGTTGTTCGGGAAGCGAATCCATAACGGCATATTAAGACCACATAAAATCAAAGACTTCCATTCATTTTACTTCCTTGTACGAAGTAAAGGAACTATTGTAATAGCAAACATTTACGGGTATCATATTTCAAGGAAAACATCTATTTTGACCACTATCGAATGCAATTTAAAGGTGTTTTTACGTGATATCTGAATGTAAGGACAGCATAAAGGACCTTTTTTCCCAAAATGGATTTTAAATGGATTCAGAAGAGTTTTTTTTTCGTGGCGTCTGTATGTATGTATATGTGTAATGCGCATAACTCAAAAACGGCTAGCCTCATAACATTGAAATTTTATATATAGGACTGCTATAACATGTAGTTTTGCACGCCTTTTTTAGTTCAAATCGGCCGCAAAAAAAGCCATGTGGTATATATATATATATCCACTCTGATACTCGGCTCGGAGAGCTCAGTTCTTTTTTTTTATCTTATATGATGGTAAATTGGGCATTTTTTGGTTTAAAAGTGATCGAACTATGCTGTTCTTATGTTCCGGTTAAGGATTTTATGTCTGCAGTTAATCTGCATGCAATAGTTGTAGAATTATCAACAATTTGAAAATTCTTTAAGTGCGTCTAAACCTAATACAGCAGCCATTTCTGTTTACATTTGAAACTTAGCAAAGTCAGTTTCTACACTTTCAGTCTCATTTTGCAGAATGAGACCAAAAGTAAATTTTCAGTTTTGTACACCGAAAAATCTGCCTTCTTGCTAGCTTGCTGAATCGTTTGTTTTTGCTCAGGAACTCTAATTTTAATGGAAATAAATGCTTTAATTGTTTTAATTGTATTTGGTATTTTATGGTTTTCTATATTTTTCAATTTTTAATTAAGATGTTTTGAGTTTTTATGCATTTTTGCCTTGCCGCAAAGTTAGAAGGAAACTAATTGAATGAGAAATATATCGCTAATTAAATTTGAGGAAATAACTTTAAAAGAACTCGTGTGGTCTCCACATGAGATTTTTTTGGTATGCCGATGATATATTAATAAACTGAAATGTGCTTATAAGTATTGTCACTAGTATTCATCTACAAATATGAATCGGATTCATTGAAAAAATTAGACCAGAAATTTTGTAGACGTTCTTTTTATTTCATAGCTCAGTCATTTAAATTCCAGTTATGCGGTCTGAAGATATCCAAAACTCCATTATTTAACGAGTTTTTCGCTACAAGTCGAAAATTGGCCCCTTAAGTCAATTTTTATCTTCTTGTATGTATAAGAATATAAATCCCCCTTTGTTTTAGAGTAAATCAATAAAACCACGTTGATACCGCCATATTGCTGACAAAAATTAAATATGTTCAAAATGTCATTTGTTCACACGCCTGCAACAAAAGTCACTGTATAGTAATGAATTGTACTTTGTTTTATTTGTTGCGAAATATCATTCGCCTATAATACTTCTAAAATAAAGAAAAACTCGCGAAGTTACTTGCAACTAAAATGCACTCGTGACGTTTCCCAATACGCCACTTTCGGGACTTCGACTCCCATCGCTATGGAAACGATGAACGCAAGCATGCATTTCGGATACAGCTTTTCAGTTCAGTTCGAAATGCATACTAGTGAATTCAAATTCGAAATACTCCGTTTTTTTTTTTTTTTTCCAATAACAAAACATCTAACATTTTATATGCATCGAAGAGATTGATTAGATAAAAACACAGACAGATTAATGGGAAAGTTCGACTAATAACTCTTTTCTAAAAAATGAAGGAATTTTATAGATCTTCCAATTTAAGCTTCGTAGTAGGTTCACGACACAAAGGGAATATAAAACCATCAATAACCAATGGCGTATTTCATAGGAATAAAAGGAGTAACATATAAATGTCTGTATTTATTAATACAGAGATACGTTGCATTGTAACAAATAGAACATATATATTTGTGGAGATTTAAACATCACTATCAGGGTGCTGAGATTGAGGGAAAGATTTACAAAATACCAGGCTCCACTTGAATGACACATCTGAATCATGTTCTAATTCCACATAATGACCAATAACAGAATCTTAATATTAGGACAGTATAGCATTAGGTATGTTTCACTAGTAAATCTGAATAAGGTGTTATAACCATCTGTAAGAAAAAATTTAGTTAATGAAAACTTTTGTTAAAGCCATCAATAAGAGCGAAAGAGCTTTTACCCTCCCATAAATGAGTTTCTGAAACTTAATAATGCGAATATGAAAGAAAGAATACTCTTCGGCCTTGAAATCCGAAAACTCTGAAAATATGAACTCTGTTTTTGAAGTTAAACGATATTAGACTAGGCAGTAAAGTGGTTTATGGATCCTGAAAAATAACACGGCATAAAATTACAGAATATTTTTTAAAAAAACTCCTAGACAGTTACGGCAGGTGGTACAGAGATATGAAAATATAGTTTCTACTTTCTTGTTTGGACATTTTGCCTGAGATCTAAAGGACTGTGAACAGCGAGCAAAGTCAAGACTCAGTCAGGATATTCAGAAAACTACAGTCTTTAAGGCAGATGGCATCTTAACATGATGATCAACTACTGCTGGTTTCCAGTTGAGAAAGGAACATTCAGTATACAGAAAAAGTTATACAAAGGGTTAAAATCTTTCTTATGTTTCGACTACCTTCTGTTCTACCTGCATGTTTTAATTTAGTATTAATACATGCTCTGTACATTATTAATTTCTTTATTTGTTTGATATGTCTTTGTATTCGTTATTTAGCATATAAAACAAATTTGAAATAATTCTTTAATTAGAAACTTTTATATATAGCAGTTGATTTAAAATTTTGTTTCCGAGCAGTAACATCAATTTGCGGTAATCTGTGCTACTTTCTACAGTAAATAAAAGTATTACTTTGTCATTACTTAATATTTTTAACGCTTTCATAATTATGTAGTTATAATACAGATTTCAGAGCTATATATATAGTTATTAATGACACGTAAAAATTTTAACAGTTAATTATTAACAATGTTTGTTAATAGTTCGCCACTTTTGTAAGAATTTACTTCGTTAAATGATATGTTTTACGATACTGCATTTTTCGTGTTCAGGGGGTCAAAGCTAGTTAAAATAACCTTTTTTGGCAGAAAATAATATTCAAACTGTAAACTAATGTAATTTGCATTGCTTGTCCTTTATAGGACATTTATTATATACAGTAAATTGTCGTTTATTTATACTATATAGCAAAATTATCCAATTATTTTTTCCGTCAGTATTAATAAAAAATATATTTGTGTTCAACGTTTTCAAAAACTTTACTTTAGAAGAACGTATAAGAGGAAATAAACAATTATTCGTTCGACATAGGTTAAAGAATTTGTAGTACAATTACAAGTAGACATTTGTCTACTTGTTTAAGAGGTAATAAACGTTTCTTTTAGTTTTGTAAAAAGGACTCACCATCGGCCTATTGGTTAAAGACGACTGAAAACTGATTTATTCGAATATGGATTCGAACCCAGGCGGGCCGATTAGATGCATCTTTGGTCTTCGTGATTTTCCCTATGTGCAAAGTTAATATGATTTAGATTCCATTAGGAAGTCCTCCCCGAAGGTATCCCTCTCCTCGGACAGAGAGCCCTCGTGTTCTTTGCCGTAATTACGTAGCCTAATCTTTTTAAATAAAGCTCAAGAAACATGCCTTAAATAAATAGCTCACCAGGAACCGAGTGGTAAAATCGGATTAACTATCGTAATTTTAACCGGTTTCAAATGCCAGTAAAAGAATGGTTTTAATTGTGTGACGTAAATACGATCCCTTAGAAAATCCTTTGCCAAAGCGTCCCTTCCCTTAATCTCTTGTTTCTTTGCCATATTGTAAATAACCTAACGTAACCAAATAAAATTTATTGTTCAAGTAGAAATGAGCTATGTGTTTATTAAAAAAATATAACTTAATTCTGCCGTTTTATTAAAATGAGTTTATTTTGTATTTCGTTTGAAAAAAGTACTACTTATTGTTTTCCTCTTATGCAATTTTTTGAGGTAAATTTTACCAAAGGAAACACATAATTTGGTCATTTGTCTATACACAAGTGCAGTATATATAAAATATACCGAGTAAAATAAAAATTAAAATGTACCCAGATCGAATTTCTGGATAACACTCTTTTTATTCGTGCACAAGTAATATGGGCATGAATATAACATTCTGCATTCTAACATGCGTAACACTTCTATAAATGCAAAGTGGGCCTGATAAGTTAATATATAATCAATACATTACATCAATTTTGGGGGATCGCAATATAAATCAAATTAGCATGCATTTTTTTCGGTTTGGGTATACTTTTATTTGGGACATTCAGGTTTCGGACTGTACAGCCTATGTAATCTAAATTATCCGGATATTTTATATATTCGAATAGAAAATGGCTTAAATTATCCCGCTTATTTTGAGAATTACTGTACTGTTGAGCTGAAAAATTTAATAAATTCATCTCTTGTTAGCCTGGAAAGTTTCTTTTATTTTAATAGTATTGGCCTTACATTATTTAGATAAACTAAAACAAAGAAAAACATACTGAAAATTTGAATTCCATTAACAAAAATTCATAGAAGAGAAAGAATTCCAAATAAAATTATACTTGAATTTCTAAGACCTCAAAAAAGCGCCTCGAAACTTAGACACGAAAGGATTTTGAATTTTTCAAAATCCGTAGGTGTAAAATAATTAAATTTCTCCCTATGATCTGTTTTACCAGGTTGCGGTATAATCCGAAATTCTGCCACCGGCAAACGGATTTCATAACCGTGGTAAACTCCGTAATCATTTTCGCTGTTTTATTAGAACTGAAGACTAAACATCCTCGGGCAAGTCTCTACTTCTTGAATTGGAAGCCGAGCGTATATTACTTTTCTCAAACCAACTTTTCTGGAGTCCCTGGAATGCCTAGCTGCGCTATAAATATTGTAATATCTTTGGCAGTTTATACGCAGCGAAGTACAGAATCAATGGCAGATGTCTTTACGGAATATATTTATTCATGGTCGGCACAGGATTGTTTGTTTTGTTTTCTCAGACTTCCAGCTAGAGAAGAGATTTATGCCTAGAGAAGAATTCCTTCACTTGCAGGGTGTTTTCCCTTGCTGCAGGAGACAGATGTTTGGTAATCGAAAACAACAGCGAAAGTTTTCCAACAATTCCTGAATCTCCCAGATATTCTTTTCAGGGCGTCACTTTGAATGCATATGTGACAGATTTATATCAGATTTTGCACCTTCTGTTTACTGCTCTGTATGTATCTACAGCAATGCAGAATTATAATTGCCGATGACATACTTATTATTTCTGACATTAATGTCATATTGGTTATCTTGAATATTATCATCAACAAGGGTTAATTTGGTATGAAATTAGAAACATCTCATTTGAGCAAAAAATAAAAGATAAAAATGTAAACGGTTTAAAGAGAACATAGTAAATTTATTGTTTTCTAGAACAGTTATTAACAGTTAAATTATACATTGATAATTTTAAAATTTTGTGACTTATTAGTAATATTTTGTCTTGTTTACATAAATAAATCTCTTGTCCAAGAGACTCGAGTGTTCACTTAGAATCACATATTTTCGAAGAAATGATCTTCAAAGTATTAAAAGTATAATAGAATGCATTACTGTGTTTTGTGTGTATGTTTGCTTCGAATATTCAGATCAAAACAAGGCGCATTTATTAGCGTTAATATTAACAAAGTCGTTGACTACACATATCACATACGCGTAGGTGATACATCTTAAAAACTAGGAAGTCACCTGACTTTGTTTTTCCTGTCAAAAGAGAATAAAAACATTATTTTTCCCTTTTCTTGATCGTATATTTATTCCGCTTTCATAAACGACTATTATTAAATGTTATATTTAACTTTTACAGCTGCCAACTGTGGGTACCTTAATTAAGTCCGATGATGTATTTATTTCAAATTTAATAAACTGACATGCAATTAGATATATTAACTTTAGTAGAAGGTAAGTAATCACATTAAATTCTTTTATAATATAACAGGAGTTAAAAACTGAAATAAACAAAAACTTAGAACTGAATCGTATTTCATATGTACATTTTCTATTTTTACGGCATATTGATATGGTGGTAAATGATCCAGTTGCCATGGCCTTGGGCTCTGACTGGAATCCCAGAAAATGTTTATGCCTTAATGCTTTTACAGCCATAAATTTGGCTGTCCAAAGCTAATTAAACTAAAATGCATATCATATCTAAAACAAGGTGAAAACCTGCACAAAGTGAGAACTATGGAAGGTGGAAAATTTGAATTCGAACTGCTGGTCCACAGTCCTGCGTTCTGTCCATCTAGCTATCATTAACAAAAGGAATGGTCGATGAAAATGGGATTCGAACCCATCCGGGAATTGCCCAATGAATTAGCAATCCAAAATTCGAATTCGAACTGTCGACCTGCTGATCCACACCCCTATATTCTGTCTATCTAGCTATCATTGACAAAAAAAAATAGGATTAGAACTGCCGATCTTCTGGTCCACTGTACTGAGTTCGCTCCATCTAGCTATCGCTGAGCCTCAGAAAAGGCAAGAAAGTTTATATTAGCTTTTAGGATAGAAAAAAAGAGTGGACAGACAAGTATAGCCACACCTCACTAATTGTCCCCCTCCTATCAATTTCGGTGGCTTTGTTAACTTATCGGTCTCAGAAATTTGACATGGTAATAGTGAATTACTGTATGTAATTAAGTCGATTAGATATAATACCAATTACATCCGTTCAAAATTTTTAAATAGTAAAGGTGTAACAAAAACTAAACATTTTGCTTAATCGGTTACTGCCAAAAAAAAAAAAGATCTTTCTGCGTAATAATTGGAATGCGTTCGCGCACAATATTCTGATAGAAACAGTCTCGTGTTTATTTTACACATCATCAAACCCTTAAAAAGTTCATATGGTTATTCTGTTTACCAAGATCCTGTTAACCTCGAAGAAATTTGCTAGTGTTCATATGATCCTTATCCATTCGGCTACTGGTGAGCCGCATGATGCTTTTAAATCAGCATGTAAAACAAGGTGCAGTTTTATTTGAAAGATAAATTAAAGATCTTAAGCCACGTTGAACAGAATATTATCACCAAAAATTCGATTTGCCAAGCCAAATGGATAAAAAATAGGTCTTTCTAAGAGAGCATCTATCACTCACATTAAATAGTGGTATTCACGACAAATACAAAATCGAAAATTTAGCCAAATTCATGGCGAAAAATGAACAAAATTTCTTTAAAGGTATTGAAAAGTAAGTAATGAATCTGCACCCCAAATTGAATATCATGATAATTCCAGTCGGAAGAGACACGGAACATCGTTCGTTCATTTAAATTAAGCTATTTTGTTTCGCACTTTCATATCGTCAGTGGATAGAACACAGGTCTGTGGGCCAGCACACCAGCAGTTCGAATATGAGATTTTAAACTTTTTAATACGTATGTATTTTACATGATTTTTCCTTATAATGGTCGTTGCAATTATTATTTATTCTCCTAGTGTTGCCTGTTATTTATACCCATCCCATTTACTTTATTTTCGGCTTTTTTAAATTTTTTTATTCTGAATCCATTATGGCTCTGAAATCACTCTAACCACTTCACGTTTCCGCTGCTCCCCAGCCGGGGTAGTGGTCAGTGACTTTGACTGTCGTACCTGAGAACCCGGGTTCGAATCCCAGCGAAGGCATGGATGTTTGTAAATGTATAGTGTCTGTGCGACATGGGGGCACTCAAACTATGCGGTGAGCTAAACGACCTCTCGAGAGGTTGTGGTAGGGTAAGACGTGTGGGAGACCCTTGAATCCGTCCTCTCGGGTGCTCTTCTTCAAAATTGCGGGCGGAACTAAGTAAAGTCTTACTGTCACCAGTAGGGCCCCCAAGGCTCTTGCCAGCGACAGGCGCAATCTTGCCTCTCTGCCACGATGAGCTTCATGGGCTTGTTCTAATGTCAGACAAGAAAGGTTAGTCACAACAACAACAACGTCTCCGCTAATTGAGGGCATGAATATGTTAAATCCCTAATTTCAGTCATTAGAAAACTCCTGGTACTGACGTCACAGCTGCACCACCACAGTTCCTCCCACCTGGTTTACTCAGCGGTTCTTATGGCCGGAGATCTCCATCATTCACTTTTTTGCTTTTATTTCCTGAATTAAATTAGCGTTTGTTAGTCTTTTGGAGTAAATTTTTATTCTAACGTTACAACCCTCCTTATCCTATTCGCAATAGTTACTATCGTTTTTACTACAATTGCTACACACAGGATCTGACCAATGTCCTGACGCCTGCGATAAGTTACCAGTTCACCAAAGTCATTTAACACTTACGCGTCCTAGTAAGTATAGGTATTTCACAAGGCATAAAACCTATTATTTTTCATCCCTATAATCTAGCCAATTGTTATTTCTCAACTTGTGGTCATTCGATGTGCTATCAAATCTGTAATTTAACCTCTAAATTAAAACAGTACATCACTTAGCAATTTAAAAAAACATATGCACTGATTAATATTTATACCTTCAATTTATGATTTTGCAATAACAATGTTTTAATAGTTATAATCTTTAGTAAAACTGATTCATATAATTTTTGATATATAAATCGCTATTATTATAATATTTGCACTATAAGTAAAAACAAATGCATCAAACGTAATACGTTACGCACTTTGGTTTAGATAATTAATTTTGAGTCACCTAATGCTGAGTTTTTGAGATAAAAACCTTAAAGATATTACCTAAATCATTGAGTAAAGCTGAACACTCTTAATATTCGTAGTTAAGCTTGTCAATCAAAGCTCTAAAAACGTTTTTATTGAAATTTTTTTGTCAGAAATAAATAGGTGTTTATGAGTAAACTGTATGAGTGTTTATACAGAAATTCGAAACTTCACAGCAGGGACACTTATAATAGTTTACTGCCACTTAAAATTGTTATTTAGAATTCGGACTACCTGAGACATTAAACACTGAATAAAGATTATTTGATACATCAACAAATGATTTTTGAAAGTATAAAATTATGTAGTACATGACTAAAAATCCAGTCGAATTTATCGTAACATTATTCAGCAAAATAACAGTAGGTAAAGAGTATTTGATTCATCAGTAAAGGATTTTTGAAAGCATTAGAATAGGCAGTATATGATTAAAAATCCAAGCGATTTTATTTAAAAATTATTCAGCATTTTAATACTAACACGAAGAGCAAATTAATGGTATATATTTGAACAAAAACCGCTTTCAAGTATTTACTACTGTGTTTGTTCTTTACAACCCAAATAAGCAATTTAAACAATGTGTAAAACACGTACGAGTCTTTTTCCGTTGTAAATGTTTGTGAAGCCATTCCTTCAGAAAAAAGTACCTCCTGAAATGCTTTTTCTTAATTAATTAACCATCCATTAATTTTGATGGATCGTTTCCATGGGCAAATATAAGGACTGCAATCCTATTGTTACAGTTCTGTCTGAAGTTCGAATCCCGCAAACGAGCTGGCTGCAAGGGGCGTTTTCGTAGCTTCTCTCATGTGTAATGTGTATATGAGCCAATTTCCCTTAGAAAGGCCTCCACGAAGGCACCCCTACCCTTAGGCATATAGACCTCGAGAGCTTTGCCGTAATTAAATAAACCAAAACAAACCAAACCTCTTGTTGTTGGTAAAAATAATTAATGAAATTTTGGTATGTGAGATCTTCTTAAAATGCGAGTCTTTTTTTCCTTCTACCGCAAAAAAAAATTTAAAACTAACGAATCATATTACATAACAGCCCTCTTACATTTGGATTAATACGATATATTCTTTGATGAAAGTTATGTAATAAAAGGATAGCTGTTCTCATTTTGTAAAATAATGATGAAATCTGTCTGCTTATGATATGGAAGTAAAAAAGTAATGCAGTTCTCTTAATAATGTCGTAATACTTTTTGTTTAAAGCAAATAACTGCAGCTGACAATATCCCATCTTCTACGTCTCTATAAAAGCCTCTGCATTAATCCGCCTTTCTGCATTACTCCTAGTCATCTCTAGTCTGTGAAAATAGCCATACTGTGTGACAGGAAGTTTGAAGAGGAGTTTGACAGAACGAGATCAAAGTCGATTTCGAGACTCCACCTTCAATAAATCCTCTGCCCCTCCATACTTTTGCGTGCACAGTAGTTGCAGATAGCTTCCATTGACATCCGACATTTGAATCTGCGGATGTCACGGAACCGTCAAATTTGCACAACGACCGAACGCTAATTACCGGTGTCATCCAACAAATGCAGTTAAGGGAAGCTTTCCGTGACGTCATGCTCGATGGCATGCGTTGTTTCGGCTGTGATGACGTTTTGGTCTGTAGCAATTGCGATCATCCTAATGGGCAGCACGGGGGGTTTGTAATCGACTTGGGTCAAGCAATTCGAAACACATCATGCATTGGAAGCTTATTTAGAAATGCTCATGTGCGAGTCATGCTATATTCAATGTATGATTTCGTACTACAAGTAGATAACTAGCTAGCTAACTATAAATTCACGTAACTGTATGATTAAAATAGATTACATTGCCCTTTTTTAAAAGATAACTAATGTACAGAATTACTCTATCTTGAAATAGCTAGAAAAAATATACTTGCATAGAGTTATCTTTAGATTAATCCATAACTCTGGGATAGATTTTATCATGAAATAAATATAAAAAATTTGCTACTCTTGTTAAATGATAAAAATAAACCTTTAAATAAAATTAAAACTTAAAAAATTGGTTCCGGTTTTCAAATCCTCAACATTTGTTTCTGTATTTCTTTTATGAACGAAAAATTGTTTACAGATGCAAAGGTCAAAGGATAAAAATTCATTTTTCTGTGAAAAAAAGAATTATTGTTTCCATAAAACTTTTGTAAATTTATATAGAAACTCGTAACTATATATATTAAAACAAAAATTGA
>KK117683.1:116865-127049 GCA_000611955.2 Stegodyphus mimosarum
CATAATATGGCTGATGAATGAAATACCTTAGATACGAAGTGATTCAGCAACTTATGTGGTAAATTATCGTCTGTGTTTCTAAATTTGTGTTTTGTTATTTTTACTTTTAACATTTAACAATATTTGATAAGAATGTCTGCTTACATTTCCTTGGTGAAATCTACAAGACACTTGGATCTTTTGCCATTTTATCACATGGAAATCTTTATTAACAGCTATTTACAATTCATTTTTTACAGAAGAATATTCATCTTTTTTCTATCGTTGCCCTTATATCTCAATCGAATAATCCGCAAAGCGGTAAGAAAAAATAATAAACATAAAATAAAAAAACTGCCAGTCTCTCGTCCCCAGAAACATGAAACTGTAACATCCACCCTCTCGATGAACTCCTGGTTCATCAAAGGATTGGATTATGAAGTTATCTTAAACACTAAAGTTTTTAATGTTCTACAAGTTTCAGGACGACGAAGATGATTCCCATTAGCTAAACGTATAGTTCAAGCCCTTATCGTTCCATCTTGTCCTGAAGAACCCTTCTGTCAACTCCCATATTCCATAATATTCTTAGTAGTTTTCCTTCATATAGTAGAACAACTGATCCCTTCAAATGATCTGTAACAGCATTACCTCTCTGAATTTGATTTACGTTTCTAATTTCAAGTAATTTTTTCCTTTTCCATCTTTTTCAAAAACTTTCTAATAATCTTAGCGGATATTCATATCGCCTTCTTAAATTCTCTTCAGTTGAACAGGGTTAAAAAAAATTGTCAAAAGATAAAGATGCCAGTCTTCGTTCAACCAGAAAATAAGCTGGTGTTAGCGGTTCTTATTCTCTGACTTCACTATAAACATAAGTCAGCAGACGGGAATTAAATATTGCCTCAATTTCAGTTAAACTTGTTTCCAGCTCTTCAGATTTAAGAGAAAATTTCATGAGTATTTGCTTCAAATATGATTTGATAGATCTAATTAGCCTTTCCCAGAAACCGCCCTTCTAGGACGCCTTTTTTGCATTAGATTACCACTCAATACCTTTATTACCAAAATAATGTTAAACTTCTGTACAGCTAGACATTAGTTCCAGATGCGCAGCTCTTGTTAGAGCGCATGTATACAGAACAATACATAAGCCTTCCCAGTTTCATTCTTTGTACTCATAGGACCAGCGAAATCGATTCCAACAAATTCGAAGGCCCTTGTTATTCTTTCGGTTAGTAAATGAGCGATATCTTGACTTAGTTGCTTAGCTTTAGATCTGCAGCAAATCACACATTTGTTAATATTACTCTTACACGCTGCCGACTTTTGGTATTCAAAATTTTCCACTAATTTTTGTTAGCGTTTCAGCTACGCTAGTGTGTCTTTGCGTTTCGTGACCATCTTTAATGATATGATCTGTCAAACGACACTTCTCAGGTAATATTGCTCGGAATGTTTGCTTATAACTTTGCCCAGATTTTGAAGCTTTCCACCTACCCTGAGTGTTCCATTTGAGTCGACAAATGGGTTTAATGCAAATGTTTTTTAAATACCTATGCTTTTTTTTTTTCGTTTTTAACTTTCTTATTTCTTCTCTAAAATTTTTTTCCTGAGTCTTCTTGGCCCAGAAATTCTCTGCTTAAGTCACCTCTTCAGCCTTGACAGGTCCAATTCTTCTTAGTTTGGGGTTTTTCATATTATTGATAAATTTGAAAACATAAGATGTCATTCTCTATATTTTCTTTATGACAGTGAAGTTCTCGATAGGAATGATAGTTTCGCTCTTTTCAACAACACAGTTTGCTGTTAAGATTTCTTGTTCCTTTCCCTTCCGTTTCTCGGAACTTGTTACTTTATCGTCTTTATTAAGAGTTCTTGAAGATCTGGGCCAAAAGATGTTATCTTTAGCAAACCAAGGCAGGCCATATCGCCACAGTTCATTTTTTGAAAGGGTTTCTACTTTCTGTCCTCTCGTTAATACGTCTGATGGGTTCTCATGGTTGGGACAATAATTCCAGGATCAGTATGTCTTTTGGATTACTAGACATATATTTTGTACAAATTCTTACCATTTCGTCGGATCAGCCTCGACCCAATGAAGAGCAATATCTATATCTATCCACATTTATATCTTCATTTCTAAGTTTTTCAACGAATGTCGAATAAATAAGATGAGTCGAGCTCCTATGACTGCTCCTAAAAGCTCCAATCGAGGTAATAGATCCTTCTTTATGGGAGCAACTCTTGCTTTGGACATAACAAATGATGTTTTTGTTAGCTCATTTTCATTGTATCTCAAATATGCAACAGCACCATATCTCTTTTGGCTACTATCTGTAAAACAGTGCAATTGAATATTCGACAGATTATTCTTGATCGATTGTTGAAATAATGTCTTGGAATTTGAACATTTTTAGCTTAGCGATTTCATTACACCAAGTTTTAAGTCGTCCTGCAATTTTTGGTCAAGTGGTGCATCCCACTGGTATCCTCTTTGCCAACATTCTTGTATCATCATTCTTAGCTGCAACAACAAAGTGAGATATGAAATCGATAGGATCGTATATTTTGCCTGCAGCTTCGAGAATCTTCTGTTTTGTTATTTCTCCAGCCGGACCTTTGAGTAATTCATCTTTGATTCGAAATTCCAGACTATCTACTTCATAACTGCAAATATAACCTAACAAAATGCTATTCATTCTGTCTTCATTAAACTTCGTATTTTCAGCTGCATTCCAAATCGAGTGTAATTGGGAGTTATTGCTTCTCAACTTTCACATATTGAAACTAGCGAGCATCATAATCTTTTTCACATCTTCATAAATTTCTGCAGGTTCTTCTTTATCATCTGTACCATGAAACAAATCATCTAGATATATTTTTCTTTCCAGAACCTGACATATTTTCGAATATTGTGATTTGAAATTTCTTGCATGATGCTTTATAGTTGCTGCTAGTAAAAAAAAGGACTACAGTTTGCTCCGAATATTATTGTGCCATTCTTAAAATTGTTGGTTGCTCCTTTTCTTTTGAGGTCCAAAGAAATCTTACTGTATTTCTGCCCTCAGGCTTCAGAAGAATTTGTAAGGAAGCAGCTTCGATATCTGCAGAAAATGTAATTCTGTGTTAACGAAATTTAATTAGCAAATCTAATAAATTCATGAATTGAATTTGGTCATGAATGTAAGCAATCATTTAAAGCTAGCCTGTCATGAGTGAGTGAGGCAGCATCAGATATGACCATTACTTTTGTAGAATCGTAATCTTCTCTGATTACACAATGGTCTGGGAAAAAATAATATTTTCTGCAGAATTCTTCGGATCTGTTTCAGCTATTCCTTTATTTAGATAATCTTCAACTACCCTTAAATATTTGTCATAAATTTCATGATTTTTCTTAAACCTTCTAAGTAAATTGTTTCCTCTGTTTAAGGCGATGTTATAATTACTACCCATTTTGTTGACATTTTCCTTCCAAGATAATGAACCTTCATAACGATTGCTTTTATATTCAGTCATTTCTCCAGATCTCCGCATAAGTTCAGTGTCATTTTCACTTGTTGTACAGTCAAGTATTCCAACTTCCTACTTAAAATGTAACCAAATAAGTTTTCAGAGGCAACAAGACCCTTTGACAATCTTTTAACCTTCCCAGTGACTATTTCCTAATAAAAATCATTTCCAATTTATACTTATATTTGAGAGTTTTGACCTTCTATGTTTGCAGTATCAACTAGTCTTATGGAATTTTGCTTACAATAGTTAAGTATTTCCTCTCCTGGCATACCAATGACAGCTTGGTTAATTTTTGAAATTTCAAGAGCTTCAATTATTATTTTCCCAGGTCTGCCTATATCTTTAAGAATAATCTTAAAATGCTTTTGCCTTTTAGTTATACGCTCAGTACAGCCGAGCGTGTAAATTCCCCTACAACATTTAATTTCAATTGTTTTGATACTTCTGTCAGGATGAAAGCTTTATAAAAGCAGAATCGAAATGAGTCTTAATTTTTTTTCTTTTATTCTGATCTAAAGCTATTGCATTTGCATTTTGTAAATAAATCCTGTTTTTGTTATCTCTTTCAGAAATCGGCTCACCACTGTGTCTGTTTTAAGCTCACCTTTAATTCACCGTTTATTTTCAAATTTATTATCCTAAATATAGTATTATGCCTTAAAAAATTAATGGTATTATGCCTTAAAGAACATAAATCATAGCGTATATCCGAGCTTCAACGGGGTGACGTATGAGCTTACGAAAAGCAGAAATAGCATCTGCGAGTCATTTTTAAATTCTTTCTTTTCTCCTCAACTAGAATAGTGCAGTTGGAAGTGATTTCAATGATTAATTTTCCATCTTCCCACAAAGTACACAATCTACTTTTCATATATTTGTACTCAGCGACTGCTGGGACAAAATTTTTATTTTTGAAGACAGTATGATAATTTTCACTTTTAGTAAGGCCTCGCGACTGATGTTTATGTTCTGCGAGTCTGATGTTAAACTCAGAATAATATGGTGATATTCAGGAAAATGCACGCTCTTTGTTTTCAACTTCTTTCTTCAGAAATTCTAAAATTTTATTCCCGGTGGTTTCTGTGTCGATTGAACTCTAAAACTAATTCACTGGGAAGTATTCTTATTAATAGTGGGCATAACAAATAACTGTAAGAATTCGAAGTAACACTAAGGAAATGAAGGCTTCTAATTTCAATTTCTAAACTGCCATATAAGTTACGTAATGTTTCGATATCACCCATTTTTTTTACTCGCTTTAAACTCAGGAGACGATTCATATGTGCGTTTATTAAATTTTCCTTTCTGTTAAACCTTTTTTCCATAGTATTTGTTGTCTTGTCGTAACTTTAGGCAACTAGTGGGAAGCCCTTTATTGACATTAAAGCTGTGACCGTTAGTAAAGATTTGAGGTACCTAAATTTGTCTGCATCTTTTAAAGTAGAGTTATTATGTACAGCAGATTCGCACTGAGGCCAAAACTTTGAAATTCACATATGTCGCCTTTAAATTTATTTATGGTTAGTTTTGGAAGTTTAGCGTAATTTGTATTTGTGTTTTCTACGGTATTTATAGTAAAAGAATTAGATGTCATCTCATTTAACACCTTTCCAATGTAATTTTATTCCAATATTTATTCCACCAATGTAATTTTATTTTTATATTCCAAGCTATGCCGGTGTGTCTATTTCATACTCCTTTTCATCTGTTATGAAAGCTTCAATTTCTGTGTTTAATATTAATAAATCTTTATAATTTTCATTTAAGACAGATAAGTCATCTTTTAATAAATCAAATTTAATATTATCCGATTCTATTTCCCTTTCCTATTTAGCAATTAGTCTCGTAACTGATGCTTTCACCATTGCTCGCTTCTTGTTAGTGTTTTTAACTTATCCATCTTAATAATCAATATTCAGTCCCTAATCGAACAATAATAAATACTTAAGGTATCTGCCTACGTTAAAAAACCGATTTCGGTCAAAAAATTCGATTTTGTTTTTATTGCCCAATTTGAAAGGTTAGTTTTGTAGGATTCCAAAAATGGTTCATTTTTACGTTTATGATAGTTAGAAGAGAAGATATAGCCAATTAACTGCACCGGAAGTGAAAGCAGAAAGACCGGAAGTGCCATTTAAAAGGCTAAACTTAAAGGTAAACAATGGTGTTATCCGTGCTTTTTTTTAACCTGTTTGTATGTAAATTGTGCTAAGACATTTTCTTTTAATTCTGGGTACTTTTTTTTTGTTTCTGGCAATAATTATTTGCCTTAATTTATCGAATTGGGACTGGCTACACTGTAATTATTGTTTACATTTGTTCCACGCTTGTTCTTCGTTTGCTACACGCATATTGACGCTTTATTTTTGTTTAATTTTTATATTTATCTCTTTGCTTCTTTTATTTATTTTCTTTTGAACATTTGTTGCATTATTTTAAGTATTCTAAGATGCCAAAAGCGAGATCTAAGAGAAGTAAAAAGCGATTTTTTTACGGTAATTGTTATACAACTGGAACTCGAACTGTTTTTGATAACGATGTAACATCTACAAGCTCATCGAAATTAAAAACTTTTGAACTTACAGATATTATTACTACAAAGAATGATCAAGACTTAAAAGGAAATAGAATATTTGATATTGCAAAATTAGCTTCTGTCTTTTCTATTCTCTGCTGTCCAGTGTGTTTCAAAACTGGCTTGCAATTAGTAGAAGATTCAAAATTTGGACTTTTCTCAAACTTCAGCTTGAAATGTAAATGCAGATTTATAAAAGCATTTTCTTCAACTCCCAAAAATGAAAATAAGAATATTTTAAATTCTTTCTTGGTACTTGGATTAAGACTCATTGGAAAAGGTTACACATGTGGTAAAAAGTTGTTGTTTACCTTGAATTTGCTTTTCATATCAAAAACAGCATTTAGGAAATCAAATAATATAATAGAAAATCAAAATTACCTAAGTATGAAGATATGGAGGGCATGATGTACAAATGTGGAGAATTTTAAGTGTGTAAATACAACAGAACAGTTTTTCTGTTAATGTGAAATCTTTAAATGCATTTTCTGGAAAACTAATTTTTGTAGTGTTTTTACATACAAGAAATGTAATTACTCAAAATGTTCTAAAGATATCTCTATGAAATTTAACCATAGTGTTTTCTATATTGATTACTAGGTTTTAAGCTAAAATCTAAGTTATATTTATTAATTTGATTGTTTTATAAGCATTTCTATATAAAATGATAAGAAATATTTTACAAAAAACTGGTTTTTTTCATGTAATTACACATATTTTAGTAAATTTTAGAAATATCATGAACATTTTAGTTCATAACACAGATAAGTGTTGTAGTAGTATACAGTATAAGTAAAATTGAAATATGTGGAGTGGAAAAAAATATACGACATTTAACGTAAGTGTTAAATTCTCCTAAAGATTTGCATAAAATTGCATATATTTCAAAAATTTATGAAAATATTCCTAAAAGTTTACCTATTTTCATGATCTGATATCATATTTTGACTAAATAAATATATATTTAATCAGAATTCTATGTTTTTAAAAAAAAGTGGTCCGAACGTAGGCAGATACCTTAAATCATAATCTATCTAAAGATCACTATTATTTCGAGACTTTTGGGATCACTGTTAGCACCATTTTGAAATTATTGTCTGTGTTTCTAATTTGTATTTTCTTATTTTTACCTTCAACATTTAACAATATTTAATAAGAAAAGCTTTAAGCTTATCTTTCCTTGATGAAATCCACAGGATACTTGGATTTTTTGCCATTTTATCACACGGAAAACTTTATTTACAGCTATTTACAATTCGTTTTCTTACAGAAGAACATTCATCCTTTTTTTTCTATCGTTGCCACTACATCTCAATCGAATAATCCGCAAAGCGGTAAGAAAAAATAATAAACATAAAATAAAAAGCTGCGCCCTCTCGTGGCCAGCAACATGAAACTCTTAACATGTGTAGCAGACAAAACTAGCGATCTCAAACTAACGACTAAAATTTGTTAAAATCTGATATTACTGCAGTGCGAAATGTGCTGTTGAATATATATATATATATATATAAAATCCAGCATTTCATAATGAGAAAAATATTGATAGTCTCTTAGGTATGTGAACAAAATACGAATGGTAAAGATCCTGAATTCTGAGAATCAGAATTTTATGGAATGCAAATCCAGAAAAAACACAGAAATAATTTCCTTGTCCCTGTTTAAATAAAAATAGCAACTAGTTTTACAAATAAGAAAATTTCTAATGGCTGGGCTCTATATTTAATAGCCTTTAGTCTTGCGCCACTACAGGTGCTGGAAGTGGTAGCCATTTCATTATGGAAGCACTAGATAGATGGCCACCGTTGCCGCCTGTTGAACGGGAGGTCAGTTACAACCTTGCCTTCTCGGGGATTCGAACCTGGACCCATCACTATGGCAGTCAGGGTCACTACCATTACATCGGCTATACGGCTTTACAAATAAAATAAAAACATTAATATGAAACACAAATAAGATTACAATTTAGTCAACAATAGGTAATCTTAAAAATATATTACTTTCCAAAATTTTCTTCAGATACTCAAAAATAATGAAGAATAATTGGTTTATTTTTTTTCCATGGAATAAAGTATGGCATCACTATCCTATTAAATTTTAGAAATCTGAATTGTAAATAATGGCATAGCTCCTCCGAACAAGTGGCAAAAAGTACGTTTCCTCTTCAAATTTTTCACTTCAACTTGTTTAATCCAGGGTCAATTTGTTTAATCCTCGTCGATGAGGATTTCAGCTTAAGAATTTCATGATTTTTGGCTCGAATCTATTTTTTTTCCTTTTTTATAATTTGAGAAGTGTAAATCATCTAAAAATATAAAATCATTACTAAAATGTTAATAAGCGGATAAACTGTTAAGTTTGTTTGTATCTTTAAATGTCATTAACAGTTAAAATGTACTTTTATAAAGTAATTTCGCCCTTATTCTTTGTTTTTGATATGGATGAAAGTGCGAAGCTAAGAATTTTAGTGAAAAACCATAAGGGGAGGTAGATGTGTTATAGTATTTAACCTAAATTATTATGATCAAACTAGTTTGTTACTGTTTGTTATGAAGGAAAAAATAAATGTAACAAGTTTGAATTCTTTCGCTTAAATTAGCGCCAAAAATAATCACATCCTATTGGAGTGGAGAAAAGAATAAAAGCTGACAGTTTATTCGATTTGAATTCGTTGTTTTCACTAGAATGCCAAATGGATTGTGGCATTTGAAGCAGAATGGGTTCTACTAAGAAAAAATATTTTATTTCATATTCGTACTCACAAAGTGCAAATGGGAAGAGGAAAGAAAATAGAGTAAAGTAATAACATTTTGCAAAAAAAGCAATTTTGGCATTTGCGGTACAGACTAAAGGAAGGCAAAATGTGGTTAGATGCCTTAATGGGTGTATGCTAATGAGATTCTTACAAAAAGCATATTTTAATCGGTTTTAACATTCTGAAGTATTCTGGGGAGTTTGTTTCACCACAAAATGTGAAAATTCACAATATTATGCATTTTGAGAAATTTCGTGGTAATCTCTGTCAGGTATACTTTCAATTGCAGGTATATAGTTATGAAAATATAATTGTATAAATTAAAATTTTATAAAGACTGCAGCGATTCAGTAGTGAAACTATAATAAAGTTTTTTTTATAAACTTTGCAGCTCCTTGCAGCAGTATGCAGAAATTTCTTTATAGTTCTATAATGCAATTTTTTAGTTGTGGCTACTCAGTTATCAATATCTAATCTTATTACTTCAAATTTTATTAAGGTTACAGAAAGTAAATATTCAAAAGGTCTTTGCAATTTTACATATATACCAGTCATGTAGCAATAATATGAAAAAATTACCTAATAGCTGTCTTATTCAAATTTTCAGTTCGAGTTATACAAATACCAAGGTATGATTATGCAATTTGTGATATTAGAATTCATATATCATTCATTAGATCAATTGGTTCTTAGATTTGATGAAAGTTGCAGCATTACAGTACTGAAATTGCTTTAAAGTATCACATATAGCAACAATACGCCTTAATACATTATAGCTCTGTCTTCTATAGTTTCTCAGTTCTAGGTATAGAGTTGCCAAGATGCAATTCTGTAACTTTATAAATGTGGCAGCAATCCAGTTCTGAAACTGCTTTGACGTTTTATATACACAAGGTGATTATAATTTAAGTTTATTTATTCCGAGTCCTTTGCATTATGTTCCAAAAGATTTTCAATAATAGAACTTAAAATATCTATTACTTAGACTTATGAGGAAGAGAAATATAAAGAATTAAATATAATTCACGTTTTTCAATCAAGGTGCTGCTTTAAAATAAAGCCTTTATTTTAAATATAAATGCCTCATATATGCAAATTCATAAATATTCTTCAGTATAAAACACGAACCACTGTACTATAAAATCAAGGCAAGTAGTAAAATAATGAAATGGTGGAATGAATTGCTGATTAAGATTCAGATAATGATCTATGCAGTATAGATATAAAATCATAATGCATCTGATACATTAAAATACGTAGCATTAAAATTCTAACAAAAATCTTGAGACAAAATCAAATTAAATAACAGAAACCCGTTTCTTTTAGGTACTAAAACAAATTGGTATTGAACTCTCT
>KK117683.1:127066-153967 GCA_000611955.2 Stegodyphus mimosarum
CGATTAAACAGTCGAGAGGCAAATCGCAGCTATTAAAATACTTCTGACGAAGATTATTAAAATATAGACACTCAATTAAAATGTGATGGACTGACAGACAAACATTACAGTTTGGACAAACAGGCTCATTCTCAGCTTTTAGTAGATAGTTATGTGTCGCTCTAGTGTAACAATTCTAAACCGAATCAAAAGAACTTCCTCCTTACGATTTCAAGTAGAATCTCAAAGCTCTGTTTTAGGTTTCACCCTTCTTAACTTGTTACAAGATTGGAAGTCCCAAAATCGCTGCCATTTTTTTAAGATCGTTTGTTTGATGACACGACTGATATCTCACAAAAGGGTGAGGAGACCGATCAGTGCAACAGCAGTTTTCGCTGTAGTATCTGCCAATATTTTGTATACTATTAAAGATGAAAGAAAGAGCCTCTCTTTGTCGAGAACGGTAACAGTTTCTCCGCTGCAGTATGACAGCGTTAGCCTTTAAAAAGGCAACAAAAAAGGACAATGCTAAATTCTGGATCAAGAAAGCTTATGAAGAATGTAGACGATAGGAAATATGGAATGGGTATGGTGGCTCATTCCTCGAGAAATTGGAGTTCTGTGTTCCCAATATTCAGTAATAAGGTCTCGAGTAGTGGCATATCAATTCCAAGTTCCCTATTATACGTTTCAGAAACGTCCATATGATCCATTTTGTTGTGATACTCATCTAAAGTCCTCATGATACCATGGTTGAAGCCTAAAAACGCTCAGAAACTGGTAATTTTTACCTTTGGTTGCTTTCTTAAGATAATATTCCTGAAATATGAGCCTGGGTTATTCGATGGGTGGATAAGGCAAATTTTATTTTAGAAAAAGACATAAATGCCTAAAACTGCCATATATGGGTGTTTCACTTCTCCATGTGATACATTAAGAATTCATGATTACATGACTGTGTGATTCGTTATTATATTTTGATTATATGGCGGTGTGCTGTATATTTATTGCCAGTTTTATTCTGCACCCCCATTTTTCAAAGAACTAACACGTAAAAGTCATCTAAAGTATTTTAAAATATGTTTCTGTTACTTTAAGTTGCTTTCAAAGAATGTCCCATTCTTTGATGGAAAAAGCATGTTTAGAAACGGCAGTTTTCATTTTAAATGGAGTTGTACCTCGTATTAGTGGCGCGTAAAGGCTGTGCTTCAACCAACTTTGACCATATTCAAGGTATTTCATAAGTTTTTCCAGAAGATTGAGCTTCACACTTTTTCCTCTCAAAATCGCGTTATTTCTGGTTACATGGATTCCTTTATGATTGTGTTTAACAAGGAATCATTTTAACTATGCCTGACTTCAAAGGCAGCATAACAGAACATGTCACTGATATTCCTTATGAATCTCTTCCTGCGACTACTAATCATACGGCACTTCGTGCACATAATAGATGCATAGTGTCCTCCGAAGACACAACAAAATTAAGGTGAGAAAGCCTTCGCGGAGAAAGGTATCAGAATATTAAGCATCGGAATATAAAATAAAGAGCGAACGAAACGTCGTAAATTTCAAATACTATCTTTGTTAAAAATAAATCATCTTACAAAACCGCCGCGTAATGCCTTGTGAGGTTATCTTAAAATGCGTCATAGATACGCATTTTCGTGTTTTGAAAGTTCTAATTAATATTTTTAGCCCAGTGTGCAGTAATTTGTGAACGCAAATAGAAGTGATAAACATTTTTACTTGTGTTATTTCAGATCTTTTAATTATTTAATAATTTTAATCGAAAAATCAAAAACACAACCTAAGAACCCAAACTGAACAATGAGTATAAATTGCAGCTACGTACAGCAGTTAATAGAATTTAAACTTATGTAATTAGATATTAAAAGTCATTATGTTATTAACCTTTTTACAGAAACATATTTTTTGTTTCTAAGAAAATAAAGGAATTATACGCAATTATTTGTATTAAAGTTACACAATAGTTTACCAAATTGTGAAATCATTTCCTTTCATTAATATTAGATTGATATCTCTATATAATTGTTTTTTGTGACTTATCCTCCCCTGTCTGGCTGTAACATCCGCAAAATTCCGCGAAATTCATCATGGCAAGGAGTGCAAGATTACGCTTGTCATTGGAAATAGCTTTGAGCACCATACAAGTAACAGAACAACCTTGCTCAGTTTCTCAACTAATTTAGAAGAAGAGCCCCGGGTAACGGGTCTAAGGGCCTTCTACCCCCTCTTCTCCTACCAGCAAGCTCTCGAGAGGACCTTCGGCTCGCCACTTTTTTAGACTGCCCCCATGCCGCACGAACACTGTACATTTACAAACAACCCATGCCTTCTCCGGGATTCGAACCCGGACCATTCGGCACAGCAGTCAACGTTACTAACTACTGTCCCGGTTGGGTGGCTCTTTTATACCAAAGCTTGCGTATTGTTTTCTTGTAGTTTATTCGTGTCCTTAACATCGATTCCTTTAACGTTATCTTACAATTAATAATTTGATTTTTGATTCCTTGTTGTGACAAAATGTATCAGTCACTATTTAGTATTTCTATAACGGAACGTCAAGCAAAACGGATTTATGTTTACATCATACATCGGTAAGACTGAAGTTCAAAAATTATTTCCAAAAAATTAAACATAATATTTTTCCAGAATACCGTAAAATTATTTGTTTTTCATATTATGATAACTTTTGCAGTATTTAATCCAGTTTTTTTTATACCTTGGAAAAATTCTTACGAGAAACTGTTTTTAATAATTTCTTAGTATTTTGTAGTGTTTGAGCAATTTTTACAGTTTAAACATTGTTTGATTCAGAGTTGAAAGATCCACAATTCTATGTAAAGTGTAAGCACATATACACCCAACACGAGACTTAAATTTATTTATATACAAAGCATACCCTATAAAATTATCATTCTTAAAGCTATTGTGTCATTGAAGAAAATAAATTGATGCAATAATCCGGCAAAAAAATTGATAAAATAATGAAAAGTTGAAAAAAATTGACAATTTTTTTCTTACTTCCAAATAAACAATTTGAACAGTTAAGTACAGTGGCAAATAACTAACTCTAGGTTCGATACGATAAAACTATGATCTTTAGGTTGTAAATGGTAGACAGATAAACACACGCATATATATTTTCATGACTCAAATTTAAGGTTTCTCCAAGTTCCGTGTTAAAATGCATATTTCACAGTAAATTTACAATTAATAGGCTTTATATACTAATCTAAAAACTAGACTCCTTAACAAATATTCACGCATTAATATTTAGTTTTGCATAATCATGCCTACATGAAAGAAGTAGGTGAAGAGCATTTGAAATTTCATAAAATCTAGAAAAATTACGCGATGCTGAAAATTGAGATCAGGTGGCAAATGAATTTAAGTTATATGTTCTTAACATTGCCCCTTACAGTCTTTAACACTATTTCAGACGCAGAATACTAGATCACGAGGAATCTCTAGATACAGTCTTATTTCAACGTCAGTAATCAGGAACACATCATCACCGTCGGACAGGAACTTCTACTACTCAGTGATTTCTTAAGCGTTTGTGAAACTGGAACACTTTTCATGCATATTTCGCATTAGATTACAAATAACAGATTTTATTCTAATATCGAAACTAGACTCCTTAATAAATATTTGCATACTTAGTTCTACATAATCATCACTATATGCAAAGAGGGGATGACGAGTACTTATGTGAACACACTTAGTGACTCCATAGAATGAAAAAAGAAAAAAAGAAAAAAAAAGAAAAAATATAAAAATCAGAAAGCTTTCAGATTTTGCATTACGCCCAAAGGGGCGTTTTTTTAACGTTTTGTGTGTTACCTTTATTTAATAAATATCATGTTCTTCGCACTTCAACCACAAATTTCACCTGGATAGCAATATCACAAAATATTTATATCTTTCGAATTTCCGATACAGTCTTGTCGGCTGAAGATAAAACTGTTTTTTTTCTTTCATTTTTTTTCTGTACAGTGTTGCCATTCTCGCTTTGAAATCGCTGAGTTTCTTAATAAAACACTCATAGACGCCTTACAAAATACGAAATAGATAATAAAATAAATTTCAAATTCCAAGTTTTGGCTTCCAGATGCTCATATTCGGGTGGAGACGTACGTTATTCAAAATTTGATGGTTCTAGCTACCATTGTTTTATCATGATGCGAGAAACATATATACGTTTATGCAGATTCTTCATTATTTAATTTCTTTAAATATAATACAAGGCTCTAATATTTGGTGGCAACAATTTAAAAAGCGATTCGCCGTTTATAGTGAATCAACACAAAATGCCTAAACGAAATTAATAGTCCTCCTGGGCCAATTTCCCCTGTGCGCTAAAAAGAACATATGGTTCATTCAGCCCACATGTTGTTTGCTGCACCATTTATAATTTTCATTTATTATTTTAAGCAAACTATAATAATGTATATAAAGGAAATTTATAGGCAAATTCTGTAACAGAAAAACAAAAGAAGGCACTGAAAGCTCCATTTATGCCAACAGTATAATGATCAATATCTATTATTGGAAAATATTAATAAGCTAGATAGATTATTTTTGAAGAATTTATTTTAGTTAAATATAATATCGGAGTTAAATGAAC
The DNA here is from genome assembly GCA_000611955.2 of Stegodyphus mimosarum. Taxonomy (NCBI): domain Eukaryota; kingdom Metazoa; phylum Arthropoda; class Arachnida; order Araneae; family Eresidae; genus Stegodyphus; species Stegodyphus mimosarum. The sequence continues at coordinate 131,697 of KK117683.1, forward strand.
TTCTTTTTCATCGCGTTGTGGGGTTTTACTTATTTAGTTCCAATGTTCTATCTTAAAACCCCAGGAACACTAACAAGCGAATAATCGCTTAAGTGTGTGAATAAACACGTAAGACTTAAGAAGGGCGAACTACCCTTTATTTCTCAGAATAAATACAATCAACTCCTACTTCGAGTATACACAAAGCCTCCACTTGGGCTTGTATTTAAATAATTATGAAACTGAAATAACTAAGCTTAACTGAAGCTATTTGAAAGGTATAGCCGAAGCTATCAGAATTCTAAGTAGTTGGCTAATTAATAAGTATTAAATTAAATCGGCGAAGCCAAGCAAGGGCCTAAAGTATGGCCGAGCGTAGTAACTAAGAGAGAATGTAGCCAAATGACAAACATGCGCTAGTCAGGACAATCAGACTCTCTCTGTCGAAGTCGGTGAAGCATCGACTTAAATAGTACTCTTACGCATTACCATTAATTGTGTTTCTGAAATTACATTCTGGCAGGAAATTGTAATCTGAAATTAGAATAGATAGGACAGTTGCATAACGTAAAATAACTGTTAATAAAATAAGGATAAACCTTACAGCGTAATGGCAACAGCTCTCTTTTTAGACTCTAGTTTAATTTTCTATACTAAACTGGGCTTTGAAAAGAGGGAAAGTGTTGCCATCTGTAGAAAGTACCTAACAGTTTCGTAAATAAATTAAGCTCCATATGGTAAGTTTGAAAGCAGCAGAATAACAAAATGTTTCATGAAAAGAAAGATATTCATATTAATGCCGTAACGTTTTTAAAAATACGTTTGGATGTGCTTTAGTGTTCGAAATAAAAAAAATACAGTACATGTAGATTTAAAGGAGATAAGTTCAGAATCTAGGGTAGTTTTCCCTTTCATGACAGTATTTGACGAAAAAATTGCTTTTGTACATAATAATTAGCCTGAAATAAAATACTGTTAATTCCACTAATTACCAATTCTCACAAAATATAGTTCTCTGGGTTCCTTTTTTTTTTACCGGTGTATTTTTTATTTCTTAAATTTTAGCATAATTACTTTAGACAAATTATGGTCTGGTAGTTTCGCTAATTAAGTTAATTAAAGTTTTTTTAATGGTTCTGAAGTCACGATCATCCAACATACACGAACGTAAACAAAATCAAGGACCCAAAAAAGATCGCAAAAAAAAGTCTTGTAGAGTATGAAATATTTTTTATAACCTCAAATCAAAAGAAAAGTGATCTTTGTGCCTACAACTTTTAAATTAAAAAATAAGTTTAATTTTTTTTTCTTCATGCAAGGGAAGCTAATTCTTTTAAGCTGTGTAGTGATTTAATAGACGCTAATATTAGCAATCTGGCTCCGAGAAACATATGTTTCTTAAGTTCCGAACTGCAAAGGAAGAAAAAAATCATGGTGATAATTATAAGACGCGAGTTGAAAAGAATCACTACTGTACGGAGCAAGTATTAAGGGATAAAAAAAATTGCATTTATGATAATATCTTCAAAAAACGCAATTACTAAATTTGCATTAATTAATTTTTAGCATACAAAAATAAATAAAATTTAATTTAAAACTGGACTTTTTTCATATGTTGGATAATTCCGATATAAGCTGTTTTACATATGTTATGATTCAGCGGTTTTTTTCAGACTGTCATTTTTTACGCGAGAAATAAGTGAATGAGAATCGATAATTATAGCACTAAACAGGTTTTAAAAATACTTGCGTGGATAATAAAGCATTTAATACTCAGAATTATTACTCATGTATTTGTTCTGTGTATTTATATTAACGGAAAGTTAAATTTATTCCTAAGGAATCAACATGACAAAGGCGCCGTGACAACATCAGTTTTTAAACAAACAATGTAAAACAAAGAACTTCCTTTTACTTAGATAATAATTTTCACTTGCTTGATTAACTTACGGATACTAATAAACCTCGATTGTCTAACGAAGCGAACAGGCGAAAGTGTGATACTCACTGAGGTATGAATTACATGGGAGTGAGAATGAAAGAATTAGAAAGTAGAGAATAAAACCAACTTTCATGCACATTTTGGGACTTAGCGATAAGGTTAAACGGAAACCGAACGAAATTAAATAACAAATCAATAATATTATATGAAGATTAAACAAAGATGGATCAATTACTTTATTGCTTTATTTTTGCAACGTTACTTAAACTTTGCGCGCAATGAACAGCAAAGTTAACAAAATAAATCAACTCGTGAAATTAATCAAAAACTTAAGTTAAAAAAAAATGCTAAATGTTAATCTACGTATAATACACACCTACAGTGCTTTAAACTAAATGTAAACTTCAGAGCAGAAAATTCTAAAGTTTAACTAAAGCTTAATAATAAATTGCGCCACAATCACTGCTAAACAATGAATACTCACTTTGTGATAGAAAAACCGCAGGCAGATAGGGCAAAATTCGTCCATGCTTTCATGTTGCGGAAGGAAAAAAGAGAAATGGAGAATCCCTTTGAACTTGAACAGCTGTTTGTGCGTTCTCGCCGCGCACATTTTTTTTTTCCTTTTACCTTTTCTAATCAAAAATGGGAAAGCAAAATACTTGATTTTGATTAGATTCCAGCTCTTTATTTTTTATTTCAGCCTATTTATCAGCACTTTTTAACACTTAAATAATATTTAAATTTTTCGATCTGGTATAAAATACTCAAATGCAGTTTTAAAGGGCAAGCCACCTTTAAATAAACCAAAAATTCGATTTTTTTTATGCTTTTGTACTAATTTTAGAGCTCTTAAAAGCATTTTAAAGCCAACTCCATTTCACTTATTGAACTAAATATATGGTAAGAAGTGTTTCTTTTTGTTTGCCATTTAAAGAGATAAGATGGTGCATTTGCATTTTGGCAAATTACTTAACTTACATCCCTTTAAATATACATAAAATACCTTGATATACATTCTTGTTCAAATATATAGTTGTGCATGATAGAAAAATTAACTTATTTGCATATGTATCTGCATATTTATCAATATTATGAACTTAATGTACTTACAAGATTTCATGGTAATTTAACATCATTAATTAAGGTTTCCTTAAAATGTGATTTTCTGCTTGCGTGCATATTTTTCCGATCTGTTTAATTACAATTTCACAAAATTTTCTTTATTGTGTAAACATTATATCTGTATAAAATGGTCAATTATTACACATTTAACTCAGATTATTAAGCTTATAATATAAGCTGTAGAACTTTAATTAAATTTGAAGCGGTAAACTTTCGGTTCCTCACATTTTATTGTCTCAATCAAAATTTTGATGGTTATGTTAGCATCATTTGATATTATGCATCACCTGATATTATGATCTGTTTGAATATGTAACTAACTATTCAGACTAGCAAATTTTAAATTATAAATATATTTTTAAATTTGTTTATTACTTTTAAGAAAATAATATGCATTTACAGGATTTAATGGTACCTATAGCTTTAAGCAGAGATTTCTCAAAATAAATGCTTCCTTTTGGGGCAAAGGATTTCTTTAAGCTATTCTTCAGTATTTCAAAATATTTTGACTATTTGTATAAACCTTACATGCATATCAAATGACCTAATCCTATGCTTTTGACAAAACATTTTAGAAATTGGCTTTAATTTTATGTTAAAAAATAGCCTATTTTGGGATCTCAAAAATAAAAACCAATTCCTTTTTAAAAATTATGCTTTGAACATTCTTAAATTAGGTCATTTTAATTCACCTTAGTTTCCTCATTTAGAAAATAGATTAGTTAAAAATAATGACTTGTTTATTCATAATCCTGCGTGCAATATATATTACAATTTCATATCGATGACTAAGAAGGTATTTTATTTTTATTTTATAGAAAATATTTTATAGTATGGAGCATTTATAATATTGAGTAAAAGTAGCGAATACAATAACAAAGATGTAGAAATACGTGTACAAAACTACATGATCATAAACCAGTTAGTAATAGAGGTATGAAGCTTTAAATTGTATCATATTTTGGGCATATTCTAACGTTTCGTAGGTACCTGAATCATTAAAAATGAGAAAACTCATTTATCTGTCTTTTATATTCTATTAACTAAGAAAATTAATCTATATTTCAATTTACTGGATACCTACTGCAGTTCAAGGATGCGCTCAGAACAAATGTGAGAAAGAACGATACACAAGAAAGTTCATGTTCTTCAGTGCAGTTTTCTTTAAGACGTGTGACGATACTTCTACACTTTGCTGTGTTATGGATTTCTAAAGTTATAAACAGCGCTTTCCTATCTACTTATTTTTTCTTTTGTCTATTAAAGTCTGTTGTGCTAGTTATTAGGGGATGATTGTGTTAATGAAGAAAACATTCTACATATTACATACAATTGTTCAGGCTCTCTCATTGTATTTATCCTGCTTTACAGAACTGATTAAATGAAAGTATGAGCAATGACACAAATTAATTAAATTCAAATTCCATATGTCTTAATTACATCATCAGTAGTATTAACTATGTTACTGTATAAATTTAATTCTGTTGAAAGTGTCAACCGTAAATGCTACGAGATAAATATGTATGTATTGACGTAGTTTTAAATGAGTCGAGTTAAATTTTAGTAATTATTTTTTACATTTTGATTGATTTTGTAAATTATGCAATATGCTGCGAATATATATTTGATTTTCAATTTTGCTTTATCAGTATTAAATATGCAAACAAATTTATCTTTCTTGCGTTTTTGCTACACTTGATGTTTTTAACAAAAGGTATAATTTTTATGTTACCAGTATCTGCAGTTAAATACGTACTATTTTTCCACTCTTGGTACGTGACATTATGCTACCAGGACACCATCATCCACGCGACCTGACAGGTGTTGCATTCCATGAGGCTTTATACCACGTTTCTCATACATGACACCTGGTAAATTGCCTTTCTTAATATTAGCATTCGATGTAGTGTAAGAACTTTAATTTCATTAAAAATTTATATCCTTTAACTAATTGAACAATTTCAAATCAAAATCTGCACTTTTTATCATATCTTTGAATCATTTTTGACAATATGTCTACCTGAAAGATTATAATGTATTTAATAATTTGAGTTAATTATACCTAGCTGATAAACCTTTAAAGCGTTTTTATCTAATAAAAGATATTCTAACGCCATATATTATGCATCTTGATGCGTTGTAATCGATTGCAATTGACCTATTTAAGGGAATTTTAAGCTCCAGAAGATCTCCTTCCTTTTCTTTTTTAATTGACAAAATTGCAGATTCTTATAAGTATTTAAATTAAATTAAAACACTTATAAGTAAGTTAAAGCATTGTAGAATGTTAAATAAAACGCTATTATTCATTAAGAACAACTGGTTGTTATACTTTCCATAGAAGTTCGAATTTCACACATGCCATGATATTTAAAAAGAAGACAATAGATAAATTTGAAGACAAGCATGAATAATATATCGAATGTGTAAAAGCGCTATAGCAAGCTTTCATCTTGCCATTTACGACACAATCTTCAAATTTCAAGTAGATATACATAGTTAAGAATCTTAAATTTTCATCTTGTATCTAAGCAGACATCCTTAATGTGCTCTACGTTAATCAGTTAATCAGTTATTATCTGTAAGAATCCCATAGTAGCAAATTCCGTGAGAGGGAAGTATTATAAAATTACTTGCTGTACTCTAAAATCAGAACTCTTTGAAATATTTCCTTAAATAAAAGGAGATCTTACAAAAATATCGTTTTAACAAACATAAATCGTAGCACCAATAATTCGTGAGTTAGCTCGGGTTTTTTGTTTAAAAAAAATGCTACCAATTAGCGTCTTAATACAAAAGAAAATCAGATACAATTTCGAAATTGCAGACTATAACTGAAATGTCGTAAAAATAAGTTTTTATTTCTTAGGTCTTTATAAAAGCATAAATTAAAGCTACTTTGGCAAAATAGTTTCTAAGAGTGTCTGAATTCTGGCAAATTTCTAAAATATCGTAATAAAGTTCGTATCCATTAAAGACCCTATCGTATGAGAGTTTAATTATGCAGATTATAAACTGTGTACAATTGTGGCAGAATTAATTATTCCGAAATACAATTATTTAATAATCGGTGGCATCCAATATTGCATTTCACAGACCGAAATTCATTATTTCGTGCTTTGGATTCTAGAGAAATACTTATCGCTATATTAAAAGGAGATAGTAAAGGGGAAAGTTTATGCGAAGCATACTAGCTTTAATTATTGTCTCTGAAAGCGATAAATTGCACATTTAATTACTGCTAACTTTAGCTGTAGTTGTATATTTAAGATAAATTGTAATTTCTATTGTTAATGACAAAAAGTACGACCACAGAACATTGGATGCCAATATATATTTGGAACCTGCACTATCTGCTGTTGACTAAGATTTTGAATTTTTAATGTTAATTCTTATGAGTAGATTAAATCAAATTTAATAAAACTCTAAGCTAACGTTCAAAGCATTTCTAAATACAATGTATATGAAAAATACTTTTATAATCAGGTTAGCTACTCGATAGAAATATTTGAAATTTATTAATAGTCTCTAGTTTTACTAAACTGCTTGTTATTTTATTTGTTTATTTAAATACGGTAGAGCAAAGGACGGGAAGGATGCCTTCATGCTAGAGTTTCTAAGTGGTTTATATTTATGTTAATAGGAGAAAGCTTCGAAAATATCTATGCAGCCAAGCCCTTTGCTATGATTCGAACGTGGCTCCAAAACAACCAGTCTTCAGCGTCTTAACTATACGATGACTGATGGATCTACCTTTTATGTTGTGACATCTTCGAATGATGCCATTAATAATATTCATAACAGAAACTTTAGTTAAGAGAGGAATTGATTAAGTGTCTAATAATGTGTTAATTTATCTTTAATAATAGTTAATTTGCCTTCAAATTTAATTTCGTTTTAATGTTCAGTGCATTATACTGCCTATTCCCATCTATTTGATCCGCCCTACCGGTATAGTGGTTAGTGACTCTGACTACCGAACCGAAGGGCCCGGGTTCAAATCACGGAGAAGGTGTGGATGTTTGTAAACGTATAGTATCTGTGCAGCATGGGGCACTCTAAATGTGCGGCGAGCCAAAAGATCTCTCAAAAGGTTTATGGTGGGACAAGAGGTCCTCAGAACCACACCCGAGGTGCTCTCCTCCAAAATTGGGGCGGAAATGAACAAAGTCATACTGTCACCTGTAAGATCTCCAAAGCTGTTGCAACGACAGGCGCAATCTTGTCGCCACGTCATGATGAATTTCGTTGGCTTGCTGTGATGTCAGACGAGCGAGGTACAACAACAGCATATCTATTTGACAATAAAAGATGGATTAAATTTATTATATTTTACACAGTTTTCCCAGTAAATGATTATTAAAAGACGCCAGGAACGGTTTTCTCGCATAATTTGTAACAGAGTCAGGTATTGAGTTAATAAGAAAATAATTCGAAGGAACTTCTTACCATCAGTATAGAGACAGGAAAATAATTTTACTCCACTTTTTTTAAAGTAAAATTTTCACTTTACAAAATGGCAAAAGCAAGCTGAATCGTTTCTCCAGTTTATCTTTCAAAATTCCATTTGTTTTTCCTGCAGAATTAATTTTTGTTACGCAACCTCAGTTAGTTTGGTGATTAAGACTTAGCAAAATATTTACGAATCAGGCAGGTTTCTGAATTGCCCTCATGCTATGAATGCATTCCTGAAGTGACAGTTAAGCCCGGGTTCAACTTTAGTCATCGAATATGAGGTGTGGACAAATAGTGAATGATAAGGTTTATGACGAAAGACCTGAGCTCTTTTCCCTCAGAATAATAATATTACTGTTCAAGTATAACAAAATTTACACATCAGTAATGTAAGCTACAATAGCAGCTTTACAAGAATATTAGAAATGGGTAGGATGATAAATTAGTTACTTCGATAAAGCATTAGAATGAATTTTACTTCATAGAGAACTGTAAAAAAAATCGCACGAGGAGAAGAAATCTTAATGATGCGCCAGGAGGCGCAGGAGTACATCAATGGGCTTACGAAATAAAGATTCCCTACTTAACCTAAGACTACAAATACAATTTTGTATGCCGACTGAAAGCATCAATTTAGAAAATGACAGATTCCGCAGCTCTGTCCAAATTGTTGGATATGTAGTGTTTTCAACTGATGATGAATATTCCTGTCTATGAACGACTCCACTTGTTAAAAAGAAAAGCTAAATCGTTAGACCCCTTACGAGTCCTAAAGAAGGCATGAAAATTATATCTTCTTGGCGTGTGAGCACTTAAATTTCACGACATTTAGCACTTTCGACATAAAGTAGGGAAGTCTGATACGAGACCCTCGAATTCCAGCTCCAACAGATTTCTGGACCAGAATATTGGTAGGATTTTGAAAAAATTTGGGATTTGGATTTCCCGCAGTGAATTTGGGATAACTGCGGGAAACGGTGGTAGTGTTAGTCGAAGTCGATCGCATCTAGGAATGTTAATGCAGCCTGGTAACAACACGCCTAGACATGTTGAATGGGCTATAAAAATAATACATTATATATGCCACAATGCAATATGCTTAATTATAGTTTCGAATGGAAAGTGTTTCCTTCAATCAGCGTTATGTTCCTCCCTTAAGCTCTTTCAAAAAATTTAATTTCGGAACTTTTAATATACGTGTTGTTTAAAAGGGATGGAAACACGTTCAACAATTTATGATACGAGCGGCAAGGCAGATCGGAGGCCATATATCCATACTGTAAAGAAAAAGAGCGAGCTTAAAATTGAATTCTTTTTTTAAGTTTATATGGTATTTATGAGCTGTATTTCTGAGTTTTATAACAAAGATGATAACTTCGTTTAGTCCCTGGATCTCATTCAGAAACAACAGAATATGAAGACTTAATTCTCAAAAGGAAAATGTTATGAGGAGTGAAGTAGGGTGATTCTGGTAGACATTACTATATGCCAGCTTTCTCCACATTCAATTCAACTGTGTTGTATATTTTTCACAAACCAGTATTACATATAGAGACACATGTACACGGCGTAAGAAAAAAATGAGGACAGTTCTACATCTCCCGTTCTACCGGCCGGTTGACGAAATTCAAATTACGTTTTCCATGACACGAAAGCGTGGCTTAGAATATGTATTAGATTTATATATAGCATTGTTATAATATAGGTATCTTGACACAAAATCGGACTTTTTCTGAAATGGCATGCCAATGTTTTCCATATTTCGATTCTACGACTCAAATTATGCCAAACCGCCAAGTTTTGTAAAAATCGCACGGGTAGTTTTTTAAAAAATGAGTTCTCAAAATTTAGCTCCTCAGTGTTAATTCGATTTGGTATGTATTTATTAATATCTCTTTTTTCATTACACTTACTTGATTCCTTTTTTCACAGTTCGAAATTTAGGTTCACTCCAAACAAAATTCACCCATTTTTTATGATTTATTTTTAAAATTTCTATTTTTAAATACTTTTTATAAATTTTTTGAAAAACATTTTGAATTATAACCTATAAAAGTTTTACTATCAGCTTGAAGTAGATGTATTCCTAAGTATACCTACAAAAAATTAGAGCTTTTTATTCAAAATTTTCGAAGACATACATGAATTTATATGTTGGAGCGTTTTAAAATTTGGCATATTTGTTGAAAAGGATAATAACATCCAATGTGGTTTACGCACTTTGCTGAAATTATTTGAAAAAAGAACGATGCGACTTTTTTAGCGCTTATGCACAATGTAAAAAAGTAGGAAAGTTGTGACTTTTTTCCCGCTCCATTACAATGGAAGGGATGGGAAAATAGGTTGCCACGTATTAAGAAATTTGCCATGTGAATTATTCTTGGCGCAAACTGAAAAAAATTCGCCAAATTAAATTATTGAATTTCTCCGTAAATTTCGCGCCAAATTTTACAAATTTAATATTTAGGCATAATTTGTGTCGTAGAATCGAAATATGGAAAAACATTGGTATGTTATTTTAGAAAAAGACCTATTTTGTGTCAAAATAGATATGTGATAATAATCCTATATATAAATCTAATGTATATCCCAAGTCGCGCTTCCGGGACATGAAAAAGGCAATTTGAATTTCATCAATCGGCCCAGTAGAACGGGAGATATAGAACTGTCCTTTTTTTTTACTGTGTACATTACGTATATATAATAAATTCTGCAAATTTCCTGTATTTAGAAGACTGCTGCATAGGTACAGAAGATAACATTCACAAATAGACGTAGCTGAAGACAAAAATACATAATTTATTATTGTACTACTTAATTCTCGACACATATAAAAATATAAAATGATAAGTCCACACCTTTTAATAAACCTAGGAATATAGTTAATTTATCTTTGTCAGTAATATTCTTTGCAATACATGGTTTTCGAAGAATATGAAATATTTGTATACGGTGATATCTGTGGTTACATCAAATACAAGACAGGTAAATTTATCCTTATCCAAAGAAACAATCTCGGTTTTTTCTTGTGACATTTTTAAAGCTTTTGATCCCATCTGCATTTACAATTTTTTTAAAGAATCAATAAATTTCTTATTCATCATGGTGACAAAAGAATTTAAGCATACAAAAAGAGCATTAAAATTATTGCAAATAAATTCTGAAGTAATTTTAAAATTATTCAGTAAACTTATAAATTCAAAATTATCTAAAATATATACTGAAATATTACGCCCTTTATTATATCCCTTTTCTTTCTTTTCTATCAAATTTCAGCACTAATTTTGAAGGCTAAACAATTCACAATACAACTGTCATTCTTGACGGCGAAAACCAACTTGATTTAATGCACTCGATGATATTTAATTCACGAGCGTGATGCTTTAAGCATGACGACGACGAGCAAAATTCCAAGTAAATAAATTTCTCGCGCAACACGGAAGCTTCCATTTTAATGCCGCATTGCTCATTATTTCGACAGCACTTTTTGCTCTTGAAAGTGAATTAATTACCTTTGCGTTGCAGTTATAATGCCACATTTCATTTCGCTCTTTAAATTTTGAATTTGCAGACACTTTTCCATTGGGCCATTGGAATTTCACGCGGCAGGTAAAAATCTCGTTATGCCTGCTGGTGGCTGGTAACGCAGAGCGGGGATACCTGGTGTGTAAGATAGGTAAGGTAAACCGGTGGGTGTCCTACGTGCTTTCTTATCCAGAGCAACAACTCTCAAAAAACTGTGAAAAATTCCCTATTTTCTTCATGATAAGAAGATAGCTGCACAGATACATAAGCTGACATTCACAGACAGATGTGGCTGAAGACAATAAGACATAATTTATTTCTGGACACTTAATTCCTGATGCATATTCTCATTCACACGTCATTATAGGTGAGATATACACCCCACAATTTTATTTAATTTATCACATTGTTAGACAATGAACGATACGACAAGGCGAGTGACACGTGCTGACGCAGCAAGAGGAAAGCGGGAGAGACAGACGTGAATATGCGTTCAAAAACGTAGGAAAGTCAATGATTTGTGACTGGATAAGAGCTATCCGCATTGCAGCATTATATAAGCAAGCATGAAACCGATTAATCTGAAAAGAGATAGTCGAGAAAGTTATTATACAGAATTTCTAATTTTAGAACAAAAAGAGGAAATACGCAAATTAAAATGAAGGATTCGGATAAATATGGGTGAGCCGAAAGTCTTTTCGAGGTTTTTGATGGTGGTATAGGAAGAGAAGTAGGAGACTATTGTATCCGTTCCACGGTGTACGCTTCCTCAAAAATGGAGCGAAATTGGGTAGTTACAAGCTTGGAACTATACCTGTATGACAAATGGTAAAATTCCTGTTCCGTTCACTTCCACCTCTACCTGTTTCATCTACATGAATATCATTCTGATAATTCTTGCATTATTTACATAATAATCTAATGAATATCTTATACTCATTTGTAAACTTCTGGTTTCAACATACATCCCTTCTTTTGATGAACCATTTTCAATAAGATTGCTATTATTTTTATTTAAATGAACAATCGCATTATTTCGAAAATTATGACTTCTTCATTTTGCTAAATATTGTTCTAAAATTTGATAGGGTCTTATGATCGGGTATTTTAATGCAGGAAATAGCAGTTTAAGAAAGGAGAAAAGAGAGAAAGAAAGGAGTTTAATTTTCATACAGTATAGAGTCATACAGTATAGAATTACATTGTTTTAATATTAAACAAGCCACGCAAATAATTACTAATAAATATAAACTCCATAGCTACTAATAACTATAATATCCCCATCTAACTTGAGTTCAGCAATTTTAGTTTACGTCCCCATCCACTCTACTAATTACAGGTATGCTTGAAAACGTATAGGGGGTAATGTGCCATTAATTTTTCGGTCTATATCACAGTAAAGCATTGTATTGCATTAGGTAGCTTGCATTTCATCTTAGTAGAGACAAGTTAATTCTAATCAGAGTTATGCTGTTGTCAAATATTTACTGATATTTATATTTCTTACCGAATTTTCTAAAATGTAAGGATGTTTCTACACATGAGAAGGTCTGATTTTTTAGTAAAAACAGTAAATTATAAATTTACAGATTATTATACATGTTTAATTTCTAAGCACTGCACGGTAAAAATGTCGTTGAAATTAACAAAGAAATGTATGCTATTGTTTAAATAAATACTTGTTATATATTGTATTCCGTTCATCCAAAAATAGTAAAATTTATAAATTACAGCAAAATCAGCACGCAACCAGAGTTCAAATTTTTAATCCTTCTAACTTGAATTTTAAATACCAAATGTGTATTTTTCATGCAGGAAAATATGCCTTATTCATTACTCGACTTCTACCACTTGTGATAACTTTACCACCCGGTGAAAATTATTCACAACTATTCCTTTGAATCACTCACCGAAGCCACTAGGTAATAGTACATTGACGCATATTAAGAATCCCAGCGGATTCCATATTTTTATGTACATGAACGTGCTTCTGTTGATTTTCATTCCAGCTACAGGCGCCATGTCCCAAACCACATACTCTTTAATTCAAACTCCAACTGGTGTACGTGCAAATCGCTACCCACATTCAAAAGTTCAAACTTTTAATGGCCACCTTCACGTATCCCTTCTCCTACTCAGAGGAGGGGTGTTAGGATGTATGCAGAAGGGTATTCTAACTGCAGCTTGTTCGTAGTCAGTAATTCAAATCCAGCCTTCATTATGCATGCGCAATATGTGCCAGTAAGGAAGGGGTTAGCAGCTCGGCGTCACTCGGAAGCAAAATCTCGACCCTCATGCTTGAAGTGCAGAGTCGGTTAAGTGGTTCTAGAGGCTTTATATTTAGAAACGAAGGTTGGTACTGAGAGTTGCAAAGTTTACTCTCGCCCACATGGGTTCGATTGAATGAAATATGCGATGACAGTTTCGCTTTAGAGATTGGATAGTGTTTGCATTTAGAGGTGTTTGTATTCCGAGCGACCAATCTAAAAGAGGCCGTGACGAGAAAGTGCTAAAGTTAGATCTATGAATATGAGAGTTTTAGCGCATGTGTTCTTTATGACTCATGATGAATAAATTAAAAAACTAACACTTGCTATGAGATTTACTACCAATATTTTACGAACAACCCTTTGGCTGCAGTATTTAATAACTGCACATTTGCGCTCCTTTTGCAAGTGCAATTCGAACTATAATCGTTATGGTCAAGCTACAAAGCAAGTCTCATGTAGCAATAACTAACTGTAAGTAATGCAAAAAATAAATTATATAAATCATGTAAACTAGATAAGATTGATATAAAGCTCATTAATGTCAGTATATCTGATATTAATTATCTCTACACATCGTTTTAAAAAATTGATCCAAATGCAAGAAGATAAAGCACAATAATTAAACATTAATTACAAAAAAAATTAAATTTAAATACTTCTAAAAGATATGCTTGTAAGTAATAATTACCCACAACGTCTTACATTATAATGCGACCACCAATAACTGAATGAATAAGATCATTCAACATTGGTCTCTTGACTTGGTTCAAATTCCGAGAAACATCTAGGTAGACGTATTGTCATTGTTTGGACAGTGTGAGACATAAATATCGGTTAGTTTCTCTAAAAGGTCCTCTACGAAAGATCTCTGTCTTAGACAGACAATCCTCTAGATAGTGAATTCTGTCTTCATCTATTAACCAATTAACAAATCCTCACTGAAACCCTGGATTTGAAATCAGAACCACAGAAAAGCAAACATAAATTAATCAAAATAATGGAAGAATACGTAATATGTAAAACCTTAAGAGGCCGTCCTGATCGATATAATGGTTAGCGTTGTTGATTGCCGTATCGCTGGTCCCGGGTTCCAATCGCGGAGAAAGCTTGAATATTGCTAATAATATAGTATCCGTTCTGAATGGAGAGGGGGTTATTTAAAATCTGACCGGCTGAAAGTTCTCTTGAGAAGCCTGGTGGTAGGAAAAGAGGAAGGGATGACCCCGAATCAGTCTTCCAAGGAGTTCCTCATCAAAACTGAAACGGAACTTCCATGTTCTCATGGGAGTGAAATCCGTTTGTACACACATCAAGAAAACATCCCTTTTGAATCCATTAAAATCCATTGTATGTTCTGTTTTGGGAAACACAGTCTCTTATCCTGTCCATATGCACAGATGCCAGGCAAAAAGATCGTCCAAATGGATTCGGGAACGGTCTTTGCTTTGTACAAAGAAGCAAAAGACGTTTTCTTCTTTTATAATTTCATGTTACGTGAAGAATGAAATGCATGAAAAACAAGATTTAAGGTTATTTTGTATTTTTCTCAACAACCATAATTACGAACGGCTAACAATTTTCAGCTTTTTTCGAAAGTATTTCACGTAACATTTCAGTTACCAACTATAGTTAGCTATCTTATTAAAAAAGGAAATAAAAATTTAAATAATCAAGAAGCAATTTCACTGAATTTTAATTTCTCAATTTATTATATGAATAAGCGTCTTAGTCTTTCAAATTTCAATTAAAACAGATCAAATTTGAAAACTAAATTTTAGACCATGCGTTTTGCCAAATGGCAGCAATGAGACCAAGATATAGGCAAGACTGAATTTAAATAGGTAAATTAAAAGACCTTCTGTTTCATCAGAATGACACTACCAAGAAAATTGGATAGTACGAGTAGAATAACAGTTGACTGACTGAATGTTAGATGGTAAATAACTATAACGAAATGTTGAAAGACTCCGCTGAGGATACCTGTATTTTCAAACTCATATAATTTTGACCAAACATATAACATTAATTAAAACTATGTTTCAGATTTTAAGAAAATCCATCCACTGGAAATGTATTTAAGTTTATTGTATTAATCAGATAAATTACAAAGACAAAATGAAACTGAATGGGACCGTTAAAAGCGTTAGTTACAGGCGCTTTACAGTCTGGTAGGAACCAGTGTGAAATGAATTTTGACAGATGATAATTAAAATAAAATTAAATTGAGACATATTAATGACTTTAAAGCTCACAGTCTCTGGTTTTCAGCATATGTGTCACCAGTGTGTTACAGTCAAATAAATTTGAATAAATTATTAAAATAAAATTTAGCAGGATGACACCAATAACTATTAAAATCATTGATCACCTACTATGACCTGTAGGTAAAGAGGTGCCACTGCGGAGTTGTGCAGTGTATTTCGAGCAGTGGCAACAAGTGCTGGGGTGCATGGATGATAAATGCAGGATGGAGTAACGTAATTCTCTAAAATTTTGGAAAGCCTTAGCGAAAGACATTTCTATTCTCAGAACTTAGCAAATAAACAAAAGGCTTAAAAACGTCAAACAGTCAAAACGGAATTGCGGAATATTGCCTATCGACTAAATCAGCACAGAACTGCAACAAACTTCGCATTAGTTAAAAAAGGGCATATCTTAATAGCATTAAAATGAAGCTCAATAAAAGAAGGTATACAAAATTCGCCTCTTAATAATTTCAGAAATTCCCGAATTCGATCTCTTTAGTCAAATTCCATCTTTAATAATTTCAGGATTTTTTCCCTGTCTCGCATCTGAACCGTTTTGAGTCCTGTCGTTTTAGCTTTCTAGCTGACTGGTCTTTCAGATGGAAGAGAAAGTAATGCTAAAAGATAGCAAAATGTCAACTGAGTAAAGAAACATCTAAACTACATATTGGCTTTCTAAGCCCTACTTTTACACCGAGTCTTTTTTCTTGAGGTGTGGGGAGACATAATAATTTATTCTTCTTTATTTCTTTTTCTTGGAACGTATCTTTGTCTTACACTTTTCATATCTAATTATTTCGAATTGAGGTTCATGTTTTAAAACACAATAGGATTATACTTTACACAATTAAAGCAACAGTGCGTAAGTCGTAATAATCCCTTTTGTCTGCCTGAGTTAAAAAAAAAAAAAACACCGTTTTCTCCCTTAACAAATTTCTAATCTTGATTTGATAATAAAAACTCTTCTTTGTTAAATAAATTAAAACTCTTTCTTTCTTTGCTGTTGCCGACGGGATTTTAAAATGGTATAAAAAATAATAAAAGGAGGAGATCTTCTTTTATTGCACTTTTCGGAAAATTACTCCCAGCTTCAAAGCGTTTTTTTAATACTTTTTTCCAGGTTGCAATACTCGAAGAGGGAAAAAAAGGGATGTTTCACCAAATACGTACTCCTCCAGTCCCTGTTGTAGATTTTCCACTGAGTAAGAGCCACAGCGAAGCACAGAAGCAATTTGTTTTCTTAGTTACTTGCTAAGGCTGCTTTTCCTTCAGCACTACGGATACCCATAGTTGAGCGGTGCGTACATATGGGGAAAACTCTTGGGAATAACCTTGCCAGAGTAGAGCTATTTGAACAAAGTCTTCAGGAACGGTTGTCAAGCCTTTTCTAGATAAAAAATGTCTTTGGTAGTATAAAATGCTTTCACCTTGTTCTCCTCTTTCGGAAATAATTAACTAAAGCATGCTTTATTCTTTCGGTGTGTACTTAGGAAAGCCGGCTGTCATATTCGGTTTTACAGTAACAGATGTTTGTGATAAAATGCAGAGGAAAGACTTTTGTAAAAATAAAATGGCAGTCTGTGAAAATATAAGGTCAAAACCAAAAAATTAGCTAAATAGCATTAAGTGTATAAATAATGGAGGTAAGCTTTGTTTGTCTTGGAAGCTATTTAACTTATTTCATGTTAGTTTTTTCAACCTGTGAATTTATTTATTTAAGTAAATATTTAAATAGAGTCTTATTAAACTATCGTGAAATTAATTCTGCCTACTGTTATTTTCTACTCAGTTCTCTTAAACTTATTGTGACAGACATTTAATTTTCGGAATTAAAAACTTTGATACGCCATCGTTGTTTATTGTGTAAACCTCCTCATATTTAAAACTGTATTAGTACGTATGTTTTTATTAACGCAAAATTAAAAAGGTAAATATGCCGTTATTAAAAGCAAGAAAAGTTTAATAAAACTTTACAGTGTATAACAGAAACTTTCCTTAATTGCAATGATTGTAATTTTAGAATAAAATGAAGTTTTAGTTCTCAGTTACTGAATGTATTTTTCTTACCGTTAAAAAACAAGTTGAAAGGACGTGTATTTTGCTTATTTTTAATTACAACTGAAGGTTATTTTTATTCTTGTCTTCTCCTTTCGACAGCCGTTAATCGATAAGTGTACCATAAAAAAGATTTTACGATAGGAATAGAGTAAAGACTCTAGTTTTCCTTATTTAAAATCAAATTAAAGAAATCCTAAAGAGAACTGTCTTTCTTGTGGAGGAAATTTAGCAAGAAAACTTTAAAAAGAGAATAATAATGGATGAGCTTTTATGTTTAGGTTGAACAATCATGCACATTCGAAGAAACAACAGAAACAATCAGCAAGTTAACATTTAATATGGTTTTAGAAACAAAAACAAACTAAAAAATAAATAAAACAGAAATAAAGAATAAATTTATCTTTTTTCGGATTGCATTTCCAACTTACAAGCTTGTAGACAGTTAATTTAACTATCACATAATAGACCGGTTTACTTACACATCTACAATTCTAGCTTTTCAGGATGCATCAGTGGCAGAGCCGGAAAATAACTGAACACTGGTAGTTCAGTCCGAGTTCTAATCCCGACGAACGGGCAGGATACATTGTTATATTAGTGCCTTTGAAGAATACCAAGTGCAACTGGTGCTTTTAGGGAGGATAACTAAAATAAGTTAAATTAGCCAAAAATATCAATCAATTAAACTTTTCTTGCGTTGGGATTTTTAAATTAAAATACTCGAACAACCCAATGATAACTGATGTAAATCATGTAAAAGCAGACAAGGCAACTTAAAAAAAAACATTATACTAAAAAATAAAACAAATTTTTATTCTAACCTTTAAAATTAATTTAAACTGTTAGCGTATAACGATGATGCTCTCGAGAGTATAAGCAGACAAGGCAACGTAAAAAAAAAACATTATACTAAAAAATAAAACAGATTTTTATTCTAACCTTTAAAATTAATTTAAACTGTTAGCGTATAACGATGATGCTCTCGAGAGTCAAAAAAAATATTGTACACATATTTTAGCATATTAATACTAGAACCAAGTAGGATTGCACCTTAACATTTAAAATTTATATTGCATCAATCGACCAACTCTCAGCACTTTTGAAACCTGATCAAATACTGCAATGCTTTATACACTAAATAATGCCTATTAACAATAATTAGAAAACTGCGTTCATTACAAGTGCTACATTATTGCATCAACCCGGGGGACGCGGGCACGCATCTAAAATCGGTATTCAAAAGACAATTATGAAGATTTCCTACTGCACTATATCTATAAATTCTAGATATTTAATTTAGCAGTAATACATTTCCTTCTATGAAAATATTATTGAAATTTCACTATTGCACATTACTCCCTAATTCAAAAAAAAAAAATTTAACTGTCGTCTTCAATCCAATACTCCGAAAGCAGAAGCTAGTTAAACCCCGCTAGTCAGGAAAAAAAAGAAGGTTCAGATGGAATAAGGCGACAAGCCAAGGCCACAGTCTTCAGTCTGTAGCAGGAAATCACGCTCATCATTAAGCCAGGAGTAAACTTGAACAGGAACCTCAACGACAGGAAATCATCGGATGGAAGAACCGGGAGATGACCAGAATGGCAAACACTCAGATACACGAACGTCTAGTTCCGAGATTCTACGCGAAATTCTGGTTCCTCTGCTCAGCTGACTGGTCGCCTTCCTCTGTATAGTAATTAGGGATACTGGCCGCCGTATCGTTGGGTCCGGTCGAATTCTGGATAAAGCATGGATGTTTATTAGTGTCTGTGCGGAACGAGACCTTTTAAAATACTGACGAGTTAAGTCACCTCAATTTTTTTGCTAGTACAGAAAAATGGAATTTTTCTTAAACCTTCTAAGTAAATTGTTTCCTCTGTTTAAGGCGATGTTATAATTACTACCCATTTTGTTGACATTTTCCTTCCAAGAAAACAGAAGAAGAACACAGAAAGAACTGTTCCACTCAATGAGAATCCAAAACGTTGGTAAACCGGATGGCAATATATAAGCTTTCTCGGCAACGGTAAGTATTGGTGGTAGACATTGTCTAATTTATCACTTTCCTCCATTGTTATAACAGAATTTTAAGCCGCCAAACCGGTATAGTGGTAAGCGTCGCTGACGTTGCATAGGGCTCAGGTTCGAATCCCGGAGAATTCATGGATTTTTGTAAATGTACAGTGTCTTTTTGACATGGCGGCACTCTAAATTTGCGGCGAGCCGAGAGTCCTCTCGAGAGTTTGGTAGTAGGGGAAGAGGGTTGATAGTTCCTCGGACACGCACCTTCTCGGAGTGCTCTCCACCAAAATTGGGGGCGTAACTGAACTCAGTCACACTGTCACCTGTATGGTGCTCAAGGATCTTGCCAACGACAGGCGTAATCTTGCGCTTCTTGCCACCAAGAAATTTGTGGGCTTGGGCTGATTATAGGCCAGACAAGCGACCATAAGTCAACAACAACAGCAACAGAATTTCAAATTAAACTGGAAGAGAATCATCCTAATGTAAAATTTAAAATAAAACAAAACTGTAGCCCTATTCTGGCATCATGGCAAAAAAAAACTTGAACAATTTTAACTAATGCTAAATCTTGTAAATATTCAGCCGAATTCCATCATTGTCATGTTTACTAAGTGTCTGTCTTCGCATTCACATAGATCTCTAGATGACGTAGATTCTTCTGTCCGTGCTTTGAACTTTCTTTCTTCTATTGTCCTTACACAACTGTGATGTTTCTTTAAACACCAGCAGCAATCTCATGGTATATGAAAACCTATTCTCTTAATCTATTCTTCAGCTTTCATAATTTTCCATTTTGCTGTGGTGCAAATTTCCGCGTACTCAGAGAGCAATATCCAGTTGAGTGCATTGATTCATTGTTTGGGATTTACATTTTACTGCCTTCTTTTATAACTCCTGTTCTGCTTTTAATAGATAATGTGTTTGCATCTTATTTTCATATGCAACTAAACTTGTAATGAATTGCCTTTCCCGTAGTAAACACGCTTGTACTGAATTTCTTGGCGAACCACTAAATATTTCTTGCTTCTCCAAACTGAGCAGCTTGTGTTTACTAGAATGAACAAATTTTAATTTCAGAATACATTACGAAACAAGTCGAAAGAGTAGATCTTGCTTTGTTTTAAAAGAAAAATATTTAAAAAGTGGGATAGTCGATTGATAGGTTAGCAGCAGAGGCAGAATAAGCACATAGGAGACTAATTGGAGATTCAGTTTAGTTTAACACAATTATTTTTTCAATTTCTTTCCCCCTCTTTTAGACATTTCCGCATATTTGCAGAAATAGAAATGATACGTATTATTTATTCTCATAAACATTATTTTACTTTTTCTGATACGAACAACTGGTATTAAAAACCCTTTTTATACTTACGGAATTTCTTCAACTTTACACGTGTATATACATGTGGGGTAATACCTTTTTTAAAAAGACATCTAAGAAACTTCTTGAAAGGACAGCACATTTAATTACATTTAAAGTATTTACATTTCTTACAAATAGTTTATGTAAATTTAGTTCGCTTCTATGATACCCTTTTGTTTACGTCTTTAAATCTAGCGTCGTTATTCATTCAATACGTCTCGAGGCCAACTGCCACATTAGATGGAATTCCGTTCCCTCATCCAAGTCAGCGTCATCTGTCGTTCAACATAGGCACCACATACTTTCGGCCATCCTGGATTCGTCTGGTCCTCCAGGCGACACTGCAAATATAAAAAAAATACAAAAGCAAAACAGAATAGACAATAGCACGTCTAAAATTATAGGTTAGACTATTTAGAGTCCTTGATCGTCTTTCAGCTTCAAGAATGACAAAATGAGTAGAGTCGTCTTCAAACTTAATTTGCCATAGAAACAGTAGTTAACGTCTTTAACCGCAGTTTCTTCGTCTTTATGCACCTTTTCATGCGTCTTTAGGCGTCTTTCAATTCGTCTTTAAGCCTCTTTCCTTTCGTCATTAAGAGTCTCTATTTTCGTCTTAAACGTCATGATATATTTTTTAAGTTTTCGTCTTCTTACAGAAAATATGTGCAATATATTTCTTTTTCTTCTTTAATTTACTTCAGTCTTCTTTTCTCGTATTCTTCTTAACAGTTACTCCATGGTTTTAGAAATTCAGAGCAAGTTGTCGTATAATTAGGACCTTCATGACTTCCTTCTTTAACTACATCGTATGTATTGCCACCTTTAACTTTAGTTATTTTGTATGGTCCAAGATACTTTGGTTTTAATTTCAAATGCGGTCCAAACTGAGTTCTTTTTATAGCGACCAAATCTTCGACTTTGTAATCTCTTGGTTCTCTTCTTCTTAAATTATATGTTTTCCTGTTCTCTTCTTGAATTTTAAATATCTGTTGCTTCGCATGCTTCCTAAGTTCATTTCTTTTAGCTTCAAAATTCGCTTGAAATTCAGCTTCGATCATTTCAATCAACTTATCAGTACCTTTAGCATTCATCTTTGTACCAAAGAGCAGTTCAAAGGGTGTGGTATCTATACTTCGCTGGTATGTCGAGTTAATAGCCTGCTGCAGCTCATTTGTATGTTTGTACCACTGAGTCGGATTTTCTAAAGACAATTTTGAAAGAATTGATATGATAGTCTGATTGATACGTTCAACTTGACCGTTAGCTCTAGGCAGGCCGGT
>KK117683.1:157760-228365 GCA_000611955.2 Stegodyphus mimosarum
CATAAATATGTATATATATATATATATATATATATATATATAATGAAAGCAATCGTATATTGTAATAAAAAAACTTAGCAATATTGGGGCCGAAGAAATATAGAAATACTGATGATGTAGAAACGTTGATTACAGATCCATAATCAAGCGCAAAAATTTTGATCCATGATGAATAGGAAACTTCTCAGTCGAAGCAGACTAAATCTTCATTTTTATTTCAGTAAACATGTTGCCGCCACAAACAATTTGGCACATCACTTGTGCCTATTTCAAAAGGTTCAAATTTTTGATAGTTTGCAGTTAGAAGAGAGCAATGTGCAGCAGACTAACTAGGCCGAAGCAAGGGCGTTGCGTTCAAGATGATATCTTAATTCAGGCTAAGTTAGTTTTGGTTCTCAATGCATTTTGATTGGATAATTGATTCTACTGTAAAATTATTATTAGCTGTTTGAGTTTTAGTTTCATTTACATCATCAATATTATGAAACAGTCATATGGCATGGGTTAGTCTCTAAATGACGCAATGCCAAAAGAGATTATTGTTTCTAGAATACAGAGGGTAAATTAATTTAAGCATTTAGAGGTTATTCCTAATTTAAATAATAACTTACCTTTTGCATATTTTTTTATCTTACATATATATTTGTATACGTATATGTAAATAAAAAAATACGATGGCTTTGCTCTAAGCGAACAGTAAACCTATAATTAAATTTCCTCAATTTCAAAATCTTCCCCCTAGCCCACTACTTACGAGAACATTCTGCCATGTTATATAACCGCTGGTATAAATACCGAGTACGCGCCATTTTGGGATCAGCCTATCATGACGTATGCCTCACCAGCCTGGACTACTGTGACTAAAACTGACTTAAACAAGCTTCAGGTTGTGCAAAATCGTTTTCTAAGACTAATAACCAGTGCTCATTACTTTGTGCGAAACGAAGGACTCCACAGGGACTTAAAAATCGAGCCACTAGATACCTTCTTACGCAAAACAAATGACAAGTTCTTCAGGAAAGCTAAAGACTGTGAACATCTTAATTTATTTAATCTATTTCATTACGAAATCTTAGACGAAGACAGACATCTCCGTCCTTTTGCTGCTTTTATCCTGAATAGCAATCAGAATTTTCCTACGTAATTGCTATCTATTTCATTTAGCGACTATTGGAACTTTAAGTCCCAAACGAAGTAGCATTCATCAGAGCCAGCACTTGGGATGGTGGCGTCCCAGGTGACCTGTGCACACCGCTATTCAGATGTATTTTCATGCAATCAAGCTTTCCTGATACTATGTACATATGTATATAATCTTTATTTAACCTAGCATATTGTTTTTCAACTATTTATTCTGCACTTTATTTTATATTTTTCTTGTATTCTATATATGTTACTTTTTGACGAATACTTCACCAATCAGATGTCATCTCAGAGCTTACGTGACTTTGGTCACACCCCTTTCTATCTCAGCTTCCTGCACCGCCCAGCTCAAGCATTTCCCCACCTGCAGCGCTCTTAGTAGCATCTATATCAAGACAGCCGGAACACAGCACGTAATTACTGCGTGCTAATCGCGGCTTAAAGAGGAACTTGGAACTTTTTGGGATCAGACTGTTTTCTTCTATCGCTGCTTCGAGGCTCTGCTACTGTCCTTCTCATTCCTCTTTCCTTTGCTAGAACACGTTATGACACAGAATTCTTAAATTTAATATTATTTAATTTAAATCACTATCGGATATGTAATTTGCAGAATTTCGTCTGAATGAGGAAAATGATCTGCCGTTTGAATTGAATGAAGATATGGAGCTATAAAGTTAAATTCTTCCGTGTCGTCAATTTGCTGCATTCCACTCAGCCAAACAACGCCCGGACTCTGATGCCAAGCTTCGTCAGTCCCGTGCCCATCCGTAAAATTATCACACACACATACACACATATATATATATAAAGCAGCTTAAGTTAAAAGTAAATTGAAGTTAAAGCAAGGCAATTCCTCAACAATATTAATAATTGCATCCTTGTATAAGAGATTTAAAACAGCACCTAAATAATTCAAAATTAATATAGGATCATAGTAGTACAAACTCCAGAATAAAAAATATTTGCAACAAGTCGAATACTTACAAGAAGAAATCAATTATTTAGTCAAAATTCCCTTAGAGAATAAAACACCTCTTTTCAAAATTTCTATAACTCCAAATAAGGCTGGTATTAACTAATATATATATAAACGGAACAGTGTATTTTCAGAATATTTTTTAATGAATTTTTAGCCCAAAGAGGCGTTAGTACAGATGTAAGGTATTTCTCCCGCTTTGTTCGCATGCCTTCGTGGTGTAGTGGTCTGCATGCTCGACGCGTAACTGAGAGGTCCGTGGTTCGATTCCCGGCGAAGACGTTGCTCATTTTCCATGTCTCCTGCTGCGAAATAACCTAATGTCTGTACACAGAAGGCTATTATTTTCGAAATGGCATTTTGCCTTGAATCACTAAAAGCGTTGTATGACTTTTCAGACTGTTACCACTAAATACCATAGTCCTGTATTATATTCAAGGAAACTAAATAATGAAGAATCTGCATGAAGGTATTATGTTTCTCGCACTGTGGAAAATAAAACAGTATCTTGAGCCATCAAATTTTGAATAACGTAGTTCTCCACCCGACACAATATGAGCACCTGGAAGCCCGAATTTGGAATTTGGAATTTGTTTAATTGTTAATTTCATATTTTATAAAACTTTAAGAAATTTTTGATTAATAAACTCAACGATTCCAAACAAGCAATGGGAAGACTCTTCGAGAAAAACATTTTTATCTCCAGCACGCGACACGGTCTATCGGAAATTCTAAAGATATGCTGTTTTTAAATATTTTTAGCCCAAAAGGGACATTGCCCAAATGCTCTCGAAACGTGTATGGGTGTGTATATGAAAAAACGCCTCTTTGGGTGTAAGCTAAGATCTGAAAGCCTTCAGATTTTTTTTTTATTTCTCTCGTGATATTAGACAAGCGGTCTTGAAATGTGATTTTGCGTCAAGTCACTATAAACGCATCATTTCGCCTATCATTCGAGTCTGTAGCCATTTGGCAAAATGCAAGATATTTATCTTTTAAACTGGCTCTGTCTGTTGTGGATTAACAAATTAAGCTATAGAAAAACAACAGATGAATTTCTTAACTATATTCGTTTCTTACTTTTAAAAATCGGATTGATTATATATCAAAAACACATTTAATTCATGATATATCAAATTAAAAATATTCAATATTTTCATAGAATGACGCTATTTATTTTTTATTAGTTATTCATATTTTGTAAAACTTTAATGAATAGTTGATTAACAGACTCAACGATTTGAAAACGAGCAATGGCAGCACTGTGAGGAATAAAACATTTTTATCTCCAGCACGCGAGACAATGTATAGGAAATTCTGCTACTGTTTTTTCATACTTTTGTAAATTTTCTGTTAAATTCAATTTTATGTGGAGTAATTACGAAGGACATGATATTTAATAAGGAATGTTAACACACAAAACGTTAATAATAAAAATAAAAACGTTTTATTAGACGTCCTAATAAGAAAACTGAACACCTATATGATGAACTAAGAAAAATTGAAAAAACAGAGAAAGTGTATATGTCAACACTTAACGCTGCATTGTAATTCTAAACATATGCCGCTATGCTGATTTACTGTTAAACTGTATAGTGCGAGGAAAACGATACTTAATAGTAAAGGTAAAAAATAGAAAACAAAAAAAAAAAAATGAGTTATCAGGAGGAAGTGCAATAGCAGACTAGTAAACTGCAAACTTAGCGAGAGAGTAAAAAAAAAACTTAAGAAACCCTTTGGGAGGGGTTAAAGTCTAAAATGTTTCAGACTTTTTGTTAAATTTATTTTACTTTATTTGAAAAAACCCTAAGATTTTTGCTTCAAACAACTTTATTGTAAAAAACAAAAGTCGATGTATAATTTTGCATTCCCTTCTAATGCTGTGTTCATGTTCCTAGTTTGCGGATATGTTTACAATAACATCAGTCTTTTATTTCCGAAGAAAAGAGACTAAAACAACCAAAGAAAGAAACAAATTTATTACTCATCAAGAAAACACGACCCAGCATAAGCCAGAAAACAAGCAAAAAAACTATAATAACGATAAAAATAAAAATAAAAGCTACCAGGATTTCTGCCATAAAATCCGTTAAAAGGACACCCTCTTCAAGATAAGGAAACATTCCGTGCTCCATTCAATAAAGATGTTATCTCTCTTGTTTCATTCTCGGGCTTTTAACCCAGCTACAAAAGCGCGTAAAAGCGAAAACTGAGACGCTTAAAATGACAATACACAGACACATATCAGAAATTTAATTTTCGCGGCGTCCTGCCTCTGCTAGATAAATCTTTCAGCTTGTGGGCTGATAAGGGATTACACATTTGCGTGAATTGAAAAGTTCCTTTTACACGCTACTCTTGAAACTCAGCTTTGTGAACTAAATATATATATATATATATATATATATAGGTGACTTTTATATCTCAGATTTTAAAATTCACTCTCCTCTCTCTATCTCTGTCAAGTGTCATTGCTTTTAGGCTTTCCTATTTTTGCTTTTTTTGGTTATTTACTTTATGACCAGTTTCCGGTTACTATGGGAATATCAGACAGAAAAATAGTGTTAACAGTGGTTACAAATTTCCCTAAAACAGGGACACACCTTTATGTTTGTCATACATTTAAATAATTACAGGAAGATCGCTTTCACTGATACATAGCAAAATGCCTGCATAAATATAAAACCAGTTTCCGACGAATGAATACTTTTAGCAACATTTTTTGGAAGATTTATTGCTTCGTGGTTTACTCGAGGACCTTTCAACTTCATTTGCATTTAGTCTTATTAATTCTGAACTTCTTGTTCTAACTTCTTTTATTCTCAAGTTAGCAATACGGTAACTTGAATGTAATATCTTAAATTATATTATCATCATACATTAGAATGTGAAAGGAATATCGTGTTCTTTCCACAAAAATACTACAATATACTTACTTTACTGATAAAAAATATAAAAACTGTAAAAAACCGGAAATCTTTAAAACGAAACCTAGCTTCGCTTCTATTTAGCTTGCTTGTTTGATCTGAATACCGAAAATTTTCAATACCATGCATAACACAAGCAGATGCATACGAAATTTAAGTAACACAGGACGTAAACTGTATTTCAAAATGATGGCACGACTGAATGCACCGACGGTACAGTTTAAGAAATGAATTTAGAAACGAAAATGGTTTCCACGTTATTAAAATTTGCACGACATGTAGTTTAGTAAAAGTATATGACTTTAAATATTTATACAAGCCATATGTGAAGAAATTTTTTACCTAACTGAAACATTTTTTGAGAGGTCAGAACCTGCGCCTTGACAAAAATGGCTTTGGCAAAAACTGATGTTATACAAATAAATATTTGTGACTTAAACTACCTTTCTTCCGATGAAGAGAAAAAGAAAACAGTGAATTAAGAGTTGCACGTACATTATATTTTATTTAAAAAAATTTGAATTTTAGCAATGCTACGAATATAACTTAAAATCACTGCTTCTAAATGAAGGTTTTTCTAGTGTATAAGATATTTTAAAAATTAGCCAAAACAGCAATATTCTTTTGGCCTAGATTTTGAATAAAACTCTATTGATTTCTAGGAAGTTTAGACAGAGGTCCTACTTTTTCAGGAGCAAAAAAAGGGAAAAAATTCATTCGATGCTAGTTCTTCAAACAGAAGCAGAATTTTCTTCATAATGCAATTTCTCTTGTCTCCTTTTATGATCAATAACTGCGATTTTTTTTCATTTATGCAAAGTTCCCATTGCTTTCTCCATTCTTCATTAAGTGGGGGGCTTCAATAAGCTTATGGATAACCTGGTTAATATAGTCTGAAACATAGTACAAATATAACATTGGATCAATAACTGACCTCTAAGAGACGCGGTCATGGACAAGGGCTTCTTCAGAGAGCAGACTATCGACCAAGACTTGAAAGCTCCGGTTAGTCTCTGAAATGGGTCCAATGGTCAAACGAATATACTTATATACCCAAGAGTTTTAGCCTTGCTAAACTAAGCTGGAGTGATGTAGCATTGGAACTTGACGTAAGATAGTCCGGTTAGTCTCTGAAATGGGTCCAATGGTCAAACGAATATACTTATATACCCAAGAGTTTTAGCCTTGCTAAACTAAGCTGGAGTGATGTAGCATTGGAACTTGACGTAAGATAGTCCGGTTAGTCTCTGAAATGGGTCCAATGGTCAAACGAATATACTTATATACCCAAGAGTTTTAGCCTTGCTAAACTAAGCTGGAGTGATGTAGCATTGGAACTTGACGTAAGATAGTCCGGTTAGTCTCTGAAATGGGTCCAATGGTCAAACGAATATACTTATATACCCAAGAGTTTTAGCCTTGCTAAACTAAGCTGGAGTGATGTAGCATTGGAACTTGACGTAAGATAGTCCGGTTAGTCTCTGAAATGGGTCCAATGGTCAAACGAATATACTTATATACCCAAGAGTTTTAGCCTTGCTAAACTAAGCTGGAGTGATGTAGCATTGGAACTTGACGTAAGATAGTCCGGTTAGTCTCTGAAATGGGTCCAATGGTCAAACGAATATACTTATATACCCAAGAGTTTTAGCCTTGCTAAACTAAGCTGGAGTGATGTAGCATTGGAACTTGACGTAAGATAGTCCGGTTAGTCTCTGAAATGGGTCCAATGGTCAAACGAATATACTTATATACCCAAGAGTTTTAGCCTTGCTAAACTAAGCTGGAGTGATGTAGCATTGGAACTTGACGTAAGATAGTCCGGTTAGTCTCTGAAATGGGTCCAATGGTCAAACGAATATACTTATATACCCAAGAGTTTTAGCCTTGCTAAACTAAGCTGGAGTGATGTAGCATTGGAACTTGACGTAAGATAGTCCGGTTAGTCTCTGAAATGGGTCCAATGGTCAAACGAATATACTTATATACCCAAGAGTTTTAGCCTTGCTAAACTAAGCTGGAGTGATGTAGCATTGGAACTTGACGTAAGATAGTCCGGTTAGTCTCTGAAATGGGTCCAATGGTCAAACGAATATACTTATATACCCAAGAGTTTTAGCCTTGCTAAACTAAGCTGGAGTGATGTAGCATTGGAACTTGACGTAAGATAGTCCGGTTAGTCTCTGAAATGGGTCCAATGGTCAAACGAATATACTTATATACCCAAGAGTTTTAGCCTTGCTAAACTAAGCTGGAGTGATGTAGCATTGGAACTTGACGTAAGATAGTCCGGTTAGTCTCTGAAATGGGTCCAATGGTCAAACGAATATACTTATATACCCAAGAGTTTTAGCCTTGCTAAACTAAGCTGGAGTGATGTAGCATTGGAACTTGACGTAAGATAGTCCGGTTAGTCTCTGAAATGGGTCCAATGGTCAAACGAATATACTTATATACCCAAGAGTTTTAGCCTTGCTAAACTAAGCTGGAGTGATGTAGCATTGGAACTTGACGTAAGATAGTCCGGTTAGTCTCTGAAATGGGTCCAATGGTCAAACGAATATACTTATATACCCAAGAGTTTTAGCCTTGCTAAACTAAGCTGGAGTGATGTAGCATTGGAACTTGACGTAAGATAGTCCGGTTAGTCTCTGAAATGGGTCCAATGGTCAAACGAATATACTTATATACCCAAGAGTTTTAGCCTTGCTAAACTAAGCTGGAGTGATGTAGCATTGGAACTTGACGTAAGATAGTCCGGTTAGTCTCTGAAATGGGTCCAATGGTCAAACGAATATACTTATATACCCAAGAGTTTTAGCCTTGCTAAACTAAGCTGGAGTGATGTAGCATTGGAACTTGACGTAAGATAGTCCGGTTAGTCTCTGAAATGGGTCCAATGGTCAAACGAATATACTTATATACCCAAGAGTTTTAGCCTTGCTAAACTAAGCTGGAGTGATGTAGCATTGGAACTTGACGTAAGATAGTCCGGTTAGTCTCTGAAATGGGTCCAATGGTCAAACGAATATACTTATATACCCAAGAGTTTTAGCCTTGCTAAACTAAGCTGGAGTGATGTAGCATTGGAACTTGACGTAAGATAGTCCGGTTAGTCTCTGAAATGGGTCCAATGGTCAAACGAATATACTTATATACCCAAGAGTTTTAGCCTTGCTAAACTAAGCTGGAGTGATGTAGCATTGGAACTTGACGTAAGATAGTCCGGTTAGTCTCTGAAATGGGTCCAATGGTCAAACGAATATACTTATATACCCAAGAGTTTTAGCCTTGCTAAACTAAGCTGGAGTGATGTAGCATTGGAACTTGACGTAAGATAGTCCGGTTAGTCTCTGAAATGGGTCCAATGGTCAAACGAATATACTTATATACCCAAGAGTTTTAGCCTTGCTAAACTAAGCTGGAGTGATGTAGCATTGGAACTTGACGTAAGATAGTCCGGTTAGTCTCTGAAATGGGTCCAATGGTCAAACGAATATACTTATATACCCAAGAGTTTTAGCCTTGCTAAACTAAGCTGGAGTGATGTAGCATTGGAACTTGACGTAAGATAGTCCGGTTAGTCTCTGAAATGGGTCCAATGGTCAAACGAATATACTTATATACCCAAGAGTTTTAGCCTTGCTAAACTAAGCTGGAGTGATGTAGCATTGGAACTTGACGTAAGATAGTCCGGTTAGTCTCTGAAATGGGTCCAATGGTCAAACGAATATACTTATATACCCAAGAGTTTTAGCCTTGCTAAACTAAGCTGGAGTGATGTAGCATTGGAACTTGACGTAAGATAGTCCG
The DNA here is from genome assembly GCA_000611955.2 of Stegodyphus mimosarum. Lineage (NCBI taxonomy): Eukaryota > Metazoa > Arthropoda > Arachnida > Araneae > Eresidae > Stegodyphus > Stegodyphus mimosarum. The sequence goes on from KK117683.1 coordinate 166,620, forward strand.
GTTAGTCTCTGAAATGGGTCCAATGGTCAAACGAATATACTTATATACCCAAGAGTTTTAGCCTTGCTAAACTAAGCTGGAGTGATGTAGCATTGGAACTTGACGTAAGATAGTCCGGTTAGTCTCTGAAATGGGTCCAATGGTCAAACGAATATACTTATATACCCAAGAGTTTTAGCCTTGCTAAACCAAGCTGGAGTGATGTAGCATTGGAACTTGACGTAAGATAGTCCGGTTAGTCTCTGAAATGGGTCCAATGGTCAAACGAATATACTTATATACCCAAGAGTTTTAGCCTTGCTAAACTGAGCTGGAGTGATGTAGCATTGGAACTTGACGTAAGATACAAAGAGATTAACTCCTCAGGGGAAAGAGACAGTTGTCTTATGACTAAATCATGAAATATGCAAAACTGGAGGATCGACAAACGTATTTATATGGAATACAATGACCGGGCAAAGCGAGTACGAACTTAATGCCAGCTGTATAGTAAAAAAGCAATGGAACAGGAAAATTAAGATATTATAATTCTAAAGCATTAAGAAGGCCTGGATTGGAAGTAATATTATTAACTAAAATAGATGAGTATTTATGAAAAGCTTCAAGAAAATCGAATTCACCGACTAAAGAAGCTTTATGAATAATTTTTGCAGAATCATAAAAAAAGTCAAAAACCAATTATAGTTTCGACAATGATTTTCTATCAAAGATGTCTTTATTGCTCCTTTTCAGACATAAGATTTGTGTTTCTTGAATCGAAGCTTTAAAGCTCTAACTTGCCAATTTATCTCAAACCACACTGCCAAGGTGTGCTGTAAACTCCACAGGAATTAATATCAATCCTTAAGAGTACAGTTTTAATGATAGGTGAGAAAATAACCTGAAATTTGAAATTTTGGAGAATCCGTGCAATTTTATAACTGGTCGAACAATGAAATGGAGTCACGACAAGATTATTAATGTTTCTTTTAACCACGGGATGTCTTTTTTGACGGCAAAATGAAACTTTTAAAGTCTATACCAAATGAAGTTGTTATTTTGCCTAATTTTAAATTTACATTAGCGTATTTTTCTTCCAGTTGGCTATAAAATGTTTCTTATAGTTTTGCATAATAGAGACGTAACGTGTGTAGCTAATTTATTCATACTAAAATGAGGAAATAAAACAATTCATATTGTATTTCAACACTTCCAAGCAGTTCCCTGTTAAGTATGCGTCTGACAGTTCTAATAATGGTGTACAGACTTTTTTTTTGAGAGGGAGAGGGAAAAGGATACATTGCATTTTATCTCAAAATATGTTTAAACAACGATTTCCCTATTGAATAGATAGATTGCCATTATAATTATTATTACCCATGAAATGACAGCATAATGATTTCGAAATTGCTTGGTTCTGTTCCTTTACATACCATGATTAGAGATGAAAAGAGAAAGAATTCGAAAGCGTAATGTATCATAGGTCAAAAATAATGAGAATTTTTGTACTACTTATGAAGTATGTTATGGGATAATTCCTTATATGCTTGCTGTTGTAATAATGTTGCTGTTTACTCTGTTATATAATTTTAATTTTATTATTTATGTATTCGTAATGTACAAGTTAAATGGCGGCATATATACAACACAACGAACCCACCATCCAGACAAAAATATATTTCGCTGGAATCGAGTTTAGGAGGAAAATTATCATATTTACTCGCATACTCTCTATAAAAATTTTGTAAGTATCATGGGAAAAAAATTTAACTAAACGATCTGTTAAATTTATTCATTATGTAATGAGAAGTTAAAGTTCCACCGCTAATACAATAAGCATTTAAGCATTGCATTGGCTGTTACGTCACACGCGTTTCAGGTTATCCAGTTGCATAATTACCCTCAGCCGGTTTTAGATAAGGATTGTGAAATGGTAAACCCTACATCCACTACCGATTAAACATCAAAATATTTCTTTACAGCTTATGAAATATCGCATAATATGCTTTCTTGTCCGGAGAACTATCTTCCTCTGTATACTACTATAAAATTGAAAATACGTAGTAGTCCTTTTTATGTAGATACTTTGTAGGATTCATGGTTGATAAAAATCATTTAGCCTAGGCCAAACAAGAACACTGTTTTTATCAAACTTTATGATTACTGTGACACAAATATAAAAATTCTGCATTTGAATTTGCTACACACAAATAAAACTTCTGATCTCTGGAATGTGATCTTTGAATTGTGTGTCGATAAGTGTTTTTACATTGGTTCGGAGTCTCATAACACAGCTCTTTAAATTATGCCATTTATCCTCAAACATTTTCCACGGTTGCGAAAAACTGCACGCTCATTATTATTAATAAGATGATAGTGCTGTCATACTATAGTTATTTTAATACTAATCCTATGATTCTTAGCGAGGGGCTGCGTGAACTAAACTAAATGAGAGATAAACGCTTTCTTTTAAAGTGTTAAAAAAAGTAACTAATTTTTTAAATATATTAATAAGCTTTTTTTTATTTCTGAAAGTTTTTCTCATATCATTGGTTTTCTTGGTTGACATTATGTAGACAAAGGTTGCCCGATGTCGCAAAGGAAGGTTTTCCACGAAGGACTGGCTCTAAACATAGAGAAAGCCGTGATAACGCCAGTGCGACTGCTCGTTTACCAGGTTTTGAACCAACATTATTGAGCAATCTTATCCACATTTCTATTACTAGGATTGTTTAGCACCCGAAACGTAATTTGGAGGAATCATCTAAGCTAGTTAATTCTTAAATGCTTTTTCAGATTTTCTCATATAATAGTCATAACTGAGATATTTATATGCTAATAATTTCAATCGGTATCTAAATCTTCGCAGCAATATATGATGGAATAATTACATACCCAAGCATAAAATACATAATTATAAATATACATACTATTTATTTAATTTATGAACAATACTATACTATCAGTAAGGATGAAAAATAATGAGGTCTGTCTTGTTCATTTGTTCTAAGAGACAGGAAAATTAAAAGAATTGACACATAACATTTCTTAGTTAAAACATAATTTTGCAGAAAAAACTGTTTAGATGAGCTCCTAAATCAATACATAAAATTAAATTAAGCAAATTAATCAACTTCTTTAAATGCACTAATTCTTTTAATATATACCAATTACAACTAATTAAGCAAATATTTTTCTCGAGTATTAGAGCATTCTGTTTCAGTAGTTGAGAAATGTGTGCATTAATCGATACGAAAAACTTGTATTCGGCATAAATGTGTATTGGCTTGACTTTTAAGTCATAAGAATTGAATGGTAAATTAATTAATTACATCTTGGCATTATTTATTTATAAATGTTTCGTACGTAAGCATTTGCAGAACAAATTGTCTTCACATACTGTGGCAGAAAATATATATTTCTTATTAACGATTTAAGACTTACAAAAATTTTTTTTTATTCTGCCTATCTTACCTTTTAATTCCGTCTCTAGTATTAAGCAGAGAAAACTCTTTTATTGAAGGAATAAAATAATGCTACGTGAATGCTAATTAATAAAACAGCAGGCTTTTCAATTAAAAGCAATATGTTACAATTTGAGCAACAAATGTTACTGGATAGAGAAAAAATATTTTCTGTATTATGTTATTTAGAAAAATGCTCAAAGTCATTTATTAGAATTTCTAATAAAATATTAAGTATAGAAGTAAAATTACTTCACAACTGTGAAGTATTTTTGTATGTGTAACATTTCCAAGCAAATATTCTTTTCTGAAGCACAAAATAACTGCAATAATTGGTAGAAATCTATATATTCTTAATATTCATAACCTAGATTATAACAACATTGTTAGTCAAATTCATATTTGGTCTTCTCAATTCTGAAAAAATACATACATACGGTCGTAGGTCTAAATAACAATGGACCGACGAGAAGTCCCTTTGTTTACAAATTTTAAAAAGGAAAGAAAAGTTAATTTAACTTTATTTCGTTTAATATGGTCCCCATTTTTCAAGCAAAACAGGAAACATTAGTTATGTAGTAACTAAAATGGGAAACATATACTGTATTGAAGAGTATTTAACCGCAGTTAAAACATTGCGTTTACTAACTTTCCAGATCTAGCATATGAAACGCCATATTGAAATTTACAGTTGAATCCAAAGTGTCCTTCAGAATGTTAATAAGCGAGACTTTGAAAATGAGAGTGTCGGTATTATTTCTTCTAAAGTAATGATATCGTTTAGTAGTATTCTTCATGAAGAACTTAAATTTGAGTATGTATTTACTAATTTAATTTTGTTTATGAAGGTTCTTTTGGCTTTAAATGAACTAACATCTTTCTATTAATTGAATATTATTTAGTGACTTAATGATTTGGCTCTTGCAGAAATATAATTTGATCCTTACTTGGAAGAGAGATAAAACACTCTCACTTTATTTAATTCACTTAATTCTTGTTAATTGATAGTAGATTGGTTTATTCCCCTTGACAAGTCAATTAATCTGCGATCAATGATAATAGCTACTTTTTCAAAATTTTTTACTTTTGATTTTGGTATTTTTTCTATCAAGGATTTTTCTTTGTAGATTTTTATTAGTTTTTAGATTAGATTATGATTTTAAATCAAAGGAGATCTAGAAAATACTAATTAAGATATTGACTAAATTTTTTTTCGTATCATGATTCATTACTCATGGTTTTGAGTTGAATTTCTGTTCCTCAGAGATGGTATATGGAAAGTTTTCTTTTTACGTATATCTATCTATCTATTTATCTATCTATCTATCTATATATATATATATATATATATAAATATAATCAATCAATTAGTAAAATTTATTTAGTAGCTACTAAAAAATAAAACTAGTAAAATATTTAAGATATGCATATCGTATGTTTATAGATGACGGGCCTTATACAGGTAAGTAAAACTGTTCTAATGTTATTGAATGCTAAGTAATACGGAGAATAATTCTGTCGCTTTTTAATAATTGGGTTATTGCCTTTAAACAACTCATTAGACGTATATTTCTAGTTGAAATTCATTTTCTTATTGGGCACACTCAATAATCTTAATTAATTAAAACTAGAAATTTTATTTTACATACCGAACATAACGTTTGGCATAACATTTAGCCCATCACCACAGCATATCTAACTAGCGATTACGCAAACTCGAGATAGTTCGATATGATGTTGTTTGAGCTCTGAGTTGCTGCTCCATTAGATCCCAAATTTATTCTATCAGCTTATTATCCGATGCGTTAGGTCTCCTCGAAGCACTTCAACGCAACAACTCGAGCCTTGTGACATGAGACATTGTCCTGCTGGAAGATTCCATTTCCAGTTGTAAAGATAGACGCCATATAAGGGTGTAACTGATCCGCTGTTATGTTCCCATAGTCCGCAGCTTTCATGGTCTGTTCTACCACAACTAAGGGTCACAGAGCCGACCATGAGAATGTCTCTCAAAGCATAATACCATACCACCAGCCTATATATGACTTGCTGCACAGGGGAGTAACTGTTCGCCTGGAAGACGGCTTACCCTGACACGACCATCGTTGTGATACATAGAAATCGTGATTCATCTGGCCAGGAAACTGTTTTCCACTTATCCACGATGGTGTCTCGATGTTTCTGGCCCAGTGTATGTCTCGCCCAGTGTAGTGTTGGCAATGACGTTTCGTTAGCAAAGGCACACTGGTGGCACGTCTGCTGCGCAGCCCCATATCCAACAGTGTCCGCTAAAACATTTGCATTTGCCCCTGCACTGTACTGGGCTGTCAGTTGAATCTGTCAGTCAGTTGGGCTGTCAGTCTGGCGCCGATTTTTTTGTACCAAGCGGGACAGCTTCCGATGTCATTTTTCTTTGATGACTCGTGGACATCCAATACTTTGGAGCCTACTGTTGGTTTCACCATCATTTAGCCACTTTGCATAAATACTAGCAAAGGCAGATCTTGAACAACTTACCAGTTGAGCAGTTTCGGAGATACTCGTTCTGAATCTTCTAGCCATTAATCTGCATTCTATCAAATTCGCTTAAATTAGCAACCTTTCCCATCACTCTCAAACGTAAGTGCGAGAATGGTTCTTCACCTTCTCCAGCAGCAGTTTAATACCATTCCTACTTAATCACGTGCCATCCACGTCATCCAGACGAGTTCACTGAAAAATATGGGGATCGTTATAATGTTTTGGCTTGTCAGTGTATATATTTTTCCTTTTGACAATAAACTTGTTTTTAAAGAATGCAAAATGTTTGCTTTGCAGTTTCCTTAGATTGCAAACTCATTGAACAAAGGATATTTATTAATTTTTTTTCTCAAAGCGCGTATTACTATAAGGGACTTCAAATGTTTCACCCGGCGTTAGGACGCTTAACCGCCGTCATCTCCTGGTTCTATTCGTTTGTCAAAAATCTGTGTTCGCAATCCTCTTGGCTCAGTGTCCTTGAGGTTAGCAAATGACTTAGTAGTCTCACCATTATCTTGCTGCATAAAACGCAAGGTTCCTAACAGAAACGCAAAACAGCATTTCTGCCTGTGCTGCCAATATTTTTATATATTTCCCGGTGCGAGTGCTAATTCATTAGCAAGCCTGTCCAAGCTCAAAAATCAAGTAAATGGGACTAGAAAAGTAACGCAAGGGCCGAACGCTCTAGGCAAATTCGGTCAGAAATCCAGGCAATGCTGATTATTTTCACTGAATATCATAGTATGTTGGCATCATCAATTTCTACTAGCTGGAAAAACTAACAATAAAGAATATTATTTGAGAATTCTGCTGTATTTGCATGAAACAGTTTTTAGGAAATGACCTGACATTTGGTGAGATGGCTCATGAATTTTGCCTCACTATAACGCACTTGCTGAAAATGTTCTTGCTGTTCATGAATTTTAGACCCAAATTACACCAAATACGGTTATACAAGCTCTGATCACTTGATATTCCACCGTGTACCTTCTCCTTATTTCCACGATTACTGAAGATCACCGTTTTGAGTCAAATGATGCAATAAAAGAATATTCACTGCGAAAAGACTTCAAAACACCTTTCGAGAAGTGAAAAAAATCTTTGGCAGAAGTGCATTACTACCGGGAGGGATTACTTTGAAAGAAATCTTTTGAATATTGATCTTAAAAACGCTTCCTAGACTTTTTGGATTATATATAATTAAAAACTAAAAAAATTAATAACTTTGACTAGCCTAACTTTGCAGACCTTGAAAGTAAATAAATCTAAAGTTTGTTCTATTTTGAAATTTTTTAATATAATGTTAGTTTTAATAAATGAAAATATTTTAATTCAATATTTTTAAATTAGAAGAATTTTTGAAAACAATAGAAATAAATAAAGGACAGAAAAGGAATTAAATTAAAATCTTATTAAATATTGTAAGAGGAGGTAGGTTATTTATTTTTTTTAGTTTTTAATTATTTAATTTTTGAGCAGCATTTTGCGCAACAATATTAAGATATTTTTGTTTTAAAAAAATTCTACAATATTGTATCCTATCTATCTATCTATATATATATATATACTAACTATATAACTGCTAACTAGTATAACTAGTCTCTATGTATATATATAGATAGAGACTAGTTATACTAGTTAGCAGTTTGGTCTACATATGACACATACCTTGCAAAAACTTGCATAACACTTTCCTACAAAAAACAAACACGCAATATTTATTTTCAGACAGCTAACATATGCTGTGGCTTTATTTCACGAAATCTGCTATGTGTTCGAATTTGATATAAAATAACATAAATCTTTCCAATAGCAAGTTGGTTCCAATCAAATTTGTAAATCACACTATTAGTAAATTTTTTAATAGTTTTTTGACTATAGGAAAGCACTATAGCAAAAATATATAATAGCCATTTTACTTTTTATATCCCATAGAAAGAGGTATGTGAAAACGATGCCTATGAATGATAGCACTGACTACCGGACAAGTTAGAAAAAGCTTATTTGTTTACAGTTTGTTTACGCTTAATGTTTCCCATGGACCCGCTAAGTAAGGACACATCGTAAATTGTTAAAAAGAGCAGTAGGAGATTCAATATCCTTAAATAAATTTCTCGTAAATACTTGTGGGCCAATGCAAAACTCTCAGTACAATGTATATTGTCCTTACAAGATTTATCCTCGAATATGGCTAGTGAGTATATTCAAGTGCCTTCTCTGACAACCTTCAAAAACTTCAGCGAGTTCACTCAAATGCGGCTCGTTTCAGAACGGCTTTAAGAAAGAACTGTCTAAATGAAATAGCTCTTTATGAGGAAATCTCTTTATCACTATGCCATGGAAGAAACTCGAAAGTGGGAAATGTTTGAATAAATTATGAAGCTGTGAAAATCAAAAATGCACTTTTCAATATCTTTGTGAATGGAAGATTAATCAACTTTTAAAGAAGAATAGTCCGTCTGATCAGACGGAGAAAATTAATGTCATCTCAATTTAGTACTGCCTACCTCACTAAAATTCTGTCTTTGTCTAGGAAAGGGCTGCTTGTTGGGTGTCCTTTCAAACAAAACTCTCTGTATACATATTCAGTCATGAGAATAATAGCTCTGCTGTTATGCTTAAGCTGTTATTACGTGTCCTCCGAGGAAAATAAAACCATTATATGTACACCACAGCAAGGCCCGAGAGGACATTACATAGGCATGCAAATCCCGTGAATGAAATGCAATGGACTCCTGTGTTGCTATACGTGAACAATATATCATAAGTTTAAGAGTTGCACTGTATAAATTATAGGATTATTTACATCAATTTCGTGCAATAACACATTGTGACAGATATTATAGGACATTTTTAGAGAACATACGCAAGTATCAAAACAATAATTCACAATCATACAGAATTAATATTTTTTACAGATGAAAATTCTTAGGTCAATGACTTTCTAGACACTCTCGACGCTATAAATATTTTCTAAAGGATAGATATTCCCAAGAACATTAGGATTTACACTGATGACAGTAAAAATGAGCTAAATCTTACTAGAAATTGCGTTTTTGTGGATTTAGAAGATTTTAGTATTGAGCTTTCAGGAGGTAATTAAGTTGATTGCTTAGTTTTCAGGAGAGAACTAGTTGCTATAAATGAAGGACTGGGGACTATTTTTCACGTTTCTGGCTCATGTAGTGTCTTGAAGTTTGCAGACAGTTCCAGCATTTTCAGGACTGGAGACACGTTGGAGATCACGTGTGTACTCAAATGCTGGATAAGTTGAAACACCTAGCAAAGAATAAGAGTTATCCATTTACGGTGTTCAGTTCCCTCTCATGTAAATGTGTCCAATAAAGAAGTCACCTATAAACTGGTTAAAATGGGCACTATCATGACAATTATTCTAATTAGTTCTTGGGATTTTCTCTGTAAGAAAAAACAGTGATCAGCATAACTGGTTCAACCCTCCGACCCATTTTTGGTATGGCCGAATATGCCCTGGGGGTGCCTTGGAGTCTGAGGATGAGAAACCAAATCAAACGGCTCCGTTTCAGCTCATCAATGACCATTTTAAAACTATGCTTATTTAATATGATCGTTTGATCTTTCCAAATTGCAGTAAGTACAAAATAAATCCTGTATTCCCCGAACATATTCTCAATTGTTTGGGTTTGCATTTGATGATATTTACACGCATATGAGCTTGGTGCTAAACTTTTCTATGTTGCATGGGCATGTGAAAGATAGCTTGCTAGAGTTAGATCCTGAAAGACTAGTAACAATACAGAAGATTCTTATTTCTTCGGAATCCACTATCCTAGGATTTCATTTTGTACGATATAATTTCAAAGCAGTTGAGTAGCTGACGGCGTGATAGCAAGCCAAACCCAAGAGCTGTGATAGTTCAGTGAAATAGTGATAAATCTTTTCAGTTTTATAATTATCAAATAGGGTATACATAAGTACTTAAAATAGTCTGAACATGTTTCGCAAGAGTGAAAAATCATCAGTTTTTAAGTGCATTTTAAACTTTATTACCGTTGGTAGCAGATACAGTATGCAACTATCAATTACCATTCAAGAACAGATCCCAAACATCCATTTACATTTTTATAATTATGTAAAGAACATCTCGTGTATCTGAGAATTTTCATCTATTCTGAGTGAGCATACTAAGCATATTTTAAACTCATATTCTATTTTAAAATGAAACTGCTATTCATTTGTATGAATTGAATGTCTGAGAAAGTGCTAACAAAAATTTTGATTTTTAATACGGGCATATCAAATTTTTGTCAGCTAAGCATATACCCTCATACTAGTTAAAGATTAACTTAAGTGGACTGAAAAAGTTTATAAAATAATTTTTCATATCTCTTTTAGCAGACAGACCTCGCATGCTTTGCTTTAATAGAAGAAATTTATGCATTGTAATCTATGCAATTTAACAAAGCACAACTAATAACGCTAAATGTCAAGAAACGAATAAATATACTTTATTTCCTCTTCTACAATGTTAGTTTGTTTGAATAGCTTTTAGTCTTATTTAGTACCATAGCCGCGAGAATCAGTAAACAGTTAAACAAGACGAATAACATAACTTTATGATGGAGTGTCTCAGCCTTTATACGGTGCGCTGTATAGGCTGAACATATGTATATATCTTGCGTAGTGTGAAATATTTTACAATATCTATAAATAATGTCTACGTAACAAAACTGAAGCTGAAAGGAATCAGAAAATCAGAATTATTAAATGTAAAGCGGAAGCTATGTTGTGAGCACTCGGCCATGGGTAACTCGCGGACGTTTATGGTGCTGATTTAATGAACCTTCAGCAGTGAAATAACGGTACAAGGAGATTGATATTAAATTTTTTAACTATACAAAAAAGAAATAATAATGTCCTCTACCACACCGTGACCAGGGATGAAATCTAGGTTGTGTGTTTATCCTGAAACTAAACGACAATTACGCGTTCACTCGCAAACCGAAAGAATTCTTGCGGCTCTTCTCCGTGCCCGTCTCAGTGATCTTTGAAACATAAAAGTGCGGGTTTCAAGCAAAGCTGTCATCTCTGCATCCATCTAGGTACATCAGGTATCGTCGAGTCTTGTTAACTGCTAAAACTTCCGCCCCGGACGGAGTGGAGGCATCTAAGTGTGTCTACCTTCTCCGCTATTACAACTTATCAATTTCGTCTCGCTGAGCATTTGACAGCCTCCTTGCGCAGAAACTCTATAGGCTTGCAAATATACATGCCATTCCCAACATTCGGATTTGCTCTCTTCGGTACAGTATTCAGAGTTACTAACGATTTTCCCGGAGCGGCAGGTGAGACAGACATGGTCGATTTCTGAGAGAGTTTGAGCCAAATATTCAAATCATCAAGGCAAAGGTATATTGTGGAATCATCACACCGATGTCCTACTTAGGAAATGAATGACAACAGCTATTCAGATCCGACGATCAGACAAGAGCTCTTATCCGACTTCATGATTTCTAGCATTTCAATGTCAGATGGCATGTCGTCCATCCACAGAAAAGTTATTTCAGAACTTTTGTTGAAAAGTTATGGCGTTTTCCACTTTCATTTCCACCCTGGTATTAGCGATTACCATCTACTCAGTGTAGAAGACATTTTGAAGTAAAGAGGAACTTCCGAAAATGTAAAATGTATTTCTTCCGCTATTGTTGATGCCAATTTTCTCAATGGACTGGCAGCAGAATAATTTTTTTCCTCCTGAATACAATAAGAGCTTTGTAATACAGCAGAATGAAAGAAAATTTATGGCGCATAAATGGTTATAAGTACATAAAATAAAACTTCTTCGCTAAAGTCACATATTTATGTTTTTCTATTCTGTGACGTATAATTTAATGATCAAGTCTTCCTATAATACTTAATGACTATAACAAAGAATAAAGAAAAATTTTAAACTACTTTCTCGAATTTTGCTAAACCTGAATTTGACGTGGGTATACTGATTACCTCGTATTTATTTCATAAAATAAGTTTCTTAAAATACGAGATAAAAGAAATCATGGTAAGATAAAATACTGCAGTACCACATAATTTCTTGTCCAAACTACCAATTATCATTCGATCAATCATTATGTTTTAAGACAATTTAGCTCGACTTCAAGTCCGAATCGATTTTCCTTGCTTCCACTTCGTTTTCCGCCCGGCCTTTTCAAGCGGGAGCGCCACCTATCGGAAGTCCGTTGCACTTCCGGATGCCTGTAATTACCAATTATGGGCGGCACACACAATGCAACCCGCAGAGCGAAGGAATACTGCTTTTGTTCGTTCGCTGTCAGAGCCGTTCAGGCGACGAGACTTACCGAACAATGAAGGTTTCGCAACCCCTTATATATCAAATAGAAGCTATGCATTTAGTTATTCGAGCAACACATAGCATTTTAATGGTTTCTAAATGAATCTGCGGTACACAATTACTAAGTAAATTTAAAATATTCACTCGCTGTGAAAACAGAATAAATAATTAAAGTTCGTAGTCTAGCTGTAGAATATATTTCACGTTAAGCATAAATTATTTTAAATATAACACATATAATATCATATTTCATTGAAGGCAGTTACTTAGATAAAATTTTCTTTTGAGAAGAAATTTGTATCCAGCCAAAATAAAATGCGTTTCCTAATCTACATGTAAGAGATCTTTACAGAGTAGTTGTTATAACTGAAATAAAGCGAGCAACTTAAAAGCAATACATATTTTCTCTTAGTTTGTTTATGCTTCGCAATGGCAATAATTTTTATTAACATTTATTCTATTAGTATAACTGATAAAAGACGTTTGTAAAGCCACACATATTGTACTTGAAATGTAAAATATCCTCTAAACTTCATAAAGATATACCTCATTTGCATTAGTAACAATTCGTTTCAAATTTCGTTTAAAATGTAACATTAGGTTTTAATTTTAACTAAAAAAAATGGAATATTTGTACGATTTCTTACTAATTTCTGTTTCAGCAAATTTGGGTTCTGTAGTTTGATTCTTTTATTTACGTTCTAGAATCATTAGCTTATAGAAGTAGGAAAGGCTAAAAAGGAATTAAAAAAAGTAAGAGGATGTGCTTTCCATATACCACGAAGGCGTGTCGTAAGGAGAGAGAAAATCTTACATTCTCACCCACTTAAAGGGCGACAGGGGAGGAGGGAATATATTCGCCAACGCCGTTTTGTGTCAAATATCATTCACTAACGTTTTTAGTTCGGGCTTTAAAAGGCAAGAATAACGCGCACATCAGGGCTTACTTCAAGATTTGTTACTAGGTAAAATGCTTATTTCAGGACTTGTTATTTTATTTGACAGTGCAGTTATGTTCGGGACTCGAACTTTCTGATGTTAGATGCCGAAAGTTCTTCCCAATTACACCATGAAGGCACGATGTGAGAAAGGAGAAAATACTACGATGCATGATACGTATTTAAGTTATCTCATCTGAAAAGAATACTACTTAATTTGTACTTTATTTCTAATATTGCATGATGGACTCCGAAATTTCCCATTGAAAGAATAGCTGTTTGTTTCATCTTATATTGCTAATTTTAACACGAAAGATTAGACTACAGTTTTAAACACATTTTTAAAATTGCTTCTAAAAAACTATAGATTAAATGTTGCAGACAAATGTATAAGAAATTTCCTTTTTTTCATCAATACTTAAAAAATTTCCTTGTTTTATTAATTATTTGCTAAAAACTATAGCACGCAGACTTTTGCTTTATCCTAAAGAACTAAATTACAGTCAATTCCAGATTAACCATGTTTACCTCCAGAATAACCGATTGGGGATTAATCGAGATCTTATTTTAAGTTAATTTTTTGAAGGAAAATTTGGACAATTACATTGCAAACAACTCACTGATAATAATCATTTCAATTACTTAAGGATTTTCTTCAAGTTCTCTTGAAAATATGACTGTTTAATTTCATTTATAACTTAGTTTCTTCATTGTTGACGATATTTTCTTCACTCATTTACAATGAGTTCTTTTTATTTTAAAAAGCGATTTAATTTATATAACTAAATAAGCTTATTCTCCGAAATAAATAGCTTGAAACCCAAATAAATTGATAATAGTATTACGAATTTCCTATTTAATAAGGCAATTTTAAATATAATTCTAAATAAATACGAAATCTGTAACACTTCCGTAACCGTTTTCCGACGCAGCTTCTTCAAAAATCGTCTGCGTTGCATGGGAAAACAAGCAATTTTAATTATAATTCTAAATAAATAGCTAAATAAATACCAAATCCATAACACTAGCAGTTTTCTGTTTTCTATAATATGGATTACTTCTTTTCCTGTGTTATTTTAATTGCTCTCAGTATCCAGGGATGTTATTTCTGATATTACTCCGATAAATCGGAATTTGACTGTAGTAGCTTTTCGATTATCAGGAAAATTTGAGACAAGGTTTTGTTTTTGGGAAGTCATCCAGCGTTTGGTTTGTGTAATGCTTGAAGAATAGTATAGTTTTTAATTGCGAAACAGGAGGCAGGGTAAGACAATTTGACGGCCTATAAAGAACTGCGCAATGAGAAAATGTGCCAGTGTAGTAGTCAAATATATTGTCTTATATCAAAACTTTTGCATTAGATAGCAAACCTAAACTTTTGACATTATAACAGAAAGAAACAGAAATTTTATACCAGTGGAGTTCAAGTGATATTGCGAAAGAATGAAGTCCATCTTATTTCTCCTGTGTCCTAGTCTGTAATATCTCTCAACTGTTGAATCTTCCATAAACACACATATATGCATAGTATATGCCTCTACTTTTAAACTTTCCAAAATGCTTACTCAGTTTCAAAATACTACACTGCATGTACATTATTCAATTTTCATGAACTGCATATTTATTAAATTATTCTTATATTTAGTATTATTATATATTGTTATCACCAGTATACTTATTCTTAAGACTAGGGCTTTAAAAAGGGTCAGATTTTTCCCATGTTAAGAGTTTGCTTCTTCGCTTTGTGTTCTTCCCGCTTACGAAAGATTTTCTAAGAAAACTCGATTTTCGTAACGCTGAAGAAACAATAACATTATAGAGATTCATATGAATCTCTCTAATAATTGGGCCAGATAAACAAGTCAGATGTGAAACTTTATTCTATTTCATGTTGAATAACATCTCATAACTTTATTTGAATTCATGATATATAAAATCTCATAACTTCATTCTAATTTATGATAAATAACATCTCTTATAGTGAATAAACAGCTAAATAGATGAAGGGGAATACAGAGATAATCCCCGAAACTCTCATTAACACATGAGGCACATTGCAAGTCAGCAAACTAAGAAAGCAAAGCCGAACAGAAGCACAGAGTAGAAGATTGAACTATCTAAATGAAACGTAGAGCTCGGCTCGACTGGCTGAACATTGTAAAAGTCTCTAGAAAAAAAAGACACTTCTGGAATCTTTCCGGAAATAAGCCCTTGAAAACGCTTACCCCAACACTTCCAAAACTGGTATGCGATATTTAAAAATATAAGCTAGTACAAAATTAATGCTTATTGCCCAGCCCCTATAAAAGTAAGCCAATTTAATAATGAAAATGAACTGTTTATATCGAAAAACCCATGTAGGTCGTAAAAAGAGTATAGGTTATTTGCCTCTTACAAAATTAGAATGTCAATTATTAGGAACAAAAATTGCCGGAAAAGTCCCATTTGGTACAGTTTCAAATAAAATTCAAGATTCTGTGTCTGATACTGGGCTTGAGAGATTGCATCTTTTGACAAAGAAAGATTTATGGAATATTCAAAATTCGGTACTCTTCAGCTATGAGGACCAGATTCAGAAATGTATGTATGTAATGCATGGATGGATGTGTTCATGTATGTTGATATGTGTACATACGAATGATGTACACGTACAGAAGAGAATCGAAAATTCTTATAATCTACAATCAAATGCTGTAAGGCACAAAAATGATTGTATAAGTGTAAAAACCTGGGTTAAGGAAATGACTAGTGAAGACAACACCTGTATTTTATTTTACAAGCCTCCAAATAGAATTTTAGAAAATTATCCCGAATTCAAAAATAATTTCACATTAATTAAAATGAATGGCTCCCAGAGGCACTTAGTACAAAAGTTTGGATCAGACTATATATGTAAAAACATACACAAAGGTTGAACAGCTATGGATTTGAACTAGTCACACTGCTTGTACTTGATACTTTCCATCAGGGCTTTCCTGTGCATTTTTTATCACAAACAGAACTGACCAGGAAATTTTGTGTTTTCTTTGCACATCTGAAAGATAAAGTAGGTCAGTTAACACCCAAAATATTTATGAATATGAATACAAGCTAGTTTTGGCTCACCAGTGGCTGAGCTGTTAAGTCACTGAACACTGGTAGTTTGATCTAGTGTTCGAATCTTGCGAACGAGCTGGCTGCATGTGTGTTTTCGCGGTCCCCATGTCTAACATGTACACGAGGCATTTTCCCTTAGAAAGTCCTCCACGAAGGTATTCCTCTCCTTAGGTAATTAGCCCTAGGGTGCTTTGCTATAATAAAATAAACCAACAAGCTAGTTTTGCTTAAAAAGTCTTCCATGAAGGTATTTCTCCTCCCACATGATCTTTGCTATGTTCCAGTTCCAACAATCAAATCAACACATTTTTGTTTAACTACTTAATTTGAAAGTTCTATAGCAGAGTTTGAAATATACAACAGTGCATTAATGCAAAATTAAATTTTTTACTCAATTCTGGAGGAGGGGGCAAGTGTTCATTTTTTCCCCTTCCTGCAGACTCCTATGGTCCAACATTTTCAAGCGTAAAACATGATAACCCTAATTAACATCTTACCATCATTGGTATGTATTAGGGCAAGCAGATCACTAGAATTTACATAGTAACTAACTCCGTGAAATGATTAGTTTCAACTGTAGATTGGAGATTCCCTGAAACTTCCTTTCTACACAGAGCTAACAGCAATAGTATAGAATAAAAATTAATGTTAGGAACTTATAAAATTTAAACTCACTTTTAACATGGGAGAATCAACATTCTTTTCGGCCCTAAAATTGAAATCGAACTTTCCTGTTACGCTTCCAATAAGAGCTTCGTCCTTTCTCGCCAATACGCGTAAGTTCGCTTATTAAATTGAATCAGTTTGTGTAGGAATAGCTGATCTTTATTCCTGGCACGCTTCCAACAAGAGCTCTCAGTGAACTGTAAAAGAGTTACAACTCTGTTTACTGAAATTAGTGTAGACTCACTGAGTAAAGTGAATCGATTTCTTAAATCAGGTCCAGAGTGGGATATCAAGTCTAGCAGCCATACTTGATTCCGTTACGAAAAAGAACCGTTTTAAATCTTCACTTGGAAAAGTTAATAAAAACACTAAAATGCGTTTAAAATTCATAATTTATAGTAAAATTAGCAATAAGGTTTTAATGCATTACTAATTTATTTGACATTTTCCGAGAAACTTATTTAAAAGTAATATAAAATGTGTAGTCTATTGCAGTAAGCTACAATTAAAATAAGAGATCGGGATAAATAAATGGTGTATAACACGCAATTTTAATGCCTTTTTGAATTCAGGGCTCAAAATTTCATTTTAAATAATAAATCAAAACCATTTTTATTGAAAGCTCTAGTTTCGCAGTAACCATCCCTTAACAGGTTCAATAATTAAGCTAGATAAAACATTTTTAATTTAGATTTTGGGTTAGGCTAGAACTCCACTTCAGGACTTGTAAAGAAAACAAATCGAGGTGTTAATATTTCGTGGCCTACAAGGATATTTTTTCAGTTCGACCTAAAAACGAAGACTTATAGTTTCATGCAGCAACAAAAGTCCAGTTCCATCAGTAAAACACCGCAAGATTTTCTTTCTTATTTCTATGCTCCAAATTGCTTTCCTTAAACAATTGTGTTCTATTTTTAGACAGTAAAGCAATCGGGGAAATCTCAGTATCCAGGTTACCTACAGCAGAAACTACAATCATTGTTTTCGATATATGATATCAAACTATTTGTCAACATAACTGTCATCGATTCACGAAAGATTTTCTTCCAAACCCAGAAAAGCGAAACTAATTCACGTCCTGCGCTGCTGTCGATACCCTGAAACAGATCAGTTTGTGCGACAGATAAAACCTTCAGGGAAGATAAACCATTGATGGTAGATTTAGGTTCCTATAAATCGATAAAGAGGAAATAAGGATAATACGATCACATCTCAAATTTTGTTGCCCTGGTTTCGAAAAGCCTTTTAAGCTAGATGAAAATTTTATATCTAGGTTAGCAAAACTTTTTAAATGATCATTGGTTATCTATACTTTTACCTGTGGTAGAGAATACTATGCTTTTATAAGTGATCATCGGTTATGTCGGTAACTGACATTTTTATATGTATCATTTCCTTTTAAGTAGGTAATTTAGAAAAGGAAGCTACTAGATTTATTTCCTTAACTATTGACCCAACATGTACAGATTCATTTTACGAAGTTCCTTCAAAATAATGTGCAGAATTTAAAACCTCGTCAGTGTGGTAGAGCAGAGTTCTGAAAAGAAAAAATTTTGAAATTTTCGCACCATTACTGTACAGTAAAAACAGGAATTTATTAAATATTCGTTGTGTATTATGTAATTATTTTTTTATTATTTAAAATCATTTCTTTTACTTCACTTACCATTTGAAAATAAATGAATGTAACTTTTTCCCCCATATACGCTCTTAAACAAAAAAAAATGACGCACCTAGAAGGAGTTATCCGAATGGGACGGAAATCGGTAGAAGTCATGCATATGTACAGAAAAACAAATGATTACAATTTGAGAAAAATTGGATGATTTATTGAAGTGATAGAGCTTCACAAAGTGAAAAAGTCAGTAACGCTTTTGTCCACCTCTGGCCCTTATGCAAGCAGTTATTCGGCTTGGCATCGATTGATAGAGGTTGCGGATGTCCTCCTGAGGGATATCGTGCCAAATTCTGTCCAATTGGCGCATTAGATCGTCAACATCCCGAGCTGGTTGGAGGGCCCTGCCCATAATCCTCCAAACGTGCTCAGTAGGAGAGAGATCCGGGGACCTTGCTGACCAAGGTAATGTTCGGCAAGCACTAAGGCAAGCAGTAGAAACATGTGCAGTGTGGAGGCGGTCATTATCTTGCTGAAATGTAAGCCCAGGGGAGCGTGACATGAAGGGTAACACAACGAACCTTAGAACTTCGTCGACGTACGCTGTGCTGTAAGGTTACGACGGATGACAACCAAAGCAGTCCTACTATGAAATGAAATGGCACCCCAGACCATCACTTCTGGTTCTCGGCCTGTCCGCCGGAAGACAGTCAGGTTGGTATCACACCGCTGTCCGGGGTGTCTCCCGACTCGCCTTCGCTGGTCATCGGGGTTCAGTTCAAAGCGGGACTCATCACTGAAGACTATTCTATTCCAGTCAGTGACATTCCAGTGCAAATGAGACCGGCAGTACAGCAAACGGGTTTGACGTTGTACAGAGGTCAATGGTAGTCGGCGTAAGGGGCGCCGTGACGTCAGCCTCCTTTCTGTGAGCCGTCGGTGAATGGTCCTTGGGGTCACTGAGACACTAGTTGCACGTACAATCGATGATAATGATGCATCTGGGACTGTGAGTGCCGCTCTGATGATTGCTCGATCTTCGCGTTCTGTAGGCCTACCGCTTCCTTCTTGACGCTGTGTGCAGCCATGGTCAACCCATTCCTGCCAACATCGCCTAATAGTGGCATCGCTCCTGCTCAAATGTCGAGCTGTTCGCTGATAACACCAACCGGCTTCTTTGAGCGCAACTACACGACCTCTGTCAAATTCCGACACCTGCGCGTATCGTTCGCGCAGCTGATGCGAGGCATAGTTACTGTCTACCAGAGTACATGGAATGAAATTCGTGAAGAATTTATGACCTGAAATCGTAATTTCTCCTCTTAAATATCCTGCCACTTGCGCAGATCAGATGCGCTGTAGCGACAACCGTTCATTCATTGGCAGCCAAAATGTAAAATTTTGCATTTTCCGTCGAAACCTGTATGCATATCAGTTTGTGTCTAGTTTGCTTTATATCTTCTCGGTGCGTCGTGGTGAGTCTTTTTTTTTTTTTTGTCTAAAAGTGTACGTTCATTTCTTAAATTTATTTCTAAATTTCTATATTTTTTTAGCCATTGGGCAAAAGGAAGCAAATTTTATTTTTGCAATCTTCTTCCTAAACTTTTTAACTGAAGTCTTGAACTTGTCGATAAAAGGCATGGAAAAATGAGAAATCTCCCTTACATACTTCATAACTCTTTTCTCTTTTTGTTTTTAACAAATTAATGAGTAATGAATACCTTACTAATAAAAGTGTTTTGTCTATGTGATTCCTATAAAAAAAACCTGTAACTTTCTTTAAAAACTGTCACATTTTATACTTTGCTAGCAGTTTGCAGTAAAGTTACGTACTGAAATTTAAATTTCATCATTAATTTCAACGCACTTACCTTGAAACAAATATAAATACGGGATAGCCCGACATATCCTCTAACACATAATTGCGAGACGTATATAAATAATAGAAAATCAGTATTGTTACTTTTATAAGTATTATGATTAATCGATAACTTTGTAACTAAATATTAAATTCTTTTATGACGCGCTTCAAAAAAGTTCAATCCATTCGTCATTGCCTGAATTATTAGTGCTTTGAGCTTTACAGTTTTTTGCAGTTCACAAAATAGAATAAGCTATCAAAGAAATTAATTTCTGGAGAAAAATATGATTTAGATATTGGACCGTTCGGCTAAATTTCGCTCAGCAGGCATTCTTCAGATAGTATCGTTTAAATCTACCTTAATGACAGAGTGCTACATATTGCTACATATTGCATATAAGTTAATTTCATGTGTTGCATAAGTTGGGGGGGCCGTGAAATTGCTTTAATTTATTATTCTACCAATTTACATAAGCTCTTGTCGTTTACACCTGTTCAGCAATTAATTTTTAACTATCTCAAAGAAATTTCAATGAGTTTTATATAAATAGGAAGCATAAAAAAAATAATAATAATAAAGAAAGAAAATGTTCACGTGCACAACATTTTTTTTAAATGCAGTATCTTAAAGTTTTATTGCTAAGGTTAGAATCATCAATTTTTATGTAAGTTTTGAAAACCAAATATTACCTTATTTTAAAGCTTACACAATAACCTATTCAAAACTATTTTATTTTGTCTCTCAGGCCTTTAGAAGCAGAATTATGGATATTTTTGTTCTACCCCGTAAACCCGAAGTTTTTGTTTAAAAACTTGGAAATCGATCTCTAAAGATACACAGAGTGTTCTAAATAGCTTTAAAATCAGCATTTTTCATTTGAATATTTTGATGATCTTCAAAAGACGTTTTTGAATCTTTCTGTTTGTTATTAAAGGCTCAGGAACAAGATTAGTTTTGCAATTTAATTTCCATACTTGGCAATATTTTCTTTCTGTTTGCGTTTGCATTACATTACACCTATGTTTTTTTAAAAAAAATTATATTTTCTTTTTCCTGTTACCAAAAAAAAAAAAGAAACAAAAGCTTTAACTTAAAATATTGCCATAGTAATTTTATGAAACTTTCCATAAATATTCTATGAAATATTATGAATTAAGTGGACTAAAAGTTCAGATTTGTTTACATATCTAAAATTTTCTCAGGCAATTTAGAAAAGGTAAAGAAATTTCTCAAAACATCATTAGTGCATATGTTCAAACATGTATAATTAATAAAATTTTTATTTATTTCTTATATTTTTAGTTCATTTAGCTTCTTATACCTTGTAGAGTTATTAGGTCACTCAAAAGCAGAACAGATGAAAAAATGAGCAACGCTCTCGCCGGGAATTGAACCACCGACCTTTCGTTACGCGTCGAGTGTGCTGACTACTACGCAACGAAGGCATGCGAAGAAGGCGGGAGAAATACCTTAATAAATATAAGTGACAAAAATAGAAGTAAAATATTGTTAAATATTTTTGTGGCAACATATCTAGTACACATTTAACACATTTTTAACTCAAATGAAAAAAAAAAAAAACTATATAATACGATGATATGTTTATAACCTATTTTTATAGATAATAAACATATTATCACATTATATAGTTTTTTTTTAATTTCTATTATTTTAAGTAGTATTTTGTTAAATAACACGAGTAATAGATTTATTTGTACTATTTTCCAAAATTTGGGGGTCAAATGTAATCGGTTATCTTAAACTCTACCATTTAGATTTCTTTTCAGTAGGCTAGAGGAAATAATAATAAAAAAGATGAATAATAACTTTTACCTAATTACATTGGGCATACAGAAATGCCCTAATTCTCAATAATTACTAATTGTCATTCGTAAACTGGCTGATGTCTAAAGGTGCACAGACTATACACTATAGAATATACTGCTTGCTTTCGATTCACATATTCTTCTCATCACCATCGTTTTTAAATTCCGAACGATAAAAGCATGTCTTAAGTAAGACTTTCGCAGTCAGTTGAGTACGTAACTTATAAACCAAATCAGAGATATGGAACACCATTTATTTGGTTGGATCTAATGTGACGCTGTTCTACACCTCTAGGAGATGATGAATTCCTTGAAAACAGATTTATTAGGTGAATGTGGATATGATGCAAAATACTACACATACCTTCTAGATTTGATATTTACGTTAATATTTTGCATAAAATGCTATCCTTTAAAAAGAAGGCTAAAAAAGTAAGTATATTATCAGAAGCTTCTAAATGATTTGCATGCATTACACTGTAAAAACAGCGAGTTATAGGAAAGTTGATTAAGTAATGCTCTTGATTTTAAACGCCTATACGTTAAGATACTCAACTGATTGCCCAGAATTTATTTTAAGATAGCAGATATAGATGTGATTGACCTTTTCCTTCAATCTCACTTCTTTACAGAGATAGATTTGATAAATGCGGCTAAACAGTGCTGAAGTAGGTTTTATTTGACAGGAAATGACTAATTTACAAAATACAGACCTAATTTCCATGATCATTCTTTCGGAACGGAAACGACATGCGTAAGAACTTTCTTTTGGAACCTGTACAAAGTTAAATTGCGCCACAAAGCTCTTCTTTGTCACAACTATCTTGAAACCGTTTGTTAGCCCTAGTTGTATTTAGAAAATCTGCATCTTAAAAGCATTACTTCATAAAAGAATACCTATTTAAGTAAACTGAAAGATCCACTTCCAGTTGTTCTCAAATTTTGTGAACAAAAGTATATACATTAGCATCCACTTCTGGCAAAACCGTTGATAACAAGTATAAGTTTAAACATTACTAATCTACATAATTCAATGTCTGAAATGATTTGGTCCATTCACTTTATTCAAAATTTTCTTTTCTTTCCCCCCAAAAAAGAAAAGTTCTAAATCATTTCAGAACTTGAAAAATTATAGATGAGGGTTAAGACTTAACGCAGGTTTCTACTTGGCCAAATAAAGTATTAACAGTCTAATGAAGAACCATTATTTGCCTAAAGGATCTTGTTTCTCGGCATGTCACTCTTTTCCAGCATCCCTAAAAAGAAAAGCGGGGATTGAATTTTTCGGTTCTTGAAAGCTTTCAGGACAGACTCAAATATTGACTTTTCTGTCACCAATTGTCTTTGCTTAATTAATTAATTTGGTTTAAGCTCGGAATGAACAAGGACAATGGTTGGTAGGTAGAAGCTTTTGAAGTCTCTTTCATTTCCTTTCTTTAGCCTCTTTAAATTGGCTAAAATGCTTGTTGGAGGCTTTATCATATGGTGACAGCTGCAGAACCTTCGGATATATTCTAAGATTTTTTGCATTTTATTATATCAGGTTAATTCTGCAATTAGTCAGAAGTAATTTTAAAAGCTTCTTTGACGGTTCTAAAACTAAAAACCTCCTCGTAACCTCCATAAAAGATAATCACAGGCTGTTATTTGGTTTGAATTTTTGAATTATCTGCATTTTTACTAGATATATCTGCATTTTACTAGACAACATTATTATTAAATTATTAAAACATTAAGAAAAATTAAACATTAAAACTTTAAATCAAAAACTAATTTATTCACATCTATCTCATTTAATATATTTTTAAATTCTTTGTATATACTTTTGTGTATCTGTTTTCTCAATCAGTAAATTTTGATCTATGAAATATTTTAAACATTCGTCACTTGAAACTGACTCGAAAGGGATCTACTTTGATTTTTATAAAAAATATGGAAAATGGGGTTGCTGCTCTGATATATGGCCTTTTTTATTTTGCAGTTGAACGCATTTACTTGAAAGTAACTGCATCTCCCATATGATGGTAATTTCTATACCTAGGTGAGGTATTTTCTATATTTAAATGAATATCATATATCCAATTAAGTTGAATATTATACGTAATTCGCATAAAATTCTAAGCGCAACAAAATTTTATAAAAATATAAAAATCTTAATTGCAAACACTTCGAAATAATTCCTTTGTAAAATAAAATCTAAAACAGCAATCGTCTTCGGTATTCATCGAAATAATATTGCCAAAATTTGCGCGTTTCAGATGGTTTCAGCTTGCAAGTTTTTTTATAACATTTTTCCTAGTTTTCTCTTAATTTAGAGTGCCTAAGTTTTTCACAATAAATATCAGGTTCATCATTGACACATGCAAAAGGCGTAACATTGTTTGTTCCGACGAATCGCGATGCTGTTTTTGTCGGTGGATGTGTGCTGGTTGATACTGAGGGTTCCTCGAGTTATACACTCACATCCAAAATTATGTTTACATGCATAAATTCACGGATTTCTCAGAGACTATGACTTATAATTTAATGAATTTTCGTGGAATCATACATAACATGATGTCACATAAATGCAAAAGAAAAAATTGAAGATCACCTCAAATGATATAAAATTGTAGCATGAAACAATAAAAATGGTAATAAAGTGTGACAAAGAGAGTTAAGAAAAAAAGGAATGATTCAGAAAAAGAATTAAGTCTTACGAATTTAATATGGAATATGATCTCCCCTGACTTGTACACACATATCACAACGTGTTTTAAGGCTGGAAATAACGTTGTTAATCACAGTTTGGGGAATTAATCTCCACTCTTTCAGCAATGCCGTCTTCAGAGCATTTACATCTCTAGGAGGAGGATGTATACGTGCAATTGCTCTTCCAAGGTAGTCCCATAAGTTCTCTATCGGGTTAAGGTCAGGAGAGTTTGGTGGCCAAGGTATTCGCTTAATGTCTTCACTTTCAAGGAATTCATCAACGAGGTTTGCTCGATGTGGACGGGCATTATCATCCATAAATAAAAAGTCAGGTCCATATGCACCCCTGAAAAGTCTTACATAAGGATCTAAGACCTCATCCCGATATATCTGGCCTGTCACAGATCCGCTGCTGAACACGTGTAGGGGCGTACGTCCATCGATCATTATTCCACCCCATACCATCACACCTCCACTACCGAAACGGTCACGTTCCACAATGTTCGAGGGATCATTTCGTGTTCCTGACTCCCTCCAGATGTAAACACGTTTAGAATCACCAGTTAAACTAAACCGCGACTCATCAGTAAAGAGAACATGGGACCATTGATGTTCAGTCCAGTTTTGATGTTCTTTACACCAATTAAAGCGATCCCTCTTTTTCTGTGAAGACAGTAAAACACATACCCTTGGCTTTCTGGCATAAAGGCCTTTTTCATTAAGCCTTCTGTATATTGTTTGCCGTGATGCAACAGTTCCAGTGGCGGCTGCAAGCTCTGAACTTAACTGGCGAGCAGTAGCCTTTCTGTTACGACGGGCAGTTAATGCCAGATACCGATCTTCAGAAGCAGTTGTCATTCGTTTCCGACCTTGTCCAGGCCTCCTTACAACACTTCCATCATTTTGAAACTGTTTCCATAGCTTAGAGACTGTCTGTCTTGAAATATTCAGACATGTGGCTGTTTCCATGATTGACTGCCCTGCTTCTAAACGGCCGATAATTCGCCACTTTACAGATTCTTCCAAATGATACTTCGAAGCCATAACAAACCGCTTTGAGTCCCTACACACTGAAATCAAACGCTATGTTGCAGAAATTCACTCAAATATTCAGTTTGCGCAAAGCGCTTGATTCACCCTTGGATGATGTAACGCCTAGATTTGCATATCACAAACCGTTTGATTACTTTTGATTGGATAATGCTAATTAGGCTTGGTTTTCACACATTCACTGCAAATACGGATCACATTGATTCGATATTTCATTGAATATCATCATTTTTGGGTATGTAAAGATAATTTTGGACATGAGTGTATTATGACTTTACAAGCTAATGAATGAAGCAAAATCACTTTGAATGGAAATGAAAATTATGCATAGTTTAGTACCTGCTATTGCAGATACTGTCTTTCCAATACGAATGTTTATCCCAATCGAGGTGCCTCTGCCTACCGGGAAAGTTGTAGAAGTGTGCCATAAAAAAAGTAACCGCAAATTCCTGACTATGGAGCTAAAATACTAGAGAGTTAGGCTGGCAGCGATTAATGAAAAGTTTAATGTGAAAAAAGAATTTAATGTAAAATTTATGAAAGTTTGAGTACTGAAGACACGGCTGCGATGATAATGAGAGTCAAGAGGGCTTGGCATCTGAAAGTTTGCTCTGAAAATCCTGATATTCAAATACTACATTGCTTTACTTACGCAGAAGTTCTCATGTCAAGTAGTTTATGTCTAGAATTAAATTCCACATTTAATGACATCATAAAAATTATGAATGTGGTCAAACGTAGACCACCTCACTTGAGCGTTCATTCAATTTTATATAGTGAAATTGGATCAAAGGGTTATGTTGAAGTTCATTGTCTATCGAATGGGAGAGTTTTGTCTAAAGTCCATGAGTTCAAAAAGAAATTAAAATTAATTTTCGAGGATAACTCTCAATATTGAGATAAGTTGGAAGATCATTACTGAATGCAAAAAATAGCCTATTTTGCTGATACATTTGAATACCTAAATGAAATGCAAGGATCACATTGCATTTCATGAGAATGTATTAGTTTGTACTGAAAAACAAATAATGAGTTCAAAATCAAAATTCAACTTCTGAAAGCTGCGGTGAAAAATAAATCTTTTGAAATATGTAGTCAGTACTCGAAACGAAAAATGCTACCAATACTTGTAGATATGCATTCTTGAAAGAAAGCTTCATCACTGTTTTGAATTCACGAACACAAAAATATTTTATTGGATTCAAAATCAATTTGTAGTTCCTTTAAATCACATGCCATTCTAGTTATGTTAAAGAAAATAAGTATTGATTAGAATCAAACGTGACTGCACCCTTTAAGTTGAGTTTAAGGAATTAAGCTGAGTTCCATTATCTCACTTCTGGGTAACTGCAAAAACGTAATTTCTAGCTATCAGCATAGGAGTTATGAATATTCTTTTACCATTTGTTACAAGGTACATGTGTAAACAAAACTTCTCTTCTACACTCACTATTAAGAATTGGAAGAGATCATCCCGGAAAGTCTTGATCTTGAATTGCATAAGGTATAGTCACAGAGCTTGCAAGTTGAACTGACTGAAATAAGAAAGTATGCGCATTAACTATGGCAAAAGAAAATTATAGATGCAATCATTCCTTGTCAAATTATCAGCACAGTGGAGCAGTTGAAAGTCACGCTTCTATAAATGCGGGTAAACGAAATTTTTCATTTTAACCAAGGTCGGACGTTCTAAAAAATAAATAGGACACATATACATATATACTTAACGTTCCTGATTACTTTTAAAAACACATTCATGCAAATACTATTTCTAAATGTGTTGCGTTGTTGTTGTGACTTATCTCACTTGTCTGACAGTAACATCAGAACAACCCCACGAAATTCATCGTGGCAAGAAGTGCCTTGAGCACTAAATTGGTGACAGTACAACTTTGCTCAATTCCGCCCTCAATTCTGACGGAGAGCACTATGTGGGGGGGTCTATTTTAAATGTACATTACAGTGCTACTTAGAAAATAAATTGCAATATGCAGATCATGAAGTAAAATTAAAAAATTGCTTTTTCTTTTATTTTTTAAACACATTTAATGGATACCTGTTTGTAAATTTCCACAATTTTTCCAATGCTTCTCACTATTGCAAAATCTTTGTCGTCTGTTAAAAATCTTTTAAAAAATTACAAATATTTTAACAGTATTTATTGTAGTTATAACACCTTTATACATTGGCACTTGATTCAGTTCATCATCATTTTCATCAGTGGATACAGAATAGTTTAAACTTTTTATTTCAGAAATAATACAAGGCAAACAAATTTCTCCAAAATCCACGATTACTTCACTGTCAACATTCAATATTCATTTAAGTCAAATTCTAAATTGCGCTATTTTAGTTCGTAGTCTAAGTCCGATAAAGTTACATCATCTTCATTCTCACTCTTTTTGGGATTGGCTTCTGAAGAATTTATTTTCGAACCTGCAGGTTTGAAGCAATTGGAAATAGTTTTGCTGGATATCATGCCACAAATTTTCGCAATGCATAAAATCGCATCAAACACATCAACGGAAAAGGAGAATTTGTCGTCAAGAGCAGCTATAAAATCCTTCATGAGAAGTTTTCTATAGTTTAATTTAAAATTATGAGTAATCCCTTGGTCCAAAAATTGCAATGCACTAGTCACATTTGTTTATACGTAGACCCTTTTATGGCTTCTAAATTGCTTATTCTGGTATAAGCTGAGCAGGTGTCAAAACTAAATAACTAAAGCTGTTTTTCTACTTTTCTGTGAAAATTTTACGGCTAAATCCGTGATTGTCCTTGATTCATCTAGCTCTTAAGTCAGCTACACATTTTATTTATAGTTCTCTGGCAAAAACTTCACACCCTTAAAACACCGGGTCTTTTTTGGATTTTCACATGACAATAGTTTTCAGTTCCATCCACGCTGGACGCCTATTCTACGCTCCGAGAGTCGGCAGCAGTTTGTGGGCCGCCAGATGTCGCTGCTAGTGCAAAACAGGTCTGTCCGACATCCTATATTCTGAGAGTACGGAGGTTGCCGAAAGTGCGAGGAAAAGTGCTGCCCCGTCGTCAATCAGGCTTGTGCAGTTGACGTCCTAAGTAGACGATGGCTTTGTATGCGTTTTCGCCGCTAATTTTTTCATATTTGAATAAAGAATACGGTCTCTGAATCCCTGAAGAAGAATCTCTGAATTGGAGGCGAATTTATAGAAAATACGATGCATTTCCTTTCCCTGAAGATGCTTCCATAGGATATTTTAGACTGCCAAAATTTATAGTTATTTTAATTTACGATGAACTGAGAGAGTATTTGTAGCTCCATTCAGAAAATAAGAACACTGAAAGAAAGGTTGTTTGTACTTTTCCTGAAATTATATACATATATTGTTATTTTATAGTAAAAAAATGTAGAAGATAATAAGCATTTATCTAGCAAATAACCCTTCTTCAATTAATAATAAAAACGACATCCGAGAAGAGACTACTCGTTTTATCTACAGCAAGAATTAAGTTTATTTTAAAATATAACAGCGGAATACCTTACGAAAAATATTGTACACACAATAAGGAATGTCTTTCATTATTACACGAAATTCACACTACTGTAAAATAAAAATAAAAAAAAATATTATAAAACTATAAAAAAGTTTTATAATACATATTATTAAAAGTTTCATAATATTCAGTAGTAGTATTATTACTAATGTGATACTTTTAAAAATAACTTTTAGCCCAAAGTGCGTTTGCTCAGAAGGGCTATTAATTTTCTTACATTTTAAATTGAGCGTATCTTTACAATTTCCTATACACAGTCTCGCGCTCTGGAGATAAAAATGTTTTTTCTGTACAACGTTGCCATTGCTCGCTTGGAAATCCCTGAGTTTGTTAAAATGAAAAATTCTTTAAAGGTTTACAAAATAGGAAATCGATAATAAAACAAATTCCAAATTTAAAATTTGGGTTTCCAGATGCCCATATTCGCAGCAGGATTACGTCATTCAAAATTCGATGGCTCTAGGTACCGTCGTTTTATCACAATGCGAGATGCATGCATACATTTATGCACATTCTTCATTATTTAATTTTTTTAAATACAATACAGGGCTGCAATATTTGGTGGCAACAGTTTGAAAAGTGAACGACATTTAATGTTTCCAACGCAAAATCACAAAACAAAAACAATAGTCCTTCAGGGACAAATCTCCTTTTGACTAAAAATAGTTTTATAAAGTAGTTAAAACTATTTTATATTTTATTACTGTAGTAGTGGTACTACTTACTACTACTAGAGTAATACTTTTATAAATTATTTTTAGCCCAAAGGGCCTTCGCCCAGAAGGGATATTAATTTTGTTTTGGTATTTTGTGGCCTTTCAATAAATGGCGTTTCACTTTTCAAATTTTTGCCACCAAATATTATCGCTCTCTATTATATTTAAAAAAATTAAATAATGAAGCATCTGCATAAATGTATGTATGTTTTTCGCATTGTGATAAAACAACGTTACCTAGAGCCATGAAATTTTGAATAATGTAATCCTCCACCCGAATATACGCATCTGGAAGCCCAAATTTGGAACAGAGAATTTGCTTTATTATCTATTTTATATTTTGTAAAGCAATTATGAGTTTTGATTCATAAACTCAATGATTTCAAAGCAAGCAATGGTAATACTGTACGGGGGGGAAAGAAAACATTTTCATCATCTCCAGCGCGAGACTGTATATCAAAAGTTCTAAAGATGTGCTCTTTTTAAATCATTTTGTGATATTACTGTTGAATTGAATTTTATGATTTAAGTGCGAAGAACATGATATTTAATAAAAAAAGGTAATACGCAAAACTTTAAAAAAAAACCGCCCCTTTGGGTGTAATGTAAAATCTGAGGACTTTCAGATTTTTGTTTTTGTGTGTGTGTGTAATTATATTACGATTTAAAACTAGCTCCTAAGGGAGGACTTTCTATAGGAAACTGGCTTGTAGATACGTTACACATGGGGAAGGCTACGGAAACGCCCATGCAGCCAGCTAGTTCGCAGGATTCGAACGTCGGACCGAAATACCAGCGTTCAAAGACTTTACCGCTCGGCCGCTGGTGGTCTTACTAGCGGAATGATACTGCATGATTATTGTGTTTTGTTATAAATTAATAATGCTATAAGACTGAATGTTTCTTCATGAAATAGAACTCTTGTAATTTATTAGTATTACAAAAATAATTGTTTCTTTGCAAACTTAAAAAAAATAATAAGGAAGAATAAACTGTTTATAGCAGAGTTCTCATTTTTATTTTTATATTGCAAAAGAGATATTGATTATTATTAGAGTTTTCTATTTAATATGCCAAAGTGTTAAAACACTGATTTAACAGGAACTTCTTCAGCTGCAGGAGACGTACAATGATTATTTTTACTTTAGTACTTCCATTCTGAAAATTATATTACTATCTCTTAATTATTTTCACAGAATAAAATCCTTTGAGAATGAAGAATATTTAAAATATATTCTTACATATATAAAAAATATTAAAATAACAGTAAAATAATATTAAAAAAGTATTACTAATATGTGTACGACAAAAAGTTGCGATAAGAATTAATCACACATACAGAATACATTATTATAATTTTGATTATGTATTTTATGTTGAAAAATTATTTTCTATCATGTTAATTATAGGATAAATTATTTAAAATAAAATATTCTGATGCATGTGTGATAGCCGAATGCAGCCGAAATTGCTCATACTGTAATGAACAAACGATTTTTTTTCCCTTAAAGAATAATTTTCATAGAAAGAGAAATTAAAACAAAGGAATATTCGCTTTCTAATTTCTTACTTAAAGAAATATTTTTCTAATATTAATTTTAAAATAGATTGCGTGAGAACACAGTTTTAATTTGAACAGGGGGGTTAAAAACTTAGTTTGCAATTAGATTGCAATGCGAATCTATCATTGCAGGCAAATTTTAGTTAATCATTGTAGGTATTGTAATGAAGTTATAGGCAATTATATTCGACATCTTTCGTTTTTTCTTAGCACTAAATTCCTGCCTTAACTTTCCCTTAATAAAGAAATGAGATATTCCTTCACATAACACAACAGCATATTCTGCTGCGTTTTATCATACCACTGTTTTGTGCAACTTTGTTTTGTGGAACTACAAATGAAGCGTGTGGGCTACGAAATGATGGAAGAATATTCTTAGAACTTCAGCTGGCGCGCTCTATAAATTTCGTCACTCGTCTGTACTGTGATTGGTCTAAAGCTCCTTGAAGCCTTGTCCCCTCTCAATAAAGTTAAGACCCACCGGCCATCAACTGAGGACCGCAGAATGGCTTTGTCCGATAAGTTGAAGACGGCTGCTGGTACTGTTTTTTTTAGTCAATGTTATGCTCTCAAATAATAAATGAACCAGTAATTGTAGAATAGGCGTAAAACCGTCAATCTTTTCTACTCTTTTTTGGCCTAACGCATTTTCCCTTCTTGAAAGAAAGGGTTTTGTTGGGAAAAATTCTCTAAAACAATCTGCATTTATCCACTTTAAAGGTGTCACTGCCGCCCAGAGGGTATAGTGGTTAGGGAAGCCTATTGCGGTACCGAAGGGCCCGGGTTCGAATCTCGGAGAAGGCATGGATCGTTGTAAATGTATGGTGTATTTGCGGCATGGGGGCACTCTAAATATATTTGATCCTTTTTCATTCTTGAAAGAAAGAGTTTTGTTGGGAAAGATTCTCTAAAACAATCCGCATTTAACCACTTTAAAAGTGGCCCTGCCGCCCAGACGGTTTAGTGGTTGGAGAACCTATTGCGAAATCGAAGGGCCCGGGCTCGAATCCCGGAAAAGGCATGGATGTTTGTAAATGTATAGTGTCTTTGCGGTATGGGGAGCTCTAAATATATGGCTAACGGAAAGTCTTTTACGTTGTTTGATGGTGGGGGAGAGAGTGAGAGCCCTCGGAGCACCCAACGGGGTGCTGTCCCTCAAATTTTTGGTGAAAAAGTAGAAGTGCTGCAAAGAATTACTTGAGGCAAGCAGGGAAAAGATATATTTAATATTTTATTTATATATCCGAGAAGAAAAATATCCTTCTTGGACGAACTGCACTGATATTTTGTACGGATGGTGCTACTGCTCTGATTCGCTTCAGAAAAGACTTCGTTACTCCTGTAAAAGGAAGCAAGAGCAATGTTACCCCCGCATTGTTTGATTCAGTTGATGTCAAAATCTCTTGGTAATAAATTATAAAAAGGATTTGATGATGTTACAAAAATGGTAAACTTCATTAAACAAAACACTTTTTACTGCACAATTTTTAAAAAGCTCTGTGAAAGCAGACATAAAGAGCACAAATCTGTCATTATATTACACTGAAATCTGATGGTTAAATAGAAGCAGAGTTTTAATAGGTATTTTTTAATTAAAAGAAGCAGTGTATCGACATTTTTCAACAAAACGACAAACAAGATTTACTAAATGATTTCAGGATCAAATTAGGGTCCAGATTATTTAGCAGACGTTTTTCATCACTAGAGTCAAATGAATAAGTTACTGCAAAGCGGAGGAGAAAATAAACTAACTTCAAGTGATAAGATTCTTGGATTTATAAGAAAATTAAACTTATGGAAAGTTTTTGTTGCAAAAAGGAATCGTGATATGTTTGAATTACTGGAGAGACTGAAAAATGTAGATGAATGCCAACAAATTTCAATTATTGATATTTCAATACCATTTATTGTACACAACCTAGAGGAGCTGTCGAAGAAAACTGATAATTATTTTCCATGCTTGTGAATAAAACTATACAACTGGGTGAGGAACCATTCTCTCGCATTTCCTTTCACCCTCAGAACACAATTTTAAAAATAGAAGATGAACTTTGTGACTTAAATCGTATGGTTCATTGCACAGAAGAGTTAATGACAAGATTTTGGGCAAATTTCGGACTTCCTTTGAAAGTGAGTATCTAGCACTTCATAGAGAAGCAATTTATATATTGCTGCAGTTTTCAATATCATACATGTGCGAGGAAGCCTTTTCTTGTTTAACAAGAATTAGTCGTCTTCTTTCTCTTGAATATGAAATTCGCGCATGTATGTAAAAAATCTGATCCCGAATTGAGAATTTCAGTTCCAAAACACATTCTTATATTTCAGATTAATATTCATCATAAATTGTTTTAGCTAAGTTTTAACTAAAAACTAAAGAAATTTATTATTGGTCTATACTTAATTATATTTAGAATTATAGCAATATCATGTAATTGCATTGTTTTGAAATAATCGACTAAAATTATAGTAATTTTTTGTTTCCATTAATGATCATTAATAAAAATGTAATGAAAAAGCATTGTTACATGGACGCTGGAGTTCCCTAGAACTGAAACATTGTCAAAAGGATTACCTAAGAGTGAAAAAGTTGGGAAACGCTGATTTTCGGTATCTTTTAATGATAAAATACTATTTCACGAAGTTCGAGGAATTCCACGAGCTTTTGCAATGGCAACTTTCGGTGGGTTTGATTTTACTCCTCGATAATTTTGTTTCTTTCCGAAAATATTAAAGTTTTACGCTTTCATGACATTCTACTGAAAAGCACGACTCAAGTTTTCGCTTTAAAACTAAAGAAAGCAAGAAATGGCTCAGAACTTTCGAGTTAAACACGTGTGCCAAGAACTGCCTATCTGTCGATTTTCTCACAAATGCCGAAGGCACATACTATGTCTGGTTATTATGTGAACAAGTGGATGAAAGGTGGAACTGAGAACGCACTATAAGCTCCCTTTTCTTGAGAGAGAAATAGCGGATTAAGCGCTATGGCACTTTTAAAATAACGGTTTATCAGATTTTGTTGTCATTATTTTCCTATTTAATTGTTCTGGACTTTTCAAAACTAACAGTTTAAAGAGTAACATTTAAGTATAGTTGACTGCATTTACATATTAATACTCAAAATGTTTATTTTGCAGTTAAATTATTATTAGCAGTATATGCATACGTTGTACGTGATTGTTTTCGATGTAATTTATTTGATTTGTGTTTTTTTACATCATAATTTTATAAAATAAGTGTCTTAAAAATTTAATCGCAGTTTCACTCAGTCAAGTCTGATAATTTCGTTAACAGACGTGATATAAAAGCCATATCAAGTACCAGTCACTAAGCATTTAAGGGATTAGGTACATTCATTCCAATTTTTTCCATATTCTGGGCGTATAATGGCTATATGAGACTTAATTGCTTTGAATCTCTAGTTTGAAACGAGTGTTAATGCACTGTAATGCAAAAATATTTGAAACAAAGATATTATATTTAGTATGAAATAGAAGATCCATACAATACTTGGTATGAAATAGAAGAAATTCATGACGTTAATAAACATTTATATTGTGAAGTGTTGAATGACGTTAAAAAGGTGACGTAACACAACAGTAAGAGACCAACGGAGGAATTCTGCAGTCTACATGTTTCCAAGAGTGTTTAAAAGATTAGAACTGCACTAAAGTGTTTATGTGTTAATAAAATAATCTGCTGAAATTTCCGGTTTTAGAACTCTCATAAATACTTAATGTATTTAATTCAAGATGACTCTTTAGCCTTAATTAATCTCTATATTTCCGCCGCCTGTTCTAGCTATTTAGAATAAATTTCATTTTAATACCTCCAATGAAATGAATGATAACTAAACATTTACTTAAACGCCACTTGACTTAAAATCAACTTTAAGCGAAGCTATTTTGCACTTTAATTTAGGTAATTAATTAACACATTTAATCGCGTAAGGAATAGCGTCATATAAAAGACTCTTAACTAGATTCCTAACTCAAGTTAACGAAGCTTAAATTTCCCTTATAACTAGACGTAGTTCCGAAAGTTCAAAACACAAAAACAGTAAATCCATGATAGCATGTAAAACCAAGACATTGCAGATGGTGTAGCGAGTTCACACAATAAGTCGGTAGCGTATTCAAATTCATTCATTTATTTATACAAGGCTATATGTAAAATACTAACTTAATTTAATTTCTCGTCCAAACGAGAGAAAGTTAAACAAAAATATAAACAATGTTAATAATCTTGTTGATGGCTCAGCTGGAGGATTCTGAGCGGACTGCTCGTAATACAGGTAGCGGCCAGCCCGGCTACCTGTGACAGGATTTCTCCTCAGAGAGAAATAATACTCTTGATAGAGTAAAGGCAGAAGAATTGCTCTAGGCAGAGCGAACTAAAATTGCTCTTGACAGAGCTGCAGCTACAAGAGAGAAGGTTTCTCTCCCTAGCTAAAGTATCTAGCTGAAACTAAAATAACTGAGTGGCTAACTGATTTTTGGCTGCTGCGATTCTAGTTTTCTCCAAGATGCCCTGGGCGTGTCGGGATGACTTCCTAGCTCTTCATTTGCTAGAGAATTTCCAGAGAGTCTCTCGACTGGGGAGAGCCCTCTGATTCTCTGCAGACATGATGACAGGTCTGGGAAAAATTCCGTGAGAAAACTCTGGTTAAGATTAGCTCAAGCCGGGTGGCCTGTGAGAAGAAGAATAAAGCACCGATCAATCAAGGTAAGTGCATTTTGGAGGAAGCATTTCAGATTGCAGATCTTTCAGAAAACACATAATATCTGTCCTTCAAACCCTTATGGAGGAAACAAAGACATGTGAGTGGTACGTGACTGTAGCTCACGTTCAGCTTCTGTGAGGCAGGCATTGTCGTTACAGAATAACACACTTTCCAAGAACTTCGAGGTGGTCTCTAGCTGAAGACGTTACAGCTATATTCCTCCCCCCTTTGAGAGAACTTTTCTCGAGTTGAGACGAGAGGAAAGTTCACTTCACCACTGCACTAGTTCACAGAAAATTCACAGGAGTTAGAGACCTCTGTCCTTTAAATACTATCCTGAAGCACATTTGTATAAGGACATAGTTGTATGCAATAATAATAATAATAATGTCACTAAAAGATAGTTCACATATTAGTCAATTAGGCATTACCCTTAGAGGCGAAAACATAATAAATACCATAACATATATATACACAATTCAATATGGTTAATAGAAAAACAAAATAATTTACATACTATTCTAGCCTAATAATTATAAAGATACATTTCAGTGAGGGAGCGGGAACAATCACATTCTAGCACATAGTGTTTCACCTGTATCGAAACGGCTCAGCCCATCGGCATTTTTATTTAGTTTGCCTGGGCGGTAAACAACCTCAAAGTTGTAAGGCTGCAGAGCTAGCGACCATCTCATTAATCTCGGATTCGAACCAGCGTTTCTATTTAACCACACCAAGGGGTTGTGATCAGTTTCGATTTTAAACTTTTGTCCATCTAGGTAATGATGCAATTTTTAATGGCAAAAACAATACTGGCGCACTCTTTCTCAGTGGTGCTGTATTTTTGTTCGGTCACAGAGAATTTTTTGCTTAAGTACAAAATTGGGTGTTCTTCATTTAGATCTCCTCGTTGTGAAAGGACAACGCCCATGCCAATGTCGGACGAATCTGTTTGTACGATGAACTCCATTGCATAGTCCGGTGCGAATAATACAGGCTTTCCGGTCAATAGTCTTTTTAACTCCTGAAAGGCACGTTCGCACTCTGCAGTCCAATTTATGCTTTCTTTCGTAGTCTTCTCCTTTAACGCATTTGTGAGAGGTGCAGCTATCACAGAATACTTGCGGATGTAATGTCCGTAATATCACGTTAATCCAAGGAAGGCTCTCAATTGAATTTTCGTAGTGGGTTGGGGAAACTTCCGAATCGCCTCCGTTTTCACTTCCGCAGGCGTTCGAAAACCGCTTCCTACCACATGCCCTAAATTTTTGACATGATTTTGGGCAAATGTTTAAATGTTAATGTTTAAATGTTAATGTTTAAATGTTAAATGTTCATTCCAGTCATTAGAGAATATGGCTAGAGGCGCCTTTTTCTTTTCTCCAGATTTCCCCACCTTTTGACATGGATCACACGTGCGAACATGCTCCTCTATATCTTTGAAACAACCCGGCCAATAAAAATACCGTAGAAGCTTATCCTTCGTTTTCGTAACTCCTAAGTGTGCTGCGGCCGTTCCTTCATGACACAAAGTTTTTACTTGCTTTCTCAAATTTTCAGGAACAATCAACTGTTTTCTTTCGTTTCCCCTGTGGTCTTTCGAAATTCTGAACAGTAAACCGTCTTCACGAACGAATTCCCGACTCTCGGCGGGCTTTTGGTCTTCCTGGGCGTGCTTCAAAAGATCGAGTAAGGTGATAGACTCTATCTAGCATTCTTTGGATTTCCGATTTTAAGATATTATTCCTTCTAGGCGATGTTCGGTATGGCTTCGATCTCACGGGTTGATTGCTGATTAATTCGATGTCGTGAACAACTAAATCGGTCATTCCAGGCTCATTTGAGAAAACTGACATATATTTATCCAACAAAGTCTGTAATTGGGTTATTTGCTCTGAACTCAACCTTTCTTCTAGATTACTCTCGCGCGTTATCTCTTCAAAATCATACACGTTTGGATCAGAAGTGATGTATGGAATATCTATTTCATGCTCTAAGCCTTTATCTCCTCCCTCCTGCACTAATAAGTTTATTGTCTCAGGCCGCTGATGATACGTCTTCAGCATGTTAACATGATATATTTGAGAGCGCCCTTTTTTTCCTGGTAACTTCACTACATAGTTAGTCTCTGAGATTTGATTCTCTATAATACCAGGGTCAAGCCACTGCACCGACAATCGGTTCGCTCTCGAGGGGGCGATGACTAGCACTAAGTCTCCCTTCTTAAATTGCCTCATAACAACTTTCTTATCATACCACAACTTACGTTTTCCCTGCACTTCGCCTAATTTTTCAAATGCTAGCTCTTGGCATCTTTTTAGCCTATTTAGTAGCGAGAAAACTTACTCCGTAACAGTAGCATTTTTCTCTTGGGGCTCAACCCAATGCTCATACAACAGTGTTTCCGGTGTCCTCAGGTTCCTGCCGTGGACTAATTCGGCAGGACTGAATCCCATACTTTCATGTGTAACAGTCCGTAATGCTAACAGGGCGGACGGAAGATGTTTCTCCCAATCCGGTCCGGCCTCTAAACATAACACTCGCAAAAGTCTCTTGATTGTGCGGTGAAATCTCTCTACGGGGTTCGATTGGGGGTGATAGACAGAGCTGTGGGTTACTTTAATTCCAAACTTTGTGAAGAATTCCGTCCTTAAGTTACTCGTAAAGGAAGTTCCTTGGTCACACTGAATCTCTTTGGGATACCCCATTCTACTAAAAATATTCATCAAAGCATCCGTTACCGTCACCGAGCTGATATCTGCAACAGGAATTGCGTCCGGGTATTTCGAGGACATACAAATGACAGTTATTATATATCTATTTCCGTTCGGAGTGACCAATAGGGGTCCACAAGCATCGATATTTATTTTAGAAAAAATCTCCGTTATAATGGGCACTAACTTCATAGGCGCCTTTTTCTTTTCTCCAGATTTCCCCACCTTTTGACATGGATCACACGTGCGAACATGCTCCTCTATATCTTTGAAACAACCCGGCCAATAAAAATACCGTAGAAGCTTATCCTTCGTTTTCGTAACTCCTAAGTGTGCCGCGGCCGTTACTTCATGACACAAAGTTTTTACTTGCTTTCTCAAATTTTCAGGAACAATCAACTGTTTTCTTTCGTTTCCCCTGTGGTCTTTGGAAATTCTGAACAGTAAACCGTCTTCACGAGCGAATTCCCGACTCTCGGCGGGCTTTTGGTCTTCCTGGGCGTGCTTCCAAAGATCGAGTAAGGTGATAGACTCTTGCTGCGCTTTAATAAATTCTTCCTTTGTCACGCCTAACAAGGAATTCGTCGGCTCGTCCTCCGAGCGGGGGGGAAGGCGTATGTGGTTTTCTTCTCCAGCGTCTTCCGTCCCGAGCATTTCAACCGGAAAATTTTCGTCTTTCTCCTTGTCGTTCATCTGCCCAGCGGGTTTTCCCGTTTCTTGCTTCTCTTCGCTTTGGCTAGCGGGGTTTTCTTTCTTGCTGAGTGCTTTTGTTTGACTGCGAGTTAGAACGGCATTGACTTTATGAGGGTGCATTTTATTTTGCTCTATCAATTGAGCTGTACGATTTCCCAACAGATAATACTCTTGGTTTAGTTCTGGGCTAATCACTGCCGCTTTGGTAATTACTTTTCCAAAATCTTCTCCCACTAATTCTACTAGCGCTAAAGGCAGACACAAAGGGTGCAAATCCAGAGGCTGCTTGACCCACATGGTCTCTCCTAACAACATCTCGTTTGTAACTTGATCCTTTCCGATGAGGTCAATAGTGGAACCGGTATCTTGGAGTACAGGCATTTCTTGATTGTTTACCTTTGCTATGCTCATGTAGGGGGCCAACCATGTTTCTGGAGATTCTTAGATGCCTAGTTTGTTTATAGCTTCTGCAGTTTCTCTTCTCTTTAGCTGAGGACATTGGGGACGCAAATGACCCTCCGAATTACATTCATAACATCTAGGTGCTCTTCGTTTCTCGAACACATTTGACTTCCATTTCTCGGACATCTTTTCTTTCGAACCCTCATCACTGTGACGTATTCGGTCAGTCGATTCACCTTTCTTTTTTTCCTTAAAATGTGAGTCCTGTTCTGTGCCTTTAGCTAAAACTGTCGGTTTCTTTATGGACCTCCGCACTGCTTCATATTCATCTAACTTCTTGACTAATTCAGCAGAAGATATAATGTTCGGCCATTCATCCACGAAGTGTTCGCGAATTTCGTCGTTTACGCGACGTTTAATTTGGTCCGTCAGCATTAAATCTTTCAGCGAATCAAAATCTCGCAGTTCCACTCCGTTCAACCATTCGTCCAGGTAATTTCTGAGCTCAAACGCAAAATCTTTGTATAGAGTACCTGCACGTCGCTGGTGCTGAACAAATTTGACACGAAAAGCCTCTGGGCTCAACTTAAACCGCTGTAAAAGAATTTTCTTTACGTAGGCGTAATTATCAAGCTCCTCTTGCGGCTCCCACAGAATTATAGAAACAATGTCCATTGGCAACAAAGCCATTAAATGTGACACCCAGTCTCCTTCATCTACATTTGCTTTGCGAGCCTGACGCTCAAACATCGCCAAATAAAGCGAAATGTCCGATGATTCGGGATTATATTTCTGCATTAAATTCTGCAGTTCTCTTACAGACCTCGGAATATTATTCTGGGGTTTTCCTCTGCCATTATTGGTGTTTGTCAATCTTAATCGTTCTAATTCGAATTCTCTCTCCTTTTCTAGTTTATACTCTTCAGCTTCTTCAAGCCTACGCTGTTCTATCCGAGTTTCAATAATACACTCTAATGCTGCCTCGACAAATTTTTCATCATAATGAGGAGTTTGTAGTATGAGGTTTTTAAGATATTGTATTTTTGCATTAGGGGGAACTTCTAATCCTAATTCCTCAGCTAGATTTGTAAGATCTTGTTTCCTACCTTTCCCAAGATATGACATTTTGCAACTTTTAAATTTTCAGGATCATACACAAAATGAAGCAATTTGCAAGGATATTAATTGCTTAGTACGAAATTTTCCACAGTTCAGAATTAACACAAAATAACAATATAATTTATGACATGCATGGAACAGAATGTGTGCGATAAGTAAAATTTAAAAAACTTTTAAATACCTATTTCAGCTTAACAAGTGACAATACTCAACACAGTATGAGACTTCTAAAATAGATATTGACAAAGAGAAGAAAAAACAGTACTTAATTTATAACTAGCACTTAATAATAATAAATAACATTAATAATCTCTTTCAGGTTGAAAAACTGGCATTAATTATCTGTTCCTCAAAACTATTTAGAGTCATGAGTAGCCTATCAAATTAAACATGCAAATACGATACAGCAATTTTACATAATAGATAAATAGTGCCTCTTTAAAAAAAGGGTGAATGCCCAACTGACTTACCCCGTTTTCTCCAGACAAGTGGAAGAAACACCTTCTTTATGTTGATTTCACTGAGCACACACTTTTTCACTTACGCTTTCACTTCACTTATCGCGCATTATACAACACGTTGCACTACACACTGCACAGTAGGTGGGGTAGATGGCAATCTTCCTCAAACGGGGGATCACAGAGCAAACCACTGACACTTAATGCATTCGCTATTGTTAACACAATGGGAACTTCTTTTCCGCGTTTCTGCAGCCACCTTCGGACACAGTCGTTGTTGAAGCTGACGCTAACGAAGACCGGCGACTCATTCACAGAACAGAAGATCACGGGCACATAATGCATTCATCATTGTCCGCAGAAGGAGAATTTCTTTTCCGTTTTTGCAGGCACTTTCTGACAGTCTTTGTTGAAGCTGACGCTTACGAAGACCGGAGACTTATCGCACACTTCTTATCGGTCGATCCTTTATCGCTGCCACCAAATTTACATATGGCCTATAGCTGTAGCGATTTCTGATAGTCTTTGTTGAAGCTGACGCTTACGAAGACCGGAGACTTATCGCACACTTCTTATCGGTCGATCCTTTATCGCTGCCACCAAATTTACATATAGCCTATAGCTGTAGCGAGTTCACACAATAAGTCGGTAGCGTATTTAAATTCATTCATTTATTTATACAAGGCTATATGTAAAATACTAACTTAATTTAATTTCTCGTCCAAACGAGAGAAAGTTAAACAAAAATATAAACAATGTTAATAATCTTGTTGATGGCTCAGCTGGAGGATTCTGAGCGGACTGCTCGTAATACAGGTAGCGGCCAGCCCGGCTACCTGTGACAGGATTTCTCCTCAGAGAGAAATAATACTCTTGATAGAGTAAAGGCAGAAGAGTTGCTCTAGGCAGAGCGAACTAAAATTGCTCTTGACAGAGCTGCAGCTACAAGAGAGAAGGTTTCTCTCCCTAGCTAAGTATCTAGCTGAAACTAAAATAACTGAG
The DNA here is from genome assembly GCA_000611955.2 of Stegodyphus mimosarum. Classification (NCBI taxonomy): domain Eukaryota; kingdom Metazoa; phylum Arthropoda; class Arachnida; order Araneae; family Eresidae; genus Stegodyphus; species Stegodyphus mimosarum. The sequence continues at coordinate 209,583 of KK117683.1, forward strand.
TGGCTAACTGATTTTTGGCTGCTGCGATTCTAGTTTTATCCAAGATGCCCTGGGCGTGTCGGGATGACTTCCTAGCTCTTCATTTGCTGGAGAATTTCCAGAGAGACTCTCTGGAAATTCTTTCCAGAGAGTCTTTCGATTGGCGAGAGCCCTCTGTTTCTCTGCAGACATGATGACAGGTCTGGGAAAAATTCCGTGAGAAAACTCTGGTTAGGATTAGCTCAAGCCGAGTGGCCTGTGAGAAGAAGAATAAAGCACCGATCAATCAAGGTAAGTGCATTTTGGAGGACGCATTTTGGAGGAAGCATTTCAGATTGCAGATCTTTCAGAAAACACATAATATCTGTCCTTCAAACCCTTATGGAGGAAACAAAGACATGTGAGTGGTACGTGACTGTAGCTCACGTTCAGCTTCTGTGAGGCAGGCATTATCGTTACAGAATAACACACCTTCGAAGAACTTTGAGGAGGTCTTTAGCTGAAGACGTTACAATGGTAAGATGAAACTCTAAATTATCATAGAAAGGGCAATACGCGTTACTCAGTAACAACAATAACAAGTAATAGATACCATCACATCCTTTTTCTGTACTTTAGATAATAATGTGCAGAAAATGACAAGAACTACTGGAAACTAACTCTGTTTCATTTTAAACACATATGCATCCCATCGTGCCTTGAAAATGATCTTCATCATTTTTATATTTAGAGAATATAGACGACATTTGCTAATTTTCCAGCAACTGAATCTCAGCGGAAGGGGTTATATTGTTAGAAGTAAACATACTCGGAACAGTATTCTGTCTCCTACCTTTATTAATTAAAATCAGAGGAATAAGAGAAAAGTTTTGAAAAAAAGCTGTAGAATTCTGAACTACTCAGGTGTTTTTCATACGGATACACAGTTGTCGTATTGTTATTTTAAATGCTGGTTGTTTCAAATTCCTGCGCACAAGGTTTTTTTTTTACTTCTGGTATTGGTATTCTTTGCAAAACTGAAAGAAAATATGCTTGTTATTTGTGTCATTTTATCAGTAATTTCTGTGTTCCGAAAATATATCAAAATTCCTTTTATAAGAATTGTTCAATTTTCTAATGCAGTTTAATTCTTCTTTTCAGAAAGCCGTTAATGTTGTTAATTTGTACATAAAGTCATGAGGTTATGGATTTCTTCATATCGACCTTAATGCCTTTTTTTTCCGAGAAGAACACAGGATCACCTGCGAGGTAAAAATCGATTACTAGTTAGGGATAAGAATCCACTTCCGATGCCGGAAATTTACTTGAAACCAGTACTTTTAAGATTCAGATAATCAGAAGAAATGAGTTTTTAAAAATAACCATCGGTTTTCATCTTAAAGACGTTTTATCATAAGTTTTTCACTGAGCAGTTAGTCACACAGCAGCACTGAGCAGGTCTTACGTATTGCTCTAAGGAAACACCGAACACATACAGCATATGTCGTAAAAGTAAGAAATAACCTTTTTTATTTAAATTTTGTTGAATTTACTTGATGAATTTTTAAGTATGATATCGTGTATTTTGGAACGTAAATATATGGTAGAAAATGTATTCTCTTTAACTGATGTACTGAAATTTGGAGCATATCATAGAAGGTCCACGGATCTAAATGTTCATAAATAAAATGATATATTTTATAAGCATTTCTCAAATTAGTTATCAGAATTGATGGAAACAATTCATATATTTCCTCTGAAGATAAAAGATGCTCAGTAGTTTACCCGAAAAATTATTAATAGCCCAAAGGAGCGTTAGCACAGAAGGGTTATTAATTTGGTTTTCGTATTTTGCTTCCATTCAACTGTAAACGGCGATTCACTTTTGAAATTGTTGCCACCAAATATTATCGCTCTGTGTCATGTTTAAAGAAATTAAATAATGAAGAATCTCATAAATGTATGTACGTTTTTCGCAATGTAATAAAACAATAGTACTTAAAGCCACCAAATTTTGAATAACGCCCCTTTGGGCGTAATATAAAATCTGAAAGCTTTCAGATTTTTTTAACATTTATTCTGTAGTTAAATAAAAGCTCATTGCTTAAAATGAGAAGTTCAAATCCCTGGTTGTAGTATAATATCAAGTAAGATTATCTAAAGATTTAAATAAAATTAAAAAATAAATTTAAAATAAAGTATTATTAATTTTATTCTGCGAAAAATTACACGAATATCACATGTATTGTTAGTACGCAAATTAAATGCCAGAGTACAAAAAGTACTTTTAAAAGTATCAAGGCAATAAACTCATATAATGAGAGCAGCGGAATATAATATAAGATTTATCGATACTATTAATTTTGCTCACAAACTTTTGAGAGATTTTCCTAAAACATTTGGATTGATAGAATTGGCTAAAGGATACTTTCCCCGTTTATTTAACACATCTAAAATCAAAATTATGCCAGAGAAATTAATTACCTTAAGCCATCAAAATTACCTTAAGCCAGAGACAACCTTTTGGTAAATGGTATGATTCTATAAAAAATGGTGTTTTTGATTTTCAAAAAGAAATTATAAAATACTGTAGTCTGACGTAGATATCCTGAGAAAAGGATGTTTAGAATTTAGAAAAATATTCTTAACAATAGCTGATATTGACCCATTCAAATATATTACATTAGCCGGAGTATGTACGCATATTTAAAGAAGTAAATTCTTAAAACCAAATACTATTGCTATAGATGAAGTTATAAACATAAAAGATCGTTATAATAAAATTCAGTTGCTTTGTTAGATTATCTAACTCATAAATATAAAATCAATATACAACATGCTCTCAATGCAGGAGAGAAGAAACTGATTATAAATGGTAATACTCTTAAAGTAGATGGATTTTATGATAATATAGTTTTTCAGTTTCGTGGATGTACAAAATGTTTTACCAAAAGTCAATTAAATATGCAAATATGAAAGATTTATATGAAAAAGCAATAGAAATTCAAAACAAGATAAAAGAATCAGATTATGAACTCTTTGTAATATAGGAATACGATTTTGACAACGACAAAGAAATTAAAAAAATATATGAAAAATTAATAGAAAAGAGAGTTTCTAGAACCTTTAGGTCCACAAGATGCGTTTAAGGGAGGTTGATGTGAACCTACAAAATTAAAATATATAATGAAAAATAATGAAAAAAGTAGATATATTGATGTTTGGTCACTTTATCCGACTGTTAATTATTTCGACTTCTATCCAGCCGGACATCCCCTTAAAATTTATAATCCTGAAAAATTCGACAATAATTGGTACAGTTTGATTAAATGTAAAATACTTGCACCTAGAAAATTATATCATCCTGTACTACCTATTACAGAAGAAAAATTGATATTTTCATTATGTAAAACATGTTCAAACCCATTCAAAGTAAACATTTAAAACTATTGTAAAAAGGGGAAAATGTGAAGAATATTATGAAATTAGAAATAAAAAATGTAAACATAATGATGAAGAAAGAAGTTTTATCGGAACTTCGGCAACTGAAGAAGTTTAATTAGCTATTGAAAAAGGATATAAAATTTTAGATATATATGAAGTTTGGCACTTGGAAAATAAAACAAAGGATTTATTCAAGGAATATGTTAAAATGTGTTTGAAAATTAAATTAGAAATAGATGATAAATGGTCTACACAGTATGAAAGTAAAGAAAAATATAAAAGATTTACTTAAAAAATAGGTATAGAACTGGAGAAAATAGAAGAAAATCCAGGTATGAGATATGTAGTTAAAATTTGTTTAAATTCATTATGGGGTAAAATTGGCCAAAAGAGAAATATGAAAATTACTGAATATGTTGATATGCTGTGGAATTGGAAGAACTTTATAGAATCATATTAAATGATAAAATTAAAGATTTAAATATGGTATTTATGAACGAAGATTGTATAGAAATGACTTATAAGATGAAAGATCATTTTGTAAGAAATAGCTTTAATACAAACATGTATATAGCTATTTATACTACCAGTTCAGCTAGAATAAGACTCTATAAAATGTTGGACGCATTACAAGATAGAATACTTTATTATGATACAGATTCTATAATTTAAATTGATGATGGTACCAATAAAGTGAAAACAGGTTGTATGTTAGGAGAATGGACAAATGAACTTGTGGGCAATGATATTTTTATCAAATCATGGATATCAGGTGCATCCAAAGATTATAGTTATAGTTTAAATAATGGTAAAGAACTTGGAAAAGTGAAAGGATTTAAAATGAGTCATGAAACTGAAAACAAACTCAATTTTTTTCATCTATGATAGATGAAAGAGTTAAATACTAATTAATTACGTAGATGTAGAAATTAGTCAATTTAAAGTTCAAAAAGATAGAGATATTAAAGTCAATAATATGTATAAAAAATATACATTCAATTTTGATAAAAGAAGAATTTTAGATAATTATGATACTGTACCCTTTGGATATTAATCTAAAGGTAAATTTTTTACTAGTCAATGGAAAATCAATTAAGATTAGATTACATATTAAAAGAAGAATATGATAATTTACGTCGTAGGAAATCAAGTCCTGACGACTCAATAGAAACTCTCAATTATGTATATTATTATGTACTTGATAAATATCATTTTGAAACTGAAAAATTAAAAAAAGCAATTGATATGATTTCCCATGATTTAGAAATGGTTTTGGAAAAATTGAAGGTTCACTGGAATATTGAATTCAAAAAGCATTGAAAAATTATTCTATATCAATATAGATGGAGGAATTCAATGAACTTACAGTTTAACCAAAAACCTTCAAATTGAAAGATTTAGATCTTGGACATTATGACGTGATGTCATTGAGAAAAATTCATTCAAAATATGGAGATTGTGTCATTATTAAATTAGGTACAGGTAATGAGCCAAAAGATTATTATCTTTCCAAAAAACATGGAGAACATTCTGATAAAGCAATAAATCAAATTAATGATGGAGACTATGTACTTAATTATAAAATAATCAAAGATGGACAATATGTCTATAAATTAAAAGAATTAGAATAATTGAGAAATATTTTCCATCCTTTAAATTTTTCAGGGTGTCCTGCATTTCTTTCATTTTTTCTTAAATTTTTAATATTTTTTGTCTAGTTGGAATTTTTGTTGTTTGAAAAAATGCAAAAATACTTCATTTTTTTATTATGTTTATGTTTTTATGTTCTTTGTTAAGTATTCTATGTCTTTTTTTCATTAATTTTAATGAAAATTTTGTCTAAATTTTTCGAATATTTTAAAGAACGAAAAAATGTAAAAAGAAACGGAGAATGTTAAGATATGTGGAAAAACGTTATGTTTTGGTGAATGTCTTACATCTTTTCATTCAAAAAAGTTTTAAAATAACAACCTATGTCCTAAAACTAAGGTGTTCCATAATATAGGACATAGGCTGCTTTAGAGATTTTTCATTCTGTTCTGATGCATAATCTCGTATTTATTCGACCTTTATTTGATAGTTGTAGTTTCCGAACTTATCTCCCTAAAATATATTAAGAATTTTCCTAGCTATATTAGATTAGCTATATTATTAACTATCAACATTTTTTACATTATGTGTTTCATTTTTATCATAGTATGATTTGATCATTGCACAATACGTATAATTTGATTTTCTTACGAAGTTAGTAAAACATATCTCAGTGCTTCTGATTTGAATGGAGACATCGCTGCTTTCTAAATGATAAGCTCATAAAGATTATTCTTTTTGTTACATAAAGGAGTTGTCTGACGTTTTACGTAAAGGTATAAGATAAGAATCTTGGCATTAGTGACACACCTGAATGAACGTTTTTTCATGACTATTCTTTCTTTCTTTCAGAAATTATTTAACTTCATCCGTACTTTTTTTGCTGTTGTTCTTGAAAATATTTAAAAATTGAAAAATTATTTTACTTTTGTTATTGTTATCAAAACTTTTAAAAACGACTGCATCAAAAAAGTATTTAATTTTTTAAAACCTAACAAAAATTTTTAAAGAAGCTAAAAAGTTTAAAAAAATCCATCGTAGAAAATTTTTCAGATTTTAACATTAAAGCAAAAAAAAAGAATAATAAAAATCCTGATTTATAATAAGAATTAAAAATGTTTTACATAAATTAGAAACAGATTTTAATGAGAATTTTAAGTAATTTACGAAAGCAACTCTTTCGTTCTACATTCTAACTGCATCTTTTTTTAAAGCATTTTTTGCGGGTAACTTCGCACGCATTCTATCGTATCAAAATGACTTGTGAACCCAAAGTTTCATTGCAGTTATTTTCCTAAGAAAGTGATTCTTCTAACTCTAATAACAAATTATAACTATGCAAGGTTTTGCTTTTAATTTAATTTGTTGGTTGTTTTTTAAACTGCTTTGTTTTTTTTTTTTTTTAGTTTCTAGTTGGGGAATTACATCATTCACTCCAATATTAGGCAAATAAAGCTAGCGTAAAAGAAGACGCAAGATAAGGCATAATATATCGTAGATGACTTTCGGTTTTAGTTATCTTGGCTAACTCGCTTTGAGGATTCATATTGAAGCAGGATTCTGTAAAAGAATTTAGCAACACTTTTCAATAAGTGAACAGCTGGACGTGTTTGGTAAGTGAATCCGAATTGTCCATTTGCACGTTAATATTGGTTATAATTGAATTAGTATATCAGCATTTCAATACATGAGTTTAAAGAAAAATAGAATTCATAAATGTCATTCAGATAGAAAAGCAGCAAACTGTAAAACCATTTAAAATATTAACGTATTCCACAATATTTACCATATGTAAGCTAGATGAAATTTCTGAAACTTTTACTCAGAATCGCAAGCGAGCAAGGAAAAAATACAGATTTGCATAATATTTTCTTCTTTTTCAAAGCAAAGTTTTTCACATCGAATTATTCATATAATTTTATAGCGTTTCAGGAATGATTCAAAAAGATGAAATAGACTATTTTCTAATAACCTTTTTAACATTACCGTCGTGCCGTTTTCTCTTTCTTAACTCAAGATAAAACCTTAAAGCACTTTTCTCTCCATGGTTTAGGAAAGCCAAAAATTACATCAAGCTAAGTCTTGAAAGTCTTCCGGTTTTACCGATTTCAAACATGCTACTAGTACCACAGCAGACATGCAGTGTTCAAAAACAAAAACCGCTGTTTTAGAGCACATCTGATGTTTTTCTTTTTCACATGTCCTTGATCAAATATATGCTCCAGATGTTTACATACTATACACTGTTTACTCTATGCCCATAGCCAGTCAATGCTGACATCCTTAACTGCAGTAGATAGTGTTGTGTAGATTTTTAAGTATTATTTTACAGTGCTTATTAATTTTATTAATTTACAGTGAATAGTAAAATTTTAATGTTCATGTTAGAGATGTAATTTTTAAATTATACTGTCGCTAAATTATTTCTTTTGATTTGGGTAAAATTTCTTTAAGTTAGCAGAAAGCGATAGCCTGTTTTTTGTTCTCACGGGAGGAGAATTTTGGGGTCAAGGGTCAGCGACCAGCTGCATTTTTTCGTCCCCTTTTCTTGCGGGGACGAACTTGTGTTTTTTTTTTTTTTAAAGGCGATCCGCTTGGCGGCGCCGATTCTTGATAGAATTATGAGGGTGCAAAATTTGGGATCTGTCTGAAGAGTCGAACGTTAACAGATTTATTACTTTGTTTTTGTGCTTGAAAGTAAGGGGCTTGTCATTGTGAAAGGATAGAACTGATTTTCTTAGAATTTTGTTGGGTATTTATTGGTCTGTTTCTAATGGTTGGAGAGGGTTACTGTTTTGTGTAGCATTGGTGAGTTTTAATTTTATGGATTTTTTTTAACCAATAGTAATTATAGAGGCGGTGCACTTTTTGAGCGTCACGAGGTTTTAAATTTGGTCGCTCCCGTGGCGAGGGGACTTTTTCAAGATTTTGTCAGATTTTAAGAGTCCTTTTTGAGGGGAGAGAGAGGGCCCGGCGGCCCCTTCTCGGGGTTGTCCGTGCGAGAATTGGCCCGAGAACGATGCGGGCTCCCATCGTATCGTCGTCGGCGAATCCTTTCTGAAGGTCTGCGGCTATGTCCTATTCTCACTGATGTTTTTCCTTGAGGAAAAATAATGTGTTTTAAATGCAGATTACTGTGACTTGCACTTATCTTCAGCGAGAACATCATTCAGAAGGGTGGGCTTTTACATACAGATTACTGCGGCTTCCATTTTTCTTTGTTGAGGACATCATCGAAATGTTGGTGGATACTCATGTTAAGTTGGACCTCATTGCATGCAGAAGAACTGTATCCATGAGGAAGATTTTCCCAACGGCTGAGTTCGCAAATTGGTACAGCATTAATGAAGAGAAATTTTCGAACTTCTTTTACGTGTGTTGCGTAGACACTTAGGGAGACGAAATCTGGGCAGGAATTTTTCTCCACCGTGAGTTGATTATTTTTTTGATTTTGTATTAAACTTATATACTTGTATACTTTGTATGTCCTCAAACTTATTGCCCTTAACTGATTTAGGATTTTGTGAAATCGATTATTAGGAAAAACTTCATCTTTCACTTTACGAAAATTGATTTAAAATATTTGTATATGTAGTGTGAGTTTAAATGCTTGAGTAACCTTCTAAGATTAATAGAAAGTGTAAATTGTTTCATTAAGATTTTGGTAAGATTTGGAAATATTTAAAGAAATAAAAAATGTTTCAGACTACTTAAGTATGGTTCAGTGATAATTACGAAATTATTGTAAGATACGTAATTAATAATTTTGAATACAATATTGATTATGGTTCAGATTGTCGCATGAAGAATTGTGAGTAATTTTTAGTAAATGTTTGTAGGGGTAGTCTGGCCAGCTATTCTGAATGGAGAATCTTTTGGAATATTAAATAAATGTTTTTATATGTTTTACTATTGTATGTTTTTTTTGTGTGTTTTATCTTGTGGTCTACTGTAGTCACCCATGTGATCCTTTCGGAAAACATGGTTAAACTTCCTTTCGAACCTGGGTAGTTTATTGCGGACGTAGGAGAATTTAATGAGGGTTAAAACTATACGATCAGATTTATTAATTTAACTGAACTGGTTTTTTGTCTTCTTAGTGTGTGAGATTTATTTCTCCCTGGTGTTTTGAACTGTTCTGTGTTTTACCTTTAAGTGTTTGTGGCTATCTCTAAGGTTGTATTGAAATTTATGTGTTTTCAGGAATTAGAGCCGATTAGTTTTAGTGAGAGATAGCATGTTAATGAATGTATTTTACATGAATATTAATATTTTGAGTTTAACAAAACACCAGGGAGGATTTTTCATTTCATTGAACTTAGTTGAGAGTTGATATGATAAAACTGAATTTACTGTGTTGAGGATTTATGAAAATTTAATATAGCTTAAAGAATTAATTAATTTGTTTTCAAACACTAGTCTTTATGATTTGAATCACTATATATTTTTATGAGAATTTTTTTTTTAGTTTGTCAAGGCACCAAGAGAAGTTGAGTATGATAGATAAAATTTAAAAATATTAATAAAACCCGCAATTTTTTTTTCTTTTCACAACAATAGTCTGTCAAAATGTATTTTGTCTATAACTCGAATCTTACTGACTTCAAAGGGCTTCTGATATTGAAATACAAAATAACTATTACTTTTTTATTACGGTGTGTGTGACGTGTTTCACTACCGCTTTTCCTAAGTTTAAGGCAAAATTCAATTACACCTGTGCCGTATTCTCTCAGAAGCATTTTTCTCACTCACCAGAGCAAAACCTACTAGGCCCTTCAGTGATCATCATACAGTGATCGAATACTGAGAGTCTTCATCATCATACAGGGATCGAATACTGAGAGCATGGCTATCCAAACACAGGTTCAAACCCACCGATATATGACATTTGCAAAGCATAGCCTAGGGCTACCACATCTAGCATTGGGAAAAAGAAGTAACGGCAGGATTGAAATTTTACCAGTTAGTCCATGTAATTATAAGAATTTATTACACTAAAGATTAGACTTTGATCTGCTTTCTGGTACATATCCTTATGTTGGGCATAAATCTACATTTGAATCTCTGTCTTGTCTTAATTCATCATTTTCCGAGAGAATTCGAAGAATCTTTAGTAGAGCAGTAACAAAGAAGTCAAGACCTATTAAATAGGATTGTAGACATCATTTTTAACCTAGGATTTTCCGATATTCCTTAGCAACCTTCCAGATCGTTGAGATCTGCTTTCTAGTACTTCTTGTTTTCCTGTGTTCCTAAGTATTTTTTCCAGGAGATATATTTCATTCTAAATCTATTCTGCCTTCTTGAAACTTCGTACGATATTTTTAATCACTTTATGTGATGACTTATTTTTCTCACATCTTCATAGACTGTCGTAAGCTATTCATGCTTAGCACAAAGTAAATTTGTTTCGGCTTTCAATTGTTATTTGAAACCTCCCTAATTTAAACTGCATTTTATCCAAGGTTTCAGCTCTTTGATGTCAAGCATCGTAACTGCATTTTTTGTTTCAGATCTTTAGCTCTAAGAAAAGAATGACAGTAGCTTCAAAGCAATGAGAATGATGAAAGAGTACTATTCAGTACCTTTTAATTTGAATGACTCTCATGCTTAGTAGTTGTAAGTTCTTGATATTATTAAAGTAGCTATTAGTCGTTAATTTGTTACGTGCTAATAAATTTATGCGTAATTACCTTTACCTCCAAGCAGCTGAAGACTTAGTTTGTAAGTATATTAACCCTTTTGCGACGGGAAGCGCAAAGGCGCGCTTATCGCTGAGGCCGGCACTCTCTTTCGCGAGTATCTGTCCAGGGCCGGAGGTTTTTTTTTAGTATTAAACCTAAATCCATGAAATTACCGGAATATCAACGCGTTGTTTAATAATGTTCTGTAGAGTATTTAAACGGACATCTACATGTATCTGAAGCCATACGGACTATGAGTCATGTGGTATGTCATAGGTAGTCATATGTCAGACATACTACTCTCATTTTGAGTAGGAGATCAAATCTACATGTATCTGAAACCAATGCCACCTTAGGCCAAATGTTATAGTTTTTAAAACGTTCCAGGACACTCACAAATGTGTGGCGGCCGGAAATGAACGAGAAAACGCTCTGGCACGTCAGCGTGTCGGCCGGGAAATGAGTGCGTTTCTTGCTGGCATATACGTAACAGTCGGAACGAAAGGGTTAAGTTTATATAACTGATGAATTACTTTTTGCTAAAAAACGTTTTAATTATTGCTCGCTTATTTGCTTATTCAGTGACTAAATTCTCTGAACGGGATAGTTTCTTTGTAGTATTTGATAGATACGCCTTACAGCAGCACCAGATTATTGTAAAAGCCATGAGAATAGAAAAGAATACCCCAAGTAATATTTGATGAGAAAACTCGAAAAAAAGTCCGGCCACAGTTACATAGACTATACTAATCTTCAACTAATCATATTATGATCATACGAAATATTCGAATCTCTTTGTTAAATATAAATTATTCTGAAATATCTAACCATTCTCGATTGCTCAGACGGCAACATCACTCGTCTTTGGAAAGAGAATCATCTATTCGAGCCCTAGCTACTTCCATTGCGTTTACAGTTAACTGCTGACTATCGAACGTAATGAGTGGAAATGAAATTAACCCAAAACGATCAGGAGTTAAACATGTTTTATAAATTTTAAATTAAACATAATATTTTTATATTTCAATCTTGTTTCACTAGCTCGTTCTTAAATCTATGTTATTTCCCACCAAATGACATAACTGTAGCTTTGAACAATGTAAGAATTAAGCAAGTCATTTCACCGTACTGTAGAAGATCAGTAACTTCCGAATACTCAAAATTCCAAATAATAGCATCTTATTGCTTGTAAGAATTATTAGTCAGTGAGCCTAAATTGTCAAGCAATAAATATTTTACACGTTATTTACATACGCAATTTTATAATGAAGTAAGGAAAAGAAAAGAAATTTCTTAAGAAATTCATGAAGGTGAGAAAATCTATTTCTAACTCTGCGGTGGATTTATCGACACCAAAGTTTACTTCTTGTGTCTCCAAGAGGATATTTTTAATAAATTATCATTATATCCAAGCACGAACCAATTTAAATATGCAAATGCAAAGTTTTTATAATTGATTTATGTATGGCTTCCACTTAGTTAATGATATATATATAACAATATCTACATTTATTTTATATATTCATGACTTGCCGATATTTTCCTTGAATTGTCAATAGTTCTAAGCTATGGTACTAATCTTATAACTTACAAAATATTTTTTAATTAATTATTAGGAAACATTATCTGCATATAGAACATGGAATTCAACCTGCGTTGTTCAAGCAGCGCCCATGCATTCATCCCTGCATACAAAAGGATGAGAGTAGAACACTCAAAATATAATCAGGAAAGCTTAGAGTCCTAATTGTGCAGTATTAAATCAAAGTCTTTCAGATCCTCTGCACATGAATTATCTTTCCGTCTCAAGTTTCTTCACAGAGCCTTAAGGACGTTTAAAAACCACTTTTTCATTGTCTCTTAAAATGAACATAAAACAAGCCTTTTGCGTACAAATAAAATTCTACCACTTGCGTGTAGTTGAAATTAAAAGTATCGCAGTCGAAAACTACGCAAATTCACCTATAAGCTGAATTTAAGCCGGTTCAAAACTTTAAATGGCGCGTATTAACATCGGTCAGCAGAATGGTTAAAGCCGTAATATTCTCTGGTAGAGCGATCGTAGAAACTTAGAGTCATCGTACTCGGAGACTACTCAAATTGGCCTAGTTAAGCTGTCTCAAAACTTTAAATGGCTCATATTAAAGTCGGTTAACGGAATCATTAAAGCAGGAATATTCACTGACAGGCGATGGAGGGTAAACTACAGGCGTCGCTGTCAAGAGCTGCATATCTCAAACATTCAAAAATACTTGACTTAATACACTTCCACCTAATTTTCATCCTAGTGAGAGCTACGGAACGGAGAAGTTATAGTATAGGTTTAAATCATAATGATTGATTAACTAACATGAAATAATCTACAGGCGGAGGAACATTAACTATAAAAGTCGGGGAAACATTTAAATAGACATTTTGTCACCTCACATAGCAAAACGAATTTACAGAACGTTTCGTGTTGTATATAAAGATGTTCAGTATTTTAGTCTATAAGAATAATCATTTGTACTTTCACATTCGAATTCGGGATAATGGACTTACCGAGAATACGACATTTATCTTTTAACTCTTTTCAAATAATTTTCAGGATTCACCAACTTAGCTTTTGCCAGTGGGTAGTATTTAAATGAAAGTTTTATCCATATGGCAAAATATCACCACACTGAAGTACTAACAGCTCAGCTGCTACCCAAGAAAAACTCTTGAAAACCTACTTTTAAGATAATTGATATGTGCTAATTTCAACAAAACAGTTTTTTCTGGTTTATTAATGGCTTAAATTCAAAGCAATAAATACAAAACTTTTAACACATTATAAAACAATTTGATGTAAAATAATCCTTATAATAATCCCTCTTACTGTGCATTTTTGTGTAGCTCCTGTTTCCAATAAACATTGCAATATGAATATTGTTAAATAATTTATATTTTTACTTCTTTTATTTTAAATTTGTGTCTGAAAAGTTTTCATTCAATTCTGGTTCGTATTTGCTCGATTTAATTATCATTTTAGAGTTTTTTAGAATTATTTGGATTTAAGGGGCCTATAAATCCCTTACATCATCAATATAATATAATCTTATATTTACATATTTTGCGAATATAGACTAAATAACCAATCCGTCATCAAATTTATTTAACCCCCAAAATAATAATAAATGGTTTTTGCTTCTTTATATTATTACCCTAAAAATGCAAAATGTAATAAAAATTGTAGCTTTTAGTTCAGAAAAAGAAGGCTGATTTTGTTTTATACAAAGTATCATAATTAAAACCAATATAATAGGAGCCTGAATGAAATAAATTTTAATAATAAATTTCGATTGTTCTATTATTCCTTCACAAAATTCAAACAATTAAAAATAATGACAGGGGATTTACAAAGCTTCAGAGCAGCTTAAAAAAAGCACTGGTTAGAAACTAACGTTTTATATTTTCTTTATTTAACCGTTATAAATCCATAGAAATTGAATGTTTGCTTTTCTTATCTGTTATTTAGTTTATGTTGATGGAAGATAAGCGCTTGAAGCTGTCCCACGCGCAAAAGTAATATAATTTTCCTGAATTTTATGCTTAAAATCCTGTGAAGAAACTCTCAAATAAAAAACTTTCCTTGTTCAACTAGTTGAGAATAAAGTAGCTATTGAGGTTTACTCTTTTTTCTCTTCTATTCTCATTGAGGCAACCGAACATTTAACAACGGCACAACTGGTTGTCTTTCGGAACCTCTTAAGTCTTCCGCAAACTATTAAGGCAAAAGTGTTTTCGTATCGGAAAGTTTTGCTTGCAGAACTGCTTTATGACGGAAAAAAACTACTGTTATAATTCTTTAGAGTAAACTTCTTGCAAAGTAAAAAAACAACTTTGTCCTGTTTCGGATATTCTCAGGAGGGCAAGATATTTCTAAAAATGTACATCTAACATAAAAAGTAGTAGATAATAGTACAATTACTTTGAAACATTGGAAGTTTCTTTCTCTAATTTTGGAGAGAAAAGAGAATGGTAGTAACTGCAACTGAAAATGTGAAATCCAAAGAGCAATTCCTTAACAAAATAAATTCCCTCCATAAAATATTTTATGAACCATTTTGCCAATTTTAGAAAGTTTTTTTCAGATTTGAGAACACATATATTACAAGAACTCTATTCATTCTTAAATGTTCATGGTGTAATTTTTATTTTAGTTACTTAGTACATCTACAAATTTTATATGAGCTTAAGGTGTGCCAAAGACGAAAACCCTAATCACCGAATACATGGCTCTGAAAAAATCTTGGAAATAGATTTCTTATGAAACACCCTAAAAACGTCCTACTCGTTTTATGAAACATCCTTTGGACATCCTATTCATTCTATGAAAATGCACCGCCAATGGGGTTCTTTTACAGCAGTGATTATTGCCAGGTAACGCAAAGAAATTGAACAATGCTTTCTTTTTCAGTTACAGAAGAGAGAGGCAATCACACTCATTGCAGAATTAATGGATCACGTAAATACTCGTTAATGGAAACTATTTTCCCCCATGGAATTAATGTAAAATGTATTAATCCGCTTCTGAAGAACCACAGATGAATACTTATCTAAACTTTACAGCAGTACTTTATGCATTATTTTATACAAAAAAAGGGAAATAAAACAGGAATCTTAATTTACCGTACTGTACAAAGGAGAGTGAATGACATAAATCATCAGACATGATGAAAACAAATTAAAGAGAAATTATTGCTTAAATGAAGAAGCCGAGAAACATCAGTGTCTTCCTGAAGCACCTTCTTTTATCTGTTCTTCCTCTCTTAGCACTCTGTCTTGTTGAGAACTCATTGGACCTCCGCTTCATTCAAAGTTTGTCCAGTATAATTTCTTGTTGTCTGCGTCTAAAAATGTTCCTATATGAGATATGGCATTGCCACTGAAGCTATTCATGCAGTATCATGCTACTCCTTTATCAGTATGCCACTCTTACAAGAAAACCAAAAAATACGAATTTCGTGATCAAATATCTAATATCATGTTCTCTTCCTTTCTTTTACTCTGAAGATATTTTTACCACAATTGCCTTCTGAAAGTAATCCAGTTTTTTTCTTCTTAAGTAATTTATTTGGCCCTATAGTAACTCCTCCATGTCTTTCGTGTTACCTTCAATGTCCATGGCTCTGCCTAGAGTTACAAAATTATATGAAACACTTCCTCAAGGCTTTAAAATGTCTATCTGACGCAAAACCTTGCCATAATTTCCTCCAGGTCTTAGTTCTGAAAATCATTTGCTACCAAGTTTCGTTAATGTCAGTTAAGCTTAATAAAATATTAAGATAATCACTATAGATGTTCCTGAGTGTTAATTCTGCGTTGCAGATTGCCGCAAAGTATCTTTGAAAATCATTTATTACCGACTTGAACGTTCTTAACTTGAAACACCGTTAGTCTACTGAAGCGAGTTATGTTCACATAATTTGTTCTTGAACGTTTTCTTCATGATAAAAAGCGTTCGTGATTCGAAATTCAATTGCATATAAATATATATCAATATTAAGAGAACCTACTATATTCATGATGAGACACTAATTATTTTCTGATTTACGTAGGCTTCACATATTATGAGAATTCTTAGGAAATTATTTATAAAATTGTATTGTTCATAGAACTGTATTGAGGTTTCTAAAGAAATGAATAGTTTGTTCCCTGTAAAAACGCATTTAATCACCATTAACTTTATAAAATACACTAGGAAGACAGGTAATTAAAAGAAAAGTATAAAAGCTATTGTAACTTGAATGGTTTTCCAGCTGAAAGCATGGAACTTCCGCATGATCTTTATTTTGTCATAGCTAACACATCTTAAAAATACAGGATTGCCTATTTCCGCTTTCGAAAAAGGAAATTTTAAATACGACCCTACGAAATGTGAAGTATGGTAGAAAAAAATTGGAGTTACAAATTTTCAGAGATACCTAATAAACATTAATAAGGTGTTTGGCTATCCTTGAGCGAAACGCAAAGGTTATAGCGATTTTCCATGCCATGTATTAGATTCCCTAGGCTTTCCTGTGGTAACAAAATATACTCTTAAGCCTTGAATAGTTCAATATTGCAGTATTACACTTCGAGTTTCGTGTGAGTTCTATAGGATTTAATTCAGATAAATGTGGGTTGTAGCTATATTTTTCACTTTCAAGATAATCGGTCACTGGTGCAGCTCGATGGGGACGAATATTATTGCCTATTTCATCCGTAAACAATTTGACTTAAAAATAAAGAACCTCATTTCTGTATATTTCAGCCTTCATGGTTGCTCTGTAAAAATGCGTGGGTCTCTGGAAAGTGTATAGATACTTTAAAACAAAAATGTTCAACTGGAGACTAACGGACCGCATGCGATCGGATAAGTGGGTACAAAGTGCGAAAGAAATTTTAGGATCCTACACCGAATGATACATTTTACTCTTGAGATCGCGGTTCGAGACTGGGTTTCAGTACGGACGGGCGGGTTATTTCACGTTGGTCTGAACGTTAATTGAAACGAAATAAATGCATGTCCTAAGGATAAAGTAACGATACTAAAAAAGGCATTATGTCTCAATAGAAGTTTTTGACAACGTCGGACTGAATCTAGTTTGAACGTTAACAACGTCGGACTGAATCTAGTTTGAACGTTAACAACGTCGGACTGAATCTAGTTTGAACGTTCTATTATATTTGGCATAAGACTGCTTTTTTTTCAGTACTAAAAAATGCTTCTTATATTTTTCTATATAAACAAAACGCCATTAAAACACAAAAACATAGATTTTTCAAAAGGTTCGACTATTTTAAATACAAGTGCAATTACAGTTTGCAAACCCTTTATTAAATTATCAACAAAAGCGCATTGCCCCATTTCTGTATTTGTTTTACAAAGTAGATATTTTATTCTTAATATTATACTCTTTATAAAATTTGCTTTTCGTAAAAGAAAGAATGCACTAGTTGTCTAATCGTTAAACTCAGATCAAATCGTTAAACTCAGTTCAGTGCTCATTCTTGGCAAAACTTTTAAACATGGATACTTAAGAGAATTTTATTTAAACAAATAGTAATACTTCTAAAGTTTTCTATAAGCAGATTTCAAGTCAAAAAGGATTTAAAATTTGGAACTGATTAAGAATGAAAAAAACGTGTTTCTGACATATTCTGAAGATATATGAGAAGATTAAGCAGTGCGAAATAGTTTAATAACATCAAACGTAGTAGGAAATACAACAAAAAGCATTTCAACGAATTATAACAATTTCTTATTTCGAGATTTGCCTGTTCTGTCAAACTAACGAAAATATATTCAAGAGAGAAGATCAGAAGATTAAAGTGACAAACTTGAACGCAAATCTGCGTTTCATCTTGAAAGGAATTGAATTACTTTTTAAGATCTTCAGATGACTTTTAATATTTCGAAGTATCCTGAAATATTTTAAAAATATAACTTCTTTTAACTTACCTTTTTATATGTGATGAAATTTTTTTAAGAAAACTGAAAGCGATTTTAAATAGATTTCTTTAGTGAAAACGCAAGCAAAAAGTGTAAAAATGTGCTAGAGCACTGTTTAATGATCATACTTATCAACTACGCAAAAAAGCGATTTAAACTTTGCTTGAAATATCATTAAGAGATATAAATATATATTAAGAAATTGTATTAAAGATCCCTTTTTATCAGTTCTAGGAAGTGCTGGAAGTTTGTCAAAATAAACATAATACGGTTTTAGTTATATGATGGAAAGATTAGGATTTTCTATACTTCCGAAGAAATTTTCTGTACTATTTTTTGTAATCACGTTTGCTGTCAGAACTTAATTCCGAGCCGAGGCTGTTGGCGAGGCTACCTTAATCCGTAAATAACGCGAAAGCCATAGCTGTAGAACGTCAATTTATACTTCGAGATATCATGCTTTTCAAAATAAAGTAGGAAATTTTATTCAAATAGTTTTGTCATCATGAGTGAAAATGAAGTTTTATAAATATAAACTCTTATACTTTTTATAGTCTTGAAAATACTCACATTAAATCTCATTAGCGTTAATAAATGAAAATGAAACCTTCCCTGTTCTTCGTGTGTGCACATATATATATATATATA
>KK117683.1:235945-310958 GCA_000611955.2 Stegodyphus mimosarum
TGTGACAAACTGTAACAGCAAATGAATCATTAGGAAAACAACCAGCTGGATATTATTAGAGACTTCCTGTTTTGGACTAACTTTAAGAAACTCATTTTTAGAGCCAGGGTGTAAGCGATTCGGCCAGGAAGAATGTCCTGAAGGCTAATGGGTCTTTATCCCCTAATGCTTTTATGATGCCGACTTGTTCACGGCTGTTCGCTGCTCTTTTGAGAGAAGAGACGAAGCAGTGGAGCTGAATAGACATGTAGTCAGAGAACTCTGTGGGAAACTCGCTTTTTCCCTTCTGTAAGATATAGCAATGTAACGGTTTACGCTATTTATCCATTATTTAATCACGAATGAATTTGTTGTTGAGTTTTAAATAAATTCAAAAAGACAATCCTGTCTTGCTATTTTTCCATAAAAGCTCGGAAACGTTACAGCGGGTTCGACAAAATTTCACAATAAGTAATAATAATAATATTTTGTAATTTGAACTAAAAATTTAAACGATTTCTTTTCATATTTTTATCGCATCTACAATCGATAAAAATGGACACTTATTACTTAAACTTTGACGAAACCGATGATCCCGTGTAACGTGATACGACGTGAGTGTAGTCATCTCTCTCCCTCTAGCAACTGGTAACATCGTGCTGCACTAACCAGTTGCCTTGCGGTAATTCCCCGTGATTTATTTTGCACTCGGACTGTTCCCGAAGAATATTCAGCGAGAATTCATTCTTTTATATAAACAGTAGAGTTCAGTATTGTCTAATAACACCGGGAACATCAGTCATAAAATTCACGTTATCTTAATTAAACTGCTAAAATTCACGATTTTCTTTAAGCGCATGTTGTGATTTGTGGTTGTTGAATTATTGCACATTGTTGAGAAATTGTATGTAGACTATAAATCGATGGTAATATATGTTCGACTCTCTTGGTATACATATAGCAATGTGATTTATTAGAATGCAATAACAATTGTCAATTTATAATACAATTTTTATCTTTACTTACCTGCTAGTTAGAAGTACATATTTACTTTATATTACGGTTAATTTCATAAGCAAAATATTTGTACCTATAGTAGTAATTCAATGTATGGTGTATTCGAATACTAAATATTATAATCTGACAACTATACACTCACTTTTTTTATAAAAAATACTGTTCAGTTACGTAATTACGTAATTTACACCCACAAATTAGTTAATAGTTACGTAATTTACATATCCATAATTTAGCAAGTCCTAGTTTGTAGTGTAAATACAATCACTGATGGACAAGGAAGATTAATTGCTCGTTTGCTTCAATTAGGGATTTATGAACTTGGCCTACGCCTCAGTCGGCTGAAAACCAAGCTATGTCACTGTGTAAGGCGTTAGAACTGTTCTATATTAATTGCACTAATTATGTAGTTATTTATTAAAATTATCAGCATTGTACACTGCGCAAAAAAATGGGACAGTTCTATAGCTCCCGTTCTACTGAGCTGATTGACGAAATTCAAATTGCATTTTTCATGCCTCGAAAGCGCAACTTAGGATATATATTAGATTTATATATAGCATTGTTCTAACATAAGTATTTCGACACAAAATCGGGCTTTTTCTGAAATGGCATGTTAATTTGTTTTTCATATTTCGACTCTACGATTCAAATTATGGCTAAATATTCAATTTTGTAACATTTAGTGCGAAATTTACGGAGAAATTCAAAAATTTAACTTGGCGAAATTGTTTTCAGTTTGCGCCAAGAATAATTCCCTTGACGAACTTCTTAATTTATGTCAACCTAGTTTCCTTTCCTTTTAATTTATGCCAACCTATTTTCCTTTCCTTTTTTTCACTGTCCACGAGAAGAAAAAAAGTCATCGTTCATACTTTCAAATAATTTTAACCGAGTCCGTAAACCACATCTGACGTTATCATCGCTTATAATAAATACGCCAAATTTCACAACACGCCAAAATTTAAATCACGTATATCTCGGGAAATTTTGAATAAAAAAACTCTAATTCTTCGCAGTAACAGGAATACATCTACTTTAAGATGATGATAAAACTTTTATAGGTCACAATTCAAAATGTTTTTCGAAAAATATATAAAAATTATTAAAAAATACAAATTTTAAAATAAATCATAACAAATGGGCGAATTTTGTTTTGGATGAACCTAAATTTTGAAATGGGAAAGAATGAATCAAATAAGTGTAATAAAAAAGAGAGATTAATAAATACCAAATATATACCAATTAACATTGAGGAACTAATTTTTTAAAAACTACAAGTGCGATTTTTACGAAACTTGGCAGTTTGGCATAATCTGAGTCGTTGTTGTTGTTGTCGTGTCTATGATCACATAGAAGAATGATTGCCAGAGCCTACTCGAAGAGAGGTAATCTGAGTCGTAGAATCGAAATATGGAAAAACAATTGGCATGTCATTTCAGAAAAGGTCCAATTTTGTGTCAAAATATCTATATTAGAACAATGCTATATATAAATCTAATACATATCCTAAGTCGCGCTTTCGAGACATGAAAAACAAAAGTTGAATTTCGTCAATCGGCTCAGTAGAACGGGAGATATAGAACTGTCCCTCTTTATTTTTTCCCTGAGCGTACATGCAAATAATCTATTAAAGATTACTGAAGTAAACGTAACGTTAACAATACATTACATTGATATTTGGGAAAACGAAAATTCGTTCGGCGACTCAATAATTTCTGAGTTGTTAACATCATGTTGTGTTTGAAAACCTGGAACTGCCCTCTAAAAATTATCGCGACATTTTATGCTATTATTTTAAACTCTTAACAAAGGCAACTCTCTGTTATTGCTTCAGGCGGTTCATTTTCCTTCTAACATAACTTATTTTTAAAATTTATCTTTAAATGTTTAATTCTTGTCTCCAAAACGTTATCAGTTTTTAAATGTAGCTTATAAACCCCTGTTAATTTATTGTAGGTCAATGGAAACCGAAATCATAACGCTGGGCTTTGAAGACTACTTGGTCAATGACACCATTCTTAGTAACTTCACCATCAAGACACCGTATCGCAGGACTTTGACATCTAACATTATTGGTAGCTTCATCACTATCGTCATAGCTCTGACATCAATCTTGGGCAACATAGCAGTAGTAACAGCATCATTCTGGAGTGAAACTCTTCGAGTTCAAACAGGCAACCTCCTTGTTGTATACTTATCCATCATAGACATTCTGACTGCCATTCTGGTGATGATTCCGTCGGCTATCGCTGTAGCGATTGACTACTGGCCACTTGGATGGAGAGCTTGCAAAATGCATGCAGGCTTCAACTACACCTTTGCCTGTTCATCATCTTTTAATCTGGCCCTCATAAGCTTCGATAGAGCAATAGCCGTGCTGCATCCCTTCAAATACCGAACCATGATGACCACAAAAGTCATGATTGGCGGATGTTGCCTCATATTCTTCCAGAGCTTTGCTATAGGCTTAGCTTGTGGGTTGCCTTACTGGTCGCATTATGATTACACTGAAGGCGTATGCGCCATGGATTATACTAGAAACATGGCTGTTTTTAACGTATTCAATATCGGTTGCTTCTTTTGTTATTATGTTCCAGCTATTATTATAAGCATATGCAATGTTCTTATTATCCTAGCTGCAAATAAATCGGGAAAATCTTTAAAACCATTATTCGTGAGGCGAAACAACAATTCTGTGGAAAAACCAGGAATAGCGCAAGGAGAAGCTCACATGAACAAAACCTTCAAAAGCATGGTGGTTGTAGTTGTAACGTATTACATCTGTTTCAGTCCATATGCTTTGTCAAAGGAAGTGAAAGTATGTTTTGGTTTTGATATGCCTCCTTGGCTTAATTATTTGGCAACGATTTTTATTTTTATTGCTTCTGGTACAAATCCATTTATATACGCAATTTTGCGAAAGGATTACAGGGATGCATTCAAAAAGCTGCCCAGAATGATGTTCGAACGATTTGCAACACGTATCTAAAAGTAGTTTCTAACTGTTTCCAGAATAGATAATCTAGAGTAGTAAATAAGACAGGTGCTATGCAATAATGACTCGCCTGAAATTATTGTAGATGAAAAGCTTGCAACCATTGTAGAAAGCAAAGCCTGAAATCATTGTAGAAAGCACTGCAGATATAAGCATGTAACTCTGAAATCACTGTAGATGGAAAATAAGTCATACATTATAATTAGTATTATCCACCTCTTCTTCTTGCTGTCAACTATTAACCAGTATCATTAAAATTGTGTTTATATATATCATATTTATAAGGCTAATGAACTAGTTATTGCTTTAACAGTAATAAGAACAGAAGAGAAAACATCAATTATGGCTTTTATTTTCAAATTCTTCAATTTGCACCTCTTTGTGTTACTACTTCTGTTGAATGAAAAACGTTTTCTATTGCAAGTTTACGAAACTCAAAAAGATATTTCGCTGGAACGTATTGATCTTGTGAAATTAGAGTTTCATTAAGATTTTAAAAATATTGTAAAATCCCGAATTTAAATAAAATCATTTTATAAAGCTGTATTCTATACAATAAATTCTGCTAAAATTTAGACACATAATTTTCTATTTTTAAATAAACAGTAATGAAATCAAATTTCTAAATCATCCTAACGGTATTTAATCTTCCAACGCTGTATTTGAAATTTCACCCATATGTGACGCCCTATCAGCAGTCATGTGGTTAAGACAGCTGAAACTTGGGTATGCGATCTAAGTTCGATCCAAGGTTAATGGGTTAGCTGCATTGGTGAGTTTTCGGAGTGTTTTCTTTGTTTAACTGGAATAGCAGAGAGTTTCAGTTAAGTCCTAACAAAGGCATCCTTCAGGCATATACTCTTGTGTGCTTTCTCATATTTCAGTAACTTTACTTAACCTCGCCAAAACAGAAATCCAGTAATCAAAGCTTTGGCGCAATCAAAAAGATATTGCTAGTTAATAACACAGTATGTAGGCGAAAAAATCTGTAGCTGTAACTTTTTGAAGTTATACTACGAGTAGCATATACTGTTTTACATAGTGAGCTACAGAAAGCATATGAAAAAATGGCTGAATTTAAAAAAATTGCCTGTAATCTTTCTTTCTCATATTTTAATGGGAAAATATAAAGTGCGTTCGTGCGTCCTATTCCAGTGCGTCCGCATAGTATGTGTCTTGATCGAATGCAAAAATATTCTTCTGATAACGATTGAATTTCGCAAAGTGATATAACCTTTTTATAGTTTTCCTGAGGCATTCCGAGAAAGGATTTACTCGACTCGTTTATGTTCCATTTTTAAGCAAATGTCTACGTAAAAAGTAAAATGTTCAAAGACGTTTAATAGACTTAATGAAATGTGTATTTTTAAATAATATTATAATTCGTACTCAGTATCCATAAAAGCATTATCATTTTCGACTATAAGAATTTACTCGAGAAATTCTCCATATGTTCTCTCTGTCTTATCCAGGTTATTTCAGACGCTGGTTAATTGTCTGCAATTAAAGTGTATACAAAATATGTCCGAATAAACCACTATTAATATAAGTTTAAATATCTTGGAAACCAATAATAATAATAGTATCACTCTATTTCGAGCAAAGTCAGGAATTAAAGTTTAGTGTAGATCTAGAATAAATCTGGCACTGCAATTAGGCCTGTTCTTCATTATGTAAACTGTAGATTTCAAAGTTCTATTTATGATTATGATGCTTATGAACAAAGTCTTGTACTAAGAGTAATAAAATCATAATTATAATTTCCGATTGTCTGCTCGAGACACAATATTATTTTTCATTCTTCATTTCATCAAATGGTAATGTATAGAGCAGAAAAGTTGATATACGACTCATGTTTGTTCAATTTAAGTTTATATGACATTATAAAACAATCTGTTGAAGATCTGAAAACTATGAAAAGGCCCTAATAGTATAACGGAATTATCTCATGGAATAGAAATTCAAACTCATACTATAAAGAAAACAACAAGTGTGATCAATTTTGTAAAAGTACATATACAAATACTGTATTTTCATTTTCGACAGAGAGATGGGTTTTTATAGGCGCTTGAAATGCAGTAAATGAACGTAAGATACGTTTAAATAAATAAACATCGCATGTCTGCTTATGGTTTTAATTTCACTGTCAGTTAAAATCAAACCTAAGTGTAATAAGTCTTAAAACACTAAAACTGTAGTACAGAAAATGTTCTAACAACATGATATTTCAAGGAACTATTTTTAATCTACCATATGAATCATATTTTTCATAACTGCGATCACTGAATGAATCGCAATAAAACTTATTTTCAAGCGAGGGTTACATTGAAATATATTTCATCAGATCTGAAGAACCAGATGAATTGCATTATGATTGCTTATGATTTAGATTTTCGTATTCAGATTGGAAACTGTTTTTATTCTGGATGACTCGAATAAATTTTTTTTCCAAATTTTATTTTCAAGAAAGACAGTTAATGCCCTAAGTTACAAAAACATATGATATGTTGCACTAATGTATCTATAAGATGAACGTGTCCAGATGCTGAACTTCAATAAAGTTATACTGAATATTTATTGCAATTTCTTTTAATACCAAACATTAAAACCAGGAACTAAAAACTGCAAAGGCAATTTTTATGTATATTCAATGGAATTTTCTCATAACTATTGAACTTACTAATTAGCTCCTTTTCAGTTACTGTTTAAATATTTAATATTTGGTTGGAAAATTCAGTCTTTTCATATAAAATGTTTTTCAAAGTTGTTCTGATTATTTTTGAAAATATTTGTTGGGATGGTTTTGGAAACTGAATTTATATTAAATTAAAATCTACATCGACTGAGAATTTCAAGTATGAATGAAAAATTAATTGTTTAAATTTTTTCAAAGCATTTTGGATTTGATACAAACAAAAAATAAAATAAATTTCAATTAAAATTAAACTTTATTTAATTAAAATAAATTAAATAAATTTTATTTGAAGACAAATTAAAAATAAAAATTTTGTGTATTTTTATTCAAAAAATATGACTTACTACGCAGGCAGAAATTAATTATGAATTTAAAACAAATTTTGTTCAAACAAACGTCACATCATTGTTGCCTGTCTGTAAGATAGATGGCCACATACAAGATCAATGACTTCTATCATTTAAATGCTAATGAGGACTTTAACTAAAAGAAAGTCTTTTATAATTATTCTTACTTTTAAAACTCTTTATAAATTTTAAGAAATACACTTATCAGGACTTGTATTTCTTTTTATGTTCGAACATGATGTGCCCTGACTGGACAGTGAGTTGACTGCAACTATGTCCTATGGAGTGTAGAAAAGACGACAAGATGAGAAGGGTTAAAATTACCCTTTATTGTTCCCCGATTTCACAGTGGCTCCCGCACTTCGGGATACAAATACCAACCACTTGTGGTCCGAACGTAAAAATATAAGACTACTAACTAACTAAAATTTAAATAAGAGCTAACTTTTAATATTTTACACAGATTACTAAGACTGGCCTTTTAAATTACTAAGTCTGTTGTACGCAAACTGCGGAAAACTACAATAGCTTTCAAGGGGACTAAAACCTCTAGCCTTAAAGGCGGACAGTAACTGATGGCAAGCTCACGTGAAGACTCGTGGCAAGATGGCTCACTCTCTCTCCTTCTACTAGGCTCTTGGCAAAAGGCCATAACTTAAATACTTATGCGTTAGCAAGTACAATTTGCGTAAACATATTCACGCGCTAATTCTGGCTGGAAGTAGAAAATAAGCGATGATAGTAAAGTTTTAAAATAAAATAAACGTTAGCCAAACTTAAGATCCTTACACACGCACTGAATATCTAGAAAATATTGCTTTCAGGAAAAGTTCTTTTCGGGGAAAAAATGCCTCACACTTAAGCTACAACATTAACAGATGTATGAAGACCTAGAAAATCATTAATGCACCCGACCTCTTCCCCTACCAAAATGGAACCCATGTTTGCAATTTCATGCTTCATAAACTACGATTTATTTGCATGTAAAAGCTGTAAATATTTCGATTGAGAGTCCAAAATTCATTTTATCCTAAATTTGTGGATGAAAGACTGTTCACAGAAATTCAGTATTTAGATATAAAAGATATGCGAGCTATCATAAAATGTTCTCACAAATACTCCATTTAAAACTGATTCAGTAGATTTTCTATAATATGTTCTCAATAATACAATCAAAAATGAAGAGAAAAATACGCAAAATAAATACATAGCTATCAAAAAGAATATAGGCTATAGCAGGAATTTAGCAGCAGGTTTAATGAAACATTTAATTTTAGCCCTTCTACATTGTCCAAGCTATTGTTTAAATTCCCAGATTACATACTTTCCAATCTTGAATAAAACAACAAAAAAAAAATGAAACGCACTTCATTCTTTAACACCACAGATTAAAAACTTTGTCTAAATAATGAATTTTAAAGCAGGAAGCGTAATAACCAAGTACAGCAAACAAACAACAGTAACATAACATTCTAACATCAATCTTCATTTTCTGATAAAAAAATGGAAATGTTCCGCTAGTGTAATCACAATAAATCTCAGTTACTGTAATAACTTTGTTAAAAAAACGTAATACAAAAAGTGTAAAAATATCTTTGCCTCTTCCTTATATTCAGTCTGCAACAAAAGCAGCAGCCCTGTTTGAATATTATGTTTCACTCCAAACATAAGACATTTAGATCTTTCTAAATTCATAACTCGAATAAGTTGCAACTGTTTCCTTTTATTATGTTAAGTATTCTAAACCCCCTCTAACTTAAATTTATTAAGCATGATTAAACTGCAGCTAGGAGACTCATTTGAGTGAAATAAAATAATAAAATTGAAATGAATAAATAATAGTCATTTTAAGTTATTTGTCTCAAGAAAACAGGAATAAAAAAGACTGTTTTTTTCTCAATAAACATATTTAATTTTACCGCCGCAAGAGTTTACAACTTTCTGATAAATTTCAGCTGTAAAGTCTTTATTTTCTGTTTCATTTTTTAATGGATGTCTTATAATTAGTTTAACATGAACAAATTTAACTAAGTTAAGGGCAGAGACTATTGTAATTTTTAAAATGATCTTAAAATCACTTTCAATGTTTTAAATCAAAATCATTTTTAACAATCAAAATACTTTTCATCCAAATTTTTAATTTTATACATCCTTCTTCCTTAAGACCATGTAGTATAATAATGTTGAGAAGCTAAAACTTTTCTTGTTATTGTTACGAAACTAAACTTTACTTGCTTTATTATTAATTAACTTTTAACAGTTTTAAAATTCTGACCTACTATGGTGCTGGACAAACTAAACTAAAATACTTACTACTAAAATTCTTCTAGTTAGAAGCGGAGGAAGGCACTGGTTGATTGAACTAACTCAAAATAATATCTAAAATTAACTATTTTCTTAAATCATTTAACTCACATCAAACAAAGCAAATTCATCTTAATAAATCTCAACCTGCAACACAAGAAGGAATAAATCTTCTCTGGTGCTCAGTAGAACTGAATACTATTTCTCAACCAAAACATTTCTAAAAACCACTCATTTTAAAATGAACTCAAGAGCACAAGTACAGATTCATTAAACACCTCATAAGAACCAGAGAAGAAATATTCAAACAGAATCAATCAGTTCCACTAAGAAAAATCAAGCACTAGTTCTAACATTCCTGGCACCTAAAACAAACATTCAAATATTCAATAAAACGTGGTTAGTACATATTTGCTAAAAACAGGGCGCGTTGTAAGTACCCTAAAATGCATAAACATTTTCCATTACCCTGATAATCTCCATGTTTCTTAAAAGCCTTACGGCTCAAACAAATGAAATGACTGAACAGACCAATTCCGCAACATACAAAAAACAAATGCAAGTAATAACATAAAATCACACTCATTTATTAATATCTTGGATAACCTAAAGATAGCTGGTCAGACTACCCTTAAATACAATAGCAATTTATATTCCTTCTTGTGTTGCCATTAAAACATTAAATTTCCTTCAAGAGTCACATTAAATTTCCTTCAAGAGTCACATTAAATTTCCTTCAAGAGTCATTTATCAAGATAAAATTTTGCAATTTAACATAATAAAGATTAACTGGATTACACTAGAACATTAATTAAAATATTTAAACTGGATTTCACACAAACTAACGTAGAAATTACAATTAACATAAATTTCATATTTTATAACAATAATTTTAAATTCACCTAAGACACATAATTTTTATCTGTTATCAAAAGGAATTCTCTTTCTACCAGTTAGGCAAGATTAAATTAAATTACTCTCACTTGACAAATACTATAAAGGTACCAAAGAAAATATATAAGATAACTCACAGTTGAACTACCGGAATCCATTATCATAAGAAGCTATAGGCGATATCGGCAGAACAATCACCCCATTGAATACGTCCTAAGTAATCAGCTCCAAAATAAAGTTCAAGAAAAATGACATCTTGTAGAAGCATAAATGAATTCGTCCTTCAAGTAATCGGCTCCAGAATAAAATTGAAGAAATTGACATCTTGTAGAATCATAAATGAAGACGCCCGGAAATCAAAAATTCCAAAATATGGATGTACAATAAAAGGAGAAACCAAAGGGATGAACCAGGTGACACGCAGGTGCTTCAGCAGTCAACAACAACGGAAACCGTACGAGCGACGACACAATGTTGAAATTTTCTCTTCTCACGACCGGAACACTTCGCACCCAATTTTTAAAAACGAGGCGGCAGCAAACCTCCATTTTGCAGGAAAAACCCTTCGAAGAGGGCTCGGAAGAGATCGCTGTAAGCTCTACATCTCGCATCAATTTCCGGAAAATTCTCAATTCATCGTATCTTCAAAACTTGAATCGGTCTCTCGTAAATACCAGCTCAGGCCGCCGCAGCATCACAAGCGCGAGCCACCCGCAAGGGTAAAGCTCGGCCGCAGAGCAAAGTCCTGAACTATTCACTTCTCTCTAGTTGTACCATACTCAAAAAAACTCAACTCAACTGATTTCTAAACTCGAGCAAGCACCGAGGAAAACTCGGTTTCTCCTCCCATTAAATATTACTCATTAAAATCTAACTCATAAAATTAAACTCCGCCAACCAGAGACTTTCGGTATAATTTAACCGACAATATTAAACCCCTCAAGCGAATCAAAATAAAGTCATTGTCCACAGTCGACGGTTGACCATCTGCGAAAATACTCAGCCAACACCTGCGAAAATTTAAGATTAAAAATTCGATCTCCCCTTGCTAACAAGCCGAAAAGGCTAAGGAAAAACAACAAAAACTGTCCTTTCAAGATCCAATTTACAACCTTCCCTTTCTTCCGAAGTTATATAAGCAAGACAACATTCACAAAGCGATAGTGCAAGTGAATGCAGGACGCTAATTACGATATCCATTTTACTGCTTCGTAGCAAAAGACAAGGGAAACAACACTATACTGCCCTCAGTTCCAGTTGTTAACTTAAAGGCTATTTCCCCAGATGTTACTTCCGTTAAAAGACGCTACTCTTTCTTCGTTAGAAAATTGGACCGTTGAAGAAAAGTAATTATCTAAAGATTTTAAATACATTCTTTACAAATATATATATTCATTACAAAAAATCAAATACAAATAAAAATAAAATACTTAAATAATTGATTACTTAAATGACTAAATACACTTAAATTTCGCGACACAACAATAAAATTTCTAAAGATAATCAAAATCTCTTGGTCTCTTTAATCTTTATTCTAAATAAGAAGTTTTTTCTAATATTAGTGCTCTGGAAGCTCTTAATAATATACAAATGTTCGACAGGTGGGAATTTCGAAATTAAGGACTGATCAACTTTAATTAAACTTAAAGATACATAAGAACAAAAACCTAATAATTTGCCATGGATGAAACAAAGTAGCAAATTAAACTGAGCTATTGAAGTGTCCTAATTATGTAAAGTGTTTTAGCTATCCTTTTGAGCTGAAGTATGAAAGGAATTTTGTCAGGATAATTTCTATAATCATAAAATGAAAAATGTCAATATTACATAGGCCATACTTAGCCTATGATAACATCAGAAAAGTAAAAAATTAAGTTTACACTCGAAATTTACAATTTTTACTGATTTTTTAATTTTTGTAAATGGTTTGCTTAATCTTTTATGCATTATTCAGAACTTGAGTGGAACCAGGATAGCTTCGGATAATCGATTTTCATAATTATAATCAAGCAAAGCATTAATTATCGAACATTACGCTGTTTACTTTTCATAAATAACGATTTCCTAGCTCTCAGGCATTAAATGCTTTATTTAGATCTTAAATTGTATTTTTAGTAAATGAAACGAAGAAACATTATAGCCGTAGGTCTTACTAATAACTGCTCTCCAAATTATAATCAGCACAATATATTTCTCATTACAATTCCAGCGCAAATTTTTTCCTTTCTTTTTCTGTTTCCTAAAACGATAGAAAATTTCTAATTTCTTTCAGCAAAAACCCACAATTCTGAGTTTAGATAACATGTTTAAGAATAATACACGGACCAAGATAATACACAGTTCAGGAACAGCGCACTGCTCAGGAATAATACACAGTTCAGCTTGTAATTATGAAGTTTCCGACCTTTGAAGAAAGATTTCTATTTAACGACATAGTAAACATGGTAGTCTGCTACGGTACTAAACAGGGGAACTTTATTATATCTTTATATGAAAATTTCTATAGACGAATCGCCAACAATAGCTGAGAACCAACAGTACACCTCCAATTAATTATGATCTTCTTACATTCGCAAAACGTATTTTTTATCCTGATACAAAAAATAAAGCAAACTGTATTAAAAAAACAGGTCTGGAATAACTGAGATAAAGATTAGACAAATAAATATAGAAATAGTGATTACGAAAAACATTAACAATCGAAGAACTAACCTGTCGAGTACCCGATAAATATGAAAGAATTCTTCTAACATTACATTGTTGCGCAAAAGTTAAGGACGAGGCTCGCGGAGCTCTTGGAGAGTGAAGATATTTAACTCATGATTAATCTACAAGGTCCCCAGACCTCAATCTCATGGAACACATATGGGACCTTCTCGGGGGACGCCTTGGAAGCATGACCACCCGCCAGCAGCGATTCTGTAGCTTAAATTGATGCTACGAGAAGAATGGACAGATATGCTTCAACAGCTACTTAACAACCTTGTCGTCAGCACGGACAGACGTTCTGCATGGCAGTCAGGGGGGATCATGTCCCCTTCTAAAGACTGGTCTTTTCTTGCCAGGAGCTTGTCATCTGTTTCTGCCCTCTCTCCAGTTATGCTCCGAACTATCTTTTCAATAACGTGCCTTTTTATCTTTTTTATTCCTTGTTTGGATGATTTTAATCATTCATCTCGTGTCTGCATATCTTTGAGATTTTATGATATGGTTTAGGTTGATACTGAACACTTCTCCACGAAGTTATATTCGAAAATCCTGTCTCGATCTTAAATTTTCTACTCCAGTGTATATATAAATTACGTCCAACCCTTATTTGTTATCTTCATGTACTACATCTATCCAAACACGTTTTACTGAGCTCGAATAACCAGTCGTTTGAGTAATTATTGTTGTGTTAGGAAAATATTTGAAGAGAATAATAAAAAAACTAATCAACTCTATACTAGACTTTTTAGGAATTTAGTATGTACTCCAACGGTTAAATGAGAGCTACCATAACTTTAATGGTGGCTTATCGACATCGCCTTTACTAATATACGTTAGAACTAAGCGTAAGATTTTCAACAACTAAACATTCAAATTAACGAAAAATTTATTATCCGTGAGTGAAGATGCTAATTAAAGCATAATGTACGAAGCATGTCATAACAAAATTAATAGGAAAATGAAATTATAAATAAAGTTATTTTCTTCTCAATAGTTACAAAGTAAACGTCTAGCTGGTACGAAGCGATATCTGGACTAATTTATGGAAACAAATACGTTAAACATATTTTTATCTCCTGGAATGAAGCTACAACATTCGGATAAAACCATCGGCTTGCAAAAAAAACCTCGTTTCACTTCTGAGCATGTTAGCCACGAATAGCAAAATCTAATTATTCAGACTGTCTAAAAAATGTAGCAACAAAATTTTAAGGGAGGTAAGCCACATCATAAATATCGGAAACTGCATAGCAGCCTGTGATCGTATGCCGGTAGGTGGTGTTCTGCACGAGAACTTTGGAAGGAATATTGTGGATTGTTTTCGTTCGATCAGTTGCCAGCTTAGAAAAAGCTTGCAGACATGCACTTAGTGTATGGTATAGCTGAGGGAAATGGACAAGCCGCTAAATGAATTTATCGGGAGAAAGCTTCCCAGACGGATATCAACCGCACCACAAGGTGTTTGCACGTGTGCATCAAACTTTGTGCGAGCGCGAGTAATTAAAACGTAGCAGGACTAGTGAGTGCAGGCCATGATCGACGAGTTTCATCGTTATGGAAGAAAGTGTGTTGGATTCCATGGAGACTAATCTCACTACCAGCATACGTGGCATTGGTTCTGCCATACGAGTGCCTTTTTGCAATGTAAAGCCTGTTTTGAGCGCCTTTCATGTACATAGGATTCAGTTACCACTCCTCGATGATCATCCGGCGCGTGTGCCTTTCACAGAGTGGTATCTCCAACGAAAGGCCCGCGATTTGAATTTACCAGCTTATCTGTTGCTCTTTGATATGCAATAATAAGCACTACAGCATCGTTTCACAGTAAAAGTTTGGGGAGATTTGTCGTCACCTGCTTAGTCGGGCCGTACCTTTTACCATCCCGCATGACGGCCGTGACTTATCGGATCTTTTTGAAGCAGGTTGTTCCTGGCTTACTTGACAATGTTATAGCAGATGTGAGCCGTAACACGTAGTTCCAACATAATGATGTCCTTGTTCATTTTGGAC
This sequence comes from Stegodyphus mimosarum, assembly GCA_000611955.2. Classification (NCBI taxonomy): domain Eukaryota; kingdom Metazoa; phylum Arthropoda; class Arachnida; order Araneae; family Eresidae; genus Stegodyphus; species Stegodyphus mimosarum. The sequence continues at coordinate 250,899 of KK117683.1, forward strand.
TGGTTGTTCGTAAACATTTGAACTGGTGATTTCTGCATCGGTGGGCATGGTAGACAGTTTCCCTGGCTCTCACGTTCTCTTGATTTATTGAGCCTTGATTTCCTTCTGTGCCGAAAACCATCGTGTGTCACTATCCTGTCTGAACGTCTGAAATGGATCTCGTGACAAGACTCGTCTGCACTGCTGCTACAATCAAAGAGTCGTCTGTACTGTTGCTACAATCAAAGAATCGTCTGTACTGTTGCTACAGTCAAAGAAACTGCCGGTATATGCGACCGTGTCCTGCAATCAGTGTTCCGTCGGTGTCAGGCATAATGGGCGTCTGATGGTGCAAACTTCGAGCATCTTTTGTAACAATAGAATTATATTCATCTCGTACACCATTTGTACTTATGATTCCAATAAATGTTTCAAATTAATCAATCATTCTCTTGTGTCTTTTCCGATCTTCAACATTTGCTACCACTTGTCCTTGGCGTTACTGGTCACGGGTTGCTATGTAATTCTCAATCCTTATGATGTTCCCTACCTCCGCTAAAAGTTTAATACTACATTTTAAGACACCCTATATAGTAGCACGAACTTCAATAAAGAAATATTCATCATTAACTCCATTTGGTGTAACTTCATTTTACATAACTACGAAACTTCAGTTTGTATCTGGCTTGAATGAATATATTATGAAAGCCCAACAGAAAATAGGAATGTATGCAGTTTAAAGACTAATTGTTACAACAGCATAAAACAGTTGTTGGAATTAGAAAATATTTATAAACTCAAATATATTTTTATTTCTATTAGTTTCTAGTCAATATACAACGCAAACGCGACAAACTTAAATCAAAATCTAATGGAATCTTTACCTGAACTAATTAAAACAGGTATGGTGCGGATAATCAAAAGGTTTTCATAATTGTATTCAAGAAACATCTACATAAATTTGCATTGTAACAATAAGGCTCTACTGTTATCATCTAAAAAAAGTAAGCTCTGTCTAAAGCATACCGTTACATTTTAGATACTTACATATTAGAACAACAACTTTGGCTTAGCCAGATTTTACTTCCTTGTACGAAGTAAAGGAATTATTGTGCTCACGAAAAATTCCGGGTACCATATTTCAACGAAAATATCCATTTTGACCGCTAACGAATGCAATTTAACGATATTTTTGCGTGACATCTGTACTTGCGGATGGAATGAAGGACACGTTTTCCAAAAACAGATTGTAAAATAGATTTAAAATAGATTCACAACAGAGTTTTTCGTAACACTGTACGTATGTGCGTATATATCTCACATAACTCAAACTCTAGCAGAAGGATAAAGAACGTTGAAATTCTGTACATGGGACTGCCATAACATTTAATTGTGTACCGCCTTTTTTGATTGCAATCGGCCTCACCAAACGTTTATAAATATATATATGTACCTATTCCGTTACCCTGTTCAGTGAGCTCAGTTGTTTTATTCTTATATGTTGGTAAATTATGCATTTTTTGCTTCATGAGTGATTGGATTATGTTGTTCTTATTTTCCGATTAATTGTTATGCCTTTAGTTAATCTGCATGTAATAGTTGTAGAGTTAGCAAAATTTAAAAGTTGTTTAAGTGAAACTAAGCCTAAAGAAGCAGCCATTTGTTTACATTTGAAACTCTTAGTGGAGCAGTGAATTAAGTCAGTTTGTGCCCCAACTTCAGTTTCTTTTTTGCTGAGTGGGATTAAAAGTTAACTTAAAGTTTTGTCCCACCGAGAAAACTGTGCCTGCTGACCGAATTGCTTATTTTCGTGTAGAAATTCTAATTGTAAAAATTGTTTTTTAACTGTATTTAATCTCAATAAGAGATATCTAGTTTCAATTGCTTGTTCCTTTTTTCCATCCCACTCCCAATAACCCTACCATTTTCGTCAATACTTTTCATGCTCCTACTAATCCTTTGATCTCCGGTCAGCACGCTATATTTAAAAACGATACAGTCAGTCTTTGACTGTCCTTCAAGAATTAATTAATTTTAATTACATTCTTCGCAGATTGAAAGCTTTGTCATTAACTCAGGTAAAGCTACTTCCGAATCTTTGGATATTTTTTCTGTTCTTGAAACAAGTGGTCTTGCTAGGATTTTATTTAAATTACTTTGTATAATAATTTCACATAATCCCAAATTACGACCAAAAAATAAAATGCATTTCTTGAAATTTACTTTTTTGAACTTAATAAAAAAATTATTGTTTACTTAATTATCGTAATTAACGTATTTAACTATTATAAGTTAATAAGATACTGTGAAGCAACATAAACAAGTAGCACATGCAAATTCTTTCTAGCACGTTATTAGATCATATAGGTCATCTTGAGATGTCTTGCAAAAGCCGTATAAGAAAGAGCATTCATGTGTGCCTATAAATAGACGCATATCTGCGTGTACAATTATGCTAAAGCAGACGTGTTTACTTTTAAAACCTCTATTTGACCTGAAAACTTAGCCAACTTGATCTCGGTTTGTCAAAATAGTGTTTAAGAGTAAGCACATATTTATTTTCCATTTTACTTCGATAGCATGAAAGCCTGTTAATGAATTCAAGTAAATTGTAATTCCTTTTAATGGCTTCAAACTTAAGTTTCCAGTTCATACGTAGTTCAGTAGAAATAGCTTTAGTTGTACATTACCACATTTTGCTATGTAAAGAAAATGATTCATGTATATTTCGCAGCGCTTTTAACTGAAAGTAAAGTAAGTTCTTAGCTTTTCTGGACTTCAAATAAGGAAACGGATCATGTGTGATATCACAATACTTCTGATGCATTATACTACTCTTTTCTAACATATGATGAGTCAAACTTAAGCAAGACCAAATTATGTTTAGGGGGAGTAAACGAAATTATTTTAATAAATCTGCATTTCTAGAATTAAAACATGGAACAAGTTTAGGTACACTGAGAGAAAGCCTTTTGCTGGCTGAGTTTAGCATTTCTGCGTCTGTCTCCTATACATCAGCTTCGGGAGAAATTTTGTGACATTTCAGATAGTTTTATTAGTTGTGCTTTGCTTTCACTAAGAACTGAAACTGCTAGGTCGAGACTGGCTACATTGGAGCTGTTCATTCAGAAACGTGAGTGTTATAGAACATTCTTGCTGTTCTGTTCCCACATAGTTCTGATAATTGTTAGGTGCATTAGCATTTAAATTGTATATTTGGTTGGTCATACCAATGAGTGGCTAAAAATGAATGTTTCAGATCTAGATATTTTCTTGTGTAATTTAACAAACTTTCACGTAAATACGGTAGCAAAACGCGATTAAGAAATTAATTATGCGATTAAGAAAACTTCGACTTAACAATCACTTAAATAACGTTTGTTTCGTACATTCGACGCATGTCGTCGAAGATTATCTTGTGGCCGCTTTTTCTTCAAATGATAAAAATATTCTGCTCCATTTGGACAGGATTACATCAGTCAGACGAAGTGGAATCATAATTTTTTTTAAAAAAATTGCAGCGTAATTTACTTCATAAGCAAATGAATTAAAATATTTGAAATAAGATTTGGAGGGGCACATGATTAGAACAAAATAGTTTCCATTTCAAATGGCAGAAAATTTTCTTTTCAAATGTTTTTCGAGAATTACAGACTACCTCGTTCTTTCAGCCATCTTAACAGCGAATGCGTGGCCACCACTCTGGAAAAGGGCCATACACAAAAAACCAACGCTTGCACGGTATTCGAATCCTTACGCTTGAGTTTAGAGTATCAGTTAGCCTCAGCTAACAACCCCCTGGATGGTATAACATCTAGAGCAACGCGTAAATATAAAGTTTTTAAATAGAAAATGTTTTAAAATATCAAAAAATCTAGTTCACCAATTAAAAGTAAAATAAGTTGAAAAAAAGGTTTTTATAAAATAAACTTTCATTTAAAACTCATAAAATACGTAATGAACTAAAACGTGAAAAATAATTTATCATACAGTTTCATGCAGAAACTTAATAGTTCTCTTTAAAATATTCATTAAAATTTTATATCACGAATAATAAAAGCGCGGAGAGTCCTTGATAAATTTACAAGGATAATGGTTTATACTTTTGACAGTGCAATTTGATTAATAGATCTCGTTATTTAGGTGAACATGCTTTTATTTCCGTGATATTAAATTAAAGATAAATTTTGTAAGAAGAATTATTTAATCTCGTGTTCTCGTGAAACGGTGAGATAAATAATTTTTCTTCATTTAGTTCATTAAATATAAGTTTTAAAAAAAAGCTCATTTTACGAAAACATTTGCTTACCTTATTTTACTTATTCTCAATAACTTATTGTCTTTAGAATTTTTCAATCATTTTTCAACAATAAAAAATAACTGTATCATTTGAGCTAATTTTTTTACCTCAAATGGTCGAAAAACCAGCGGCTGAGCAATAAAGTCAAATCCCGACGAATGTGCTGGCTGCATTGACATTTTCATGGTTTTAAGATGGTTACGAGACAGTTTTTTTTAAACATCTGCCACATGGCATCGCTTCCTTCGGCGAATACCACTGTATACGTCTCTGTAATCAATTAAAAAAAGTGGCAGAAAAATAGGGCTATTTTGAAAATTTGCCAGGAAATCAGATATTACGCCAAACATTTCGTACAAATCTTTTTTAAAACACTTTCCCGATTTCTTCAATGGTGCAAAAAGTAGAATTCTGAGAATTTTTATTTCTTCATTAAGCGAAAAATGTAGGAAAAATAGTTTCAATATTATTTTTTTTAATGTAAATCGAATCTCGGAAAACATATCGCTGCACCACATTGCATTGTCATCCGTGATAAGTGTGCGTGGAAATTTTGGGCTGAATAGCTCATCAAGAAAGAGGATTTTAAAATTTCATAAAAAGATATAATATTACATTATCTATCACAAAAAAATTAAGAAAATCAACTTTTAAATAAAAGGCTGATAGTAATGTATGTAAACTTATGATATGAAAAAAAAATTAAAAGACATGGTAAATTTCATTGCAAATAATTTTAAACGTTGATTAATCTTTTAACTTTGTTTTTTTAAATTAATAAAATAAAATGAATGTTAAATATGTGCAAAAAAACAATAAGAATCGTGTGATGTAATGACATCATAACCCTGAAAGTTTATATCGAAATGCTGGCTGGGAAATTCGATTGTTTACTCTTTTGTAGTTCAGACTGCAACATATGCTTTAAAAAATTTTCGAAACCTGTCCATCTAATATTTTTTCTCATTGTTGTTTTAAAAAAGGGAGAAAAGTTTATTTCATAATCTATGAAAATTCCAAAACTTTCTATCTGATACATTCTAGACTCTGAAATTTTAAAATAATAGACAAAAAATAATCGAAACCATCAAGCTATTTTCGAAAATTTCAAACCATTCCGAAATTAAGTTGCAATTTTCATACAAAAGTTTAAAAGCCTTCTTTTTTGCTTAATTTGATGGCTCAAACAGTAAAATTCTGATATTTTTAGTTTGTTCTTTAAATGAATATATATGCGGAAAAAAGTTTAAACATTAACTTGAAAGCAATCTAAATCTAATTTTGAAAGCATCGCTTCACCACATTACATTTTCATCGACAAAAGGGATGAGTCCATAATTTGAGTTTGATAGCTTATAAGGAAATATATTAAACTCGATAAAAATCTGAATTCTTCCATAGTGAAACACCGCGTAAATTAAATAAAAGTTTATAAAAAAGTTTGGGACCTCATTTCAAGGAATAGAAATGCTCAAGACACTAATAATCTTTAACTAAGGAAAGTTTACTGATTTATCCTTGTCTAACATCTTTGCCTTGGCTTCCTCATCGGCACTGAATACTACAAAATTTTAGACGGAGGCCTTTATGAATTTAACAATTAATTTTTATTAGCAAAGGAGAAAGTAGCTCTAAAAAATAAACTTAAGAAAATACGATCAATTTTGTGTCAATAGATGAGAAAAATGAGTTGATTATGAAATTAAATTCTTTCTTTAAATGTGAGAACATTTTGTATAATGAAAGAAGAAATAATTTTGAGTTTTATCTTTAATAGAAGAGTAACACTCTCTATCAATAGTAAATTCTTTCAAATAATTTAGTTCCTGAGCAAGAATTTGAAATAACTAAACTATAGTACGAAATTTGTTCTGATCCAAATTTTATTATAATCTGCAAAGCAATTAAAAGCGATGAAACTGTTATAAACAAAAGTATACATACTTATGGAGTCGCAAAACACTTAAATGAAGGCCCATATTTTTCTAGTTTTAAAGATACTTTAGTTAAAATTCTACATACTAAAATTAAAAGCATATGTTGTGGTTCTCAAACTGCTTTATTAGAGCAGGATTTTTTATGGGATTTAACAGAGAAATGTGATCTTATTGTCGAAGAAAATGGTTGCAAAATATTTCAAAATAATGTACTTTCAATTTAATTTTTGTTAATTTTTGCAAAAAATTATAATGATACTTTTTCGCTTAAAACTTTTGTTATTGTAAGATATATCACAAGAAGATTTTGGAATTTTGCTTAAAAGTGAACCTGAATGAAAAAGAACGAAGAGCAACTCTTGCTGTGAAAAGGCAATAAACGGTGTGCCCTTTCATAAGCAAGAGTCATGTTTAAGAAGTTTAAAGAAGATTTAAAAATTTAAGACGATTTGAATGTTATATTTGCAGTTCGTTGAAAAAGAAAAAAAAATCAAAGTTAAATAATTTTTTGTAAAATTAATTAATAAATAAACATTTTTAAATAATGAAAAATATGAAAAAATATTAATTAACCTTATGAAATGATAGAAATAACTTGATAATATTTTTTATATTTAAATGAATTCAATAAATTAAGTTTCAAAAGGATTTAATTAAAGCTAAAATTGTCCTCAATATGTTTTAAAATCAGAATTTAATTAAAAATATCATTTATTTGATTTATTAAAATTCCCTTTAAAATGAATCAAACAGAGTCAATCTTACAGATTAAGAGGAAAATCTTTATCTGTAAAAGTAACTGAAGGAATCTGAGGTATAATGAAATTCCCTTTACCAGAGAACATTACCGCAAATTACAAAATCATTCGCAAAGCAAAAAACTAAAGTACTATTTGAGTTCTTAAACCCAGTAGCATTAACAAACTAATTTTCAGTTCGCAAGCGACTCCTCACATCTTCCTTCATTTGTCTCCCAAAAATTCTAGCTTTCGTACCAATAGCATATGCTTACATTTGCTTTAAAAAAGGAGGAAGAAAAAGAAGCGTACTTGTAGAAAATAATATGACGAAGAAGTAATACAAAACAAATACAAATACCTATATTATAAATTAATTCGTAACACAGATATATTTAATTATTCAATAAGAAAAATAAGGTTCAGAATCTGTGACTATTCATCTAATTTGCCGTATGACCCAAAGATGGATCTCCACTCACTTCTTCGAAACTATTCTCTTAGACACCAAAATCTCCTAAAACATCAGATGTTGGATGTCTCAAGTATATATTTAAAAAAACTTCCAAAATATAGCCAATCTGAGGATATTTGGCAATTTATCGCTTATGAGTAATTTGTATATTCAGTGACAAAATTTGTCATTAAGGCGAAGTAGACATGAAACACTTACATCTCCGTTACACATTATAAAAGTTTTAATGTCTGTTTACTGAGAATCAAAGGTACTAAAAACTAATGAAGCAATTAAACATATGCAACTGAAAAAATTTATCATATAGTAAAGATAATATTAAATATATAATAAATAAGCTTTAAACTGCAGAAACAAATCTACTAAATAGCTAAAAAGTAAATATTTAATGAGACAAAAGAGACAAACAACAAAACAAAAACATACGTAACGAAAACATAAATATTTACATAAAAATTCACAGTATCGTGTAAGAGAAAATGACGTATTGAGTATAATATAATGCTTAAGAGCAAATGATTACTATAGTATACTTATCCAGAACATCTTGTAAACCCTTACACATTCCCTAAATTGAAAGCTATATTTCCAGCTTTGACTTATGAATGTAATATTGCTTTGGATATGTTATACACATTCTAATGCTTCTATATACGATTCAACAGTTTATGGTACATTTCACAGCGCATTTTGCCGATAGATACCATAAAAATAACAACCTCTAGCATGAAAACCAACTGAGAATTAACAGCCGTATTTTACGCCCAACTATTTTTCGAAGCTGCTTTCATAAACCGTGAACATTAAATACAGAAGAATGCGTGCCAATAAGTTTTATTGCCTATTACGTAGTATTTTACTATCACCAGTACCCAACGTAAAATGACCCTCCTCTTGATATTCCCACTTCCTTGTGTTAGAATTATTATTTTTATTGGAATTTTATGGCACATTTTTACTGGGGAGTTGTTTTTCCCCTATTAACACAAGTGACTCTGCTTGCAAATGAAACAATGCAATGGATGACCTGAAACCGATTTAACTTGACAGGAAGAAACCTTTCTTATGTAGCTCACTTTATTTCATATTGTGTGTATATATTCTACTACATTCACTTACAATAATCGCAGCAATCATTTCTCTTTTACCTCCTCGTACACCAACAACAGATTAAACTGGAATATTTATCTGCTGCAAATGACAGGTCTTAATAATGTTGAACATTTTTCTCGATGATACATATTCCAGGCCTTAAATTAAAATGTGATACAAAGCTTTAGAATTAGAAAACGCTGCAAATTCCTCGCCATATATAGTAACGTAGTTATTTGAGCTGACTGCCATATTTTTAGGTGAAACAGATGCTCAATCGATAGTCCTTTGTGGTGTATCCTTAATGGCTAAACGGCCAATGAGTTTGGCAATTTGTTACGAATGCTTAAATAATAAATATCTGGTCCTTGTAGTACGGCTAAAAATGTGTATGTAAAGCTAAAAATAAGATTTTTCTTTTGCTCTGATCTGTCCCTTCTGATTCTAGAAAGCATAAACTCTTCCTTCAGAATATTATGACCTATATTTGAGTTCAGAATAAATCATTGCTAACTACTTAACTGTATGAAAACAGATCATGTAACAATATGATTTTATAACGGCAAGAGAAGAAATTCACCATAGCTGAGTTCGAATCGGTGTTGATAGTTATATTTGAAGAATCCCGAAAATCCTGCTTTCCAGAAGCTTGCAGTAGTGAGTGATAAAAGGGGTTATATATCTGGTAAACGTATTTATATAGGTTGAATGTATATCGGTATATGAAAATAAGATAATATTTTCTTCAGCTCTAGTAACATAAAATATATTCTACGTTGAACAGTCTCATAAAGTTCTTGTATTTGTGTGTGTTGAACTATTAAACGAAATTCTTATTTATGATATTATACGGCAAAATAGTTTCTGATGAATGGTTCATATATTTTTCTTTATTTATTTAGTAATTATTTAAAAGAAGTTGGACAGACAGAAAATCATTAAACAGACACTTTACCCATTGGGTAGCTACCAAAAAGTAAGTAGTTTGATAAATACATATTGTTAAATTACATTTTTTAACGAATACCATGTCATCTGAAAGAAGGATTTAGTTGGGGTACTTAATAAGTAGAAAAAGCTATCAAATTTACATGCTTTTAAAGAGGAGTGCTTTTTGTTGAGATGCCTCCAATAAATAAACAGTAGAATATTATATTACAGTAAACAGTCCCTTTTATCAGCCCTTAAGCATTAATAGCCGAGTTTAATAATTTAAAATTTTTGCTACTGAAATATGAGTGAACGTATAGCGCATGGGGGCCTGATAAACATTTTTATAATCTTATCAAAGCTGCTTTAGCAGGAAATATTCAAATTACCTTCAGTTAAAAAAGTAATTATTTGGAATCTCATTCTCTAAATAAAACAAGAGTTAAAATCTTACAAAATAGATAGGAAGAAATTTTCAATGTTATTAATTAATTTAGTTTGATTGTGCTTTATTTTTTTAAAAAAATATATAACATTTTCTTATTACTTTCAGTTTTTTTTAAAATTCTAAAAGAAGTGTCATTTTGCTAAAGTTACTAATTTTATATCATGTAAAATAAAATACACTGCTAAATTTCGAGCTAGTCTGATTCTCCGAAGTTCCCGATATCGATCACAAGTATCCTTTGAGGAATTTCTGGAGATTGAAATAAAAGGTCTTGTGGAGTCTATTAAAAATTATATTGGAAATTTTCACTGGGACGGTGTCGAAGACGGTGTGAAGGGTATTTTACTACCCTTCAATTCATTGAACGATATTTTTCGTCTTCATATATTAATTTGTAAAGATGAGAATCTTATAAACTAATATTCTGATACTCCGAAAATAATAGTTTTAATAAAAAGATAGTAAATACCGACTACGAATTTTCAAGTCAGTAATGCATCTGGTGGAGCAAAGATGATTTTCGCGTGTAATTTTACTTCGTAATTTTGCCGTAATTTATGTAATTTCACAAAATTATGTGTCAGACATCGTATTGTTTCAGTCCATAAATTACACTTAATAATTCAAAAGTAATAGAAAGCAGGAGATTGTAAGGAATTAAGATGAAATCCTAATTTTGAACTTCGAGCAACGCTAACTTGAGAATATGAAAAAATTAGTGAGACAGGTTTAATTTTATTTCAAATGTACGTCTTCACACTGGGCACTAATTTAGAACCTGAAGTAATGTAAGAATTTTTGTATCATTCTCTTTATTATCGCTTTATTTTCTTCAGCTTTCTACTAATTGTTTTATGACCTTCTCACTCTTTTTCTCTTAGTTCACCATCCTTTGAGGAGCATTCCGCGTATCTAAGCTGAATACGAACCATTTTCCTTTAGAGTCCTTTACGAAGGCACCCTACTCCTTAGGCAGGTAGTTCTCGAGTAATATGCAGTAATCTGATTCATTTTGAATCTAATATTCTTAGCAGATAGACTTTATGTACTTAATCTTGTAACCTAATCTAACACCATTTTTGTCTTTCTCATTTCTTTCAGGTTAACTTTACACTGAGTATAGAATTAAATATTAATGATTTTAACCAAGATTTGCTTTGATAACAGTAGAGCTTACAAAGGAAGCCTGCCTAGAAAAGTGTGGTTTGGAGAAGGCGTTTTACGGAAATATGCTACTTATATGTGCTACATAAGAATAAAATCACGAAACCGCCTGTACAGCCAGATCCTTCTCCGAGGTTCGAACTCAAGGTCAACCTAACAGTTTTCCCTTTCAGCCATTGATTAGCGTATCACGGATTATTAACCAAATTCTATCAGTTAATAAAGCTAGTAAATTAAATTGCTATTTTGTTTAATTTATCACGATCTGTATTTATGTTACACACTCCTAAAAATTAAACATGCATAATGATTTCCTTTTTTTATGCGATAAATGATCAGAGATGACGAAAAGGGATAAACAGTCTAAGAGACTTCCTTCAGTTGACTTCCGTTTTCTTCCCTACAGTGTTTGGAATAACGTCGAAAGTTAATATGTCCCAAATGGTGTACACTGCACATGCCTATCTTATACTTAACAGCATGGCGTAAATCAATGGACCAGGGGGGAATACCTTGTAAATCGCCGCAATTTTCCCAGCAAAATCCTTCTATCGACCTATATTACAGAAAGTGGACTTAATAGCTTCTGTGACAAGAATGCCGGTGAGATTTACTGCTGCCAGTTTTCACAGCTATTCCCGCTTCCCCGAGCCTTGAGGCAAAAAAAGAAAAAGGAAGGGAATGGAGAAGCGAAAAAAAAAGATGAAATAATCGATACGATATCGGGCTGTGCTTGGTCATTAAGGAATAGATTCAGTCTGGCGACATATGGCCAAGCCGCCGCCATCAAATGGCGCCAAAACGTGTCCTGGCATAATATCTGCCACTTTCTTCAAATGCATTGTGCCTTTAAACAAATAAAAGTTAGCGTAGCCAGTGACGGGGAATAATATTAAAAGTGCTATATTTCATGCGGCCTGCGATTTACTAAATCTTTTCGTCTCAACAAAGTAAAGCTGAGTAAAATTTCGTGGCTTCTGCTTAAAGAGACCACACTAAATTTCTCTTTAAAAGCACAATTGTTTCAAGATTTTAGAAATGCATAATGAAAAGGTACGGGATACTTCGATTATAACGCTTTTCAGCATTCATAGTTTTGGATATTACTCGGGCATTCTCTAAACCAGGCGTTCACAATCTCTTTTGGCTATGGATCAAAATCAACTAAAATGTGTGTATAAGAAGACGTTTCGGCTCAATGACATTTTCATTTTAAAAACCGAATAAGAAATATTTTATTGAGAAAGTAATTACAAAATGTTTTAAACTTTAAACAGAAAAATTATAATTATAATTATAATAATTATAAAAACAAACATAACTGAATGAACTTTATTTGTTTCTTTGATATCAATGGCTCTCCTGATGCTGAACTTGTGACATCAATTCAGTAAGTCTAGCTTATAGTTAGTCGTCTTAAGACAAATACAGGCATCTGAATTTTCGATACTTAAGTGATCTTGTTCTTATTTAAAATAGAAAATATTTGCTTGCATTTATAAGTTGAATCGAATGCGGACAAAAAGCCAAAGCGAATGAGTCTGAATTCTCCACTGAATTTATTCTTGCGCTCTTGAACAAGTGCTACAACTGAGGGTAAAGTAAGAAAACTGAGATAATGACATTAGTACTGCCAGATGTCTGTCAAGGAATTATGGATCGAAGTTGCCAAACTTATCGATTTAACCTTGAAATTATGCTAAAGTATTTTTTAAATAAAAATGTATTTTGTTGCCGCAACTTTGTAATCAAACAAAAATGTTATTCTCATCATTTATTTTTAATGCGCTCTTGAAGTAGGGCACTCAAGGACCTGCTGGTCATAGGTTGCCGATGCCTGTTCTAAAGCTTGCCTGCTTCTGGAAAAGTACCTAAGAAGAGAATAGTGACTTTTAAGCATGGGCATCCACAGGAAAGGTGGAAATAGACTATTTTTACTTTTTTTAAGCCAGTAAAAAATACATTTTTGTATTGATGCACGTATAGTGTATGTGTTCATACAATCTAGCAATACCGTTTTTTATAATGCACTTGGCCACTTCCTGGAAGATTTTCTACGGATGTTTCTGTCTTCAAATGTTAAAGTTTCTTTCATTTTTTCAAGTCGCTTCGATTTCTAGGAAACATTTTAAATAAAACTGCGCAAATCTTCATCATCAAAAGTTTTGTTTTAAAGAAGGGTATAAAACCGAATTGTTAGGTGAAAATTTCTTATATACCCTTTAAAGAATATTTTATAAATCAAGCAGTCACTCATTACATAAATAATTAAATAAACAAATATGTAGCCCAATATGAATAATATAATTCTGACTAATATACAGACATTCCTTATAAATCTAACCTTAGTATAATTGGAATGCAATTTTATTAAAGTTCAGTTTATGTCACTTAAATGCTTATGAAAGAACTACATTAATTTCTTTACCAGTTTACAGAAAAAAATTCGAAGCAAGTGTATATCAAATACACTGTCGTGATTCAAGCCTTTCATACCAGCTGGAACAGATGACTAACACTTGACACTGAAACCGGTAGACAGGCAGAGAAGCTGCAAACATACTAATCGCACAGGCACACAATGAATCTTTCTCTTCTGTACTATAGTCTCTTGCAGCTCTCATGTTGTGAAACAAGTTAACTTTAGATAAAGCCAAATAATTGCATGGCATAACTGTTCTGCTTTCAAGTAGTTGAACAAAAAGATGGATAAATTTGCTTTTTGGTAGAAGATACGTTTGCGGACATCTAAACAAATGATTTATATAAAACATTCAGATCCAAGTTTCCTTGAGAAAAGAAATCGAGTAAAACATTTCCTTTCAGATCTTCTCATAGCAAATGTCAAAATATAGCTTACTTTCAATGATTCTAATGAATTAAACCATTTCATAGGTTCTTAAAAACACTGCAAATGAACGGACTTTATTTTCTAAAAAAACATTTTCTTCGGGCAAACTAGCATAACATTAAGAATTAACTAAAGGATCTGAAGGAAAAAAAATATCTTAAGGAAAATGGCTAAAAGAGGCAAAAGGAATTTCGTGTTTGCAATGGCGAAGGGTGGCTTCTTTAAAAACAATTTTCCTTTGTATGTTAGTCGGCACGTAATGTAAGAATTTGATCTTGGTTGGAGAAGTAAATAGACAGAGTCTTACGTGGCTAGTTTTTTAAGAACCGTTTTTTGTGAATTGCCTTTGTACCGCTTCTGAAGGCATACTGTATTAGAGTTCTTCAACGAGTGCAGTTGATAATCACATTGCTTCATTTTTTTCACAGAATAATTTTTCCTGATAAGTGTACGCGTGCTGATTGAGTAGGTGATTGTAAAGTCGTCCCTCTACAGTGTAAGACATGCTAGATGGTACCGATCAGGAGCCAACTTTGATTGACTGTTAAAAGACGGATGAATAATGAAACAATTATTGACAAAGTGAAGAATAAAAATCAGAGTGATCAGAGGAGAAGATAAGCGAGCAGGAAATGAATTAGTGTGACTTATAGTTGGTTTATTTTTAATACTGAAAGTAAAAAGTAGAAGAAATATTAAACTCGAAAGGTAGCGAATGGATAGAGGGGATACGAAAAATATAGGGATCTGGCTTGTTTTGATTTAATACGATGAAATAGAAGAATCGGCTTAAAAAGACAAATGGACAGAAAAAAACAACTGTGCTGCTGACAGATTACCTCCTTTCGTACAGAAGGGCGAGAGATGCATTCCGCGCTGGAAAGTGATATATCCGAATAATATAAATGCGATTGCCGTGGATGGTGTGCCAGCATCTTCTACAACTTAAGAAGACATCGCAGCTTATGGAGAACATTCTTCTAATAAAGATCTAAGCTCCTATGGTTCTCTGTTGCTTGTTCTATCGAGTATCTTCGCTTTGGTTCCGGCTCCGATGGCTTTGTCTTGCGCCTTTCATAAATAATCTTAGCTTAGTTTCGGCTCCGATGACTCTGAATTGAAACCTCTTATCCATAGTACACATCGGGTATTGGAATGGGCTACCTTGAATGATGCGTTGTCTGAAAACTTGTCCTTACTGAATTTATGTAATACGTTACGCTGTGCTGTTGAACGTATCCAGGTAAGTCAGTTGTGTCCTCGTCTATCCAAAAATTTATAAATGTTCTCTAAATAGTTTTTGAGAGGTAAATTTACTATAATAAATATAAAAGTGCTAATTTTATCGTATGCTAAACCTAGAAGAGTCTACGATTAACTCTGGCAAAAGACAATCAAGTTGTCAAGATAAATATCAAAATACAATCAAGTTGTCAAGATAAATCAAGTTGTCAAGATAAATATAGTATCAGTTAAGATTTTCTGACTAAATTTAAGTTAAAATTATTTGTTGTTTTCTGTATTCGAGTATATGTGGTTAGGGCTATAAAGGAACTGTTAAAAATTATTTTTGAGCACAGTGTGATAATTCACTGTAAATACTTTATAATTCTTAACTGCTGATATAGAATGATAAAGCTGTATAGATATGGAAGATAATATAACAATGAGAGCAAAGGTTAATAGAAATGGCGTTTATTCAAGCAAAATGTTTAGTCCAAAGGCGTAATTTGCCCAGAAGGACTATTAATTTCGTTTGGGTATTTTGCATTGATTAAGTTACAAGCGTTGTTTCACTTTTCAAATTGTTGCCACCAAATATTATCGCCTTGTATTTAAAGAAATTAAATAATGAAGAATCTGCATAAAAGTATGTATGTTTCTCGCATTGTGATAGAACGACGGTACCTAAACCCACCAAATTTTGAATGATGCAGTCCTCCTGCGAATATGGGCATCTGGAAGCCCAAATTTGAAATTTGGAATTTGCTTTATTATCTATTTCATATTTTGTAAAAGTTTAACGAATTTTTCATTTTAACAAACTCAAGGATTGTCAAACAAACAATGGCAACGTTGTACATGAAAAAAGATTTTTATCTCAAGCCCCCGCGACTGTGTATCGGAAGTTCTAAGGATATGCTCATTTTAAAATTATTTTGCGATATTGCTGTTGAACTGGATTTTATGGCTTAAGTGCGAAAAACACGATATTTAATAAATAAAGGTAATACACAAAATGTTAAAAAATGCCCCTTCGGACGTAATTTAAAATCTGAAGCCTTTCCGATTGTTTTTAAATCTTATTTTGTAATTAAACAAGTTCAGTGATCATCACGGGTGCTGTATATACTCGTGATGCAATTTTGAAAACCTACTTTCTTCGAAAATGGAGACCAAGCAGAGCAGCAAAGCAACATTAAGCAGCGACAAGGGAAGTATTTCAAAACGCCTGTGCACAGTTAGTAGCAGCGGTATTTATAATAAAAAAATTCGTTAATCTCATAGGACAAGAACTGTCTCATGCTGCATGATAACATAAGAAACATGAAACGTGTTAAATTTCTCATGACGCACTTTGGACTCATATATTAGTATTTTTATATTAGTATAAGTCCAGTATGGGGACGTAGCCAAATTAAAGTTAGTAATTAAAAGTTTCATGTTTTTATATAGGATTTTTGCATGTTTTATCTGTCTACCTTAATTGCATATTAACGGTCAAACATTTTTCTAAATTCTACCAATTTCGAACCTGGATGGGGGTCAGTTTTAGTTAGTATGTTAAGATATCTAATTAATATCTAAAGTATCTAATTCCAGTTTGTTCACTTGTCTAAATTCAACAATCCGTGTCAAATTTCCAGGATTCAGCTCAATCACTGCTTCCATATTTCTACATTTGCGCTAATCACTGCACCATCACCCCTGCCATAGTTCTTCATTATCTAATTTGCTTTTATGTCTTGCCATTTTTGGAGACAGACGTGTAGCTATGCTACACGTGTAGCTACGTGTATTATTGTTAATTATTTAAATTATGCATTTCATACGTCTTTTGAATTTAGTATAGATTTCACGAGTTATATGATGTGATTTTCTTACTGTCCGCTCAAAAACGCTCAAACTGTTTTTTTCATACGGCTTTGTTAATGAATCTCTTAATAATTGCTAACAAATCAATTGCTTTCTAATCTCTATTTCAGTTAGGTTAACGAAACAGATGGCAACATTGGCAAAGCTCCGGAAACTGTTATTATGTATGTTAACTAATTTTAAATTGTTCTTTATTACTGTAAACTTTCTCTATATCAAAATGCATACTTAATTTAGGTTCATTATTATAATTATACTTCTAATGTTTTTCATTCGAAAACGTATATGCACATCGTTTTTTTAATCAAAATCTTTTTCGAGGTTAAAATGTTTTCAATCTCGACAAAACATCTGCTCTAACATAATTGATCATTACAGCTAATCCATTGCGAATAAGATCTTTCATCGATGTTCCATAGTATAAATCCCGCCCTTCGTGGTGTAGTGGTCAGCACGCTCGACGCGTTTTCGAGAGGTCTTTGGTCAAGTCCCGGCGAAGGCATTACTCATTTTTCACGTTTCCTAATGACTCTACAAGTATACTGTAAAATTTTGTTAATTTGGGCTTGTAAAATATTCTGAATTTCGTTAATTTGGACTTTAAAATATTTTATAAATATATATAATATTTTTAAATATTTTCTTTTATCAATAAATAAAGTTATTTCAACTGAAACATACCTAACCCCACTGCTCATGTGCTCTATGATTTGTATTAAAAATTAAATATGATTCTTAAAAGAAAGTAATAATGACATAAAGATATCATTTTATATAAATTATATATTGTTATAATAACTATATATTATCTATCTATATATACATATATGTATTGTTCAACGCTAATGTACATTTTTTTTCACTATCTTACTCTTAGAAAACTGTGGAACTTTTAAAATTGGAGCTCACCCCTTGAGCTGCTGTTAGCATTACTTACTGGTTATAGTTTTATGAGTTAGCAAGAGCAGATATTATTTGTATTTTAAAAGGGGGTCTAAATATAAGTGAGATATTTTTATATTTTCAACATTTTTAATTTCATATATTTTATTATTTTATTTTGCAGATTTTAAATTGTTATTTACTTAAGCTGCGGAATATAAAAATATAATCTCAAGTCTTAATGTTATTCAATGATTAAATATTAAATTTTGTAAGCTGTCAATATAGCTATTATTTTCATTTAGGAACAGAAGCAGTGCAAGATTCTTATAATTTTCTTAAATTTTACTGGTAAACTTTTCTTGCAGGCATTAGGCTGAAATTTTAAAATTTTCATATTGCAGTTTTCTTCCGCCATTGGCTATTTACTCTCTGCGTAATCATTTTTTCATTGGCTATGTACTCTCAGCATAGCGATTTCGAGTTATCTCATTCAGTAATCTAATAAAGTAAATTCTATGACAGTTAATGTTCCTCTCATTGTAAAAAGACAATTATATTTTTTTAAACCCATCATTCGTCGATGTGCGTAAAAATTAATAAAATTTGACTCACAGTGTGTCAGATTCATTCAAATATTGACACCGACAAATTAGTTTAAGATAAGCTTTCTTTCACCCTTAGTGCGCGCCGTTGAATCTAAATGTATCTTTAACTTCCTATAAAATTGTCACAGAAATTTAACATTCGTTCAGAGATATTATTTGTTTCTTTAGTATATAAAATCATATATCTTTCTTCCCAGCCTGCGTATGCAAGCCTGAATAGAGGACGACTAATCCTCGAAACCCTTTAGTAAATAATTTTGTTCTATGCAAAACAGTTTGTAAGGTATTTCTCCCGCCTTCTTCGCACGCCTTCGTGGTGTAGTGGTCTGCGTGCTCGACGCGTAACCGAGAGGACCGTGGTTCGATTCCCGGCGAAGGCATTGCTCATTTCTTCACTTTCCTGCTTCAGAAATTCTCTACAACTGGCGCCCGAACTAAAAAGGTGGTGGATGATGATTCTCCACCACCGGGATTTGGCGATTGGGTCCCCAAAACCCCAGTCGTCCTTTAAAAAAGGAAGTATATAAGGTATTTCTCCCGCCTTCTTCGCATGCCTTCGTGGTGTAGCGGTCTGCACGCTCGACGCGTAACCGAGAGGTCCGTGGTTCGATTCCCGGCGGAGACTTTGCTTATTTTTCACCTCTCCTGCTTCGAAATAACCTAATGTCTCTACACTGACGCCTGACTAAAAAATGGTGGTGGATGATGATTCTCCACCACCGGGATTTGGCGAGTGGGTCCCCAAAACCCCAGTCGCCCTTTAAAAGGGGGAGTATGTAAGGTATTTCTCCCGCCTTCTTCGCACGCCTTCGGGGTGTAGTGGTCTGCACGCTCGATGCGTAACAGAGAGGTCCGTGGTTCGATTCCCGGCAAAAGCGTTCCTCATTTTTCATGTCTGATGCTTCCAAAATATCCTAATGTTACTACAAGTTTTACATGTGAATGAACCTTTTTAAGTTATACGTTAATAATTTTTTAAGTTTTGGATAATTACTTACGAATTTCTTTTCGTTTATGAAAAATAAATACTAGGATAATTTTGTTCAATTATAAATTTTAAGAATACAGTTCTGGCAATTCATATTGGTTAAAATGTCTTAGGGAAGAGATAATATAATGACTTTAAGATGCTAAATATCGGAGCATTTAGTACTTCACATTCTGTTGCAATTTTGTGTTAAAAAAATTCGAGCAAATGCTTGCTTTCTAGTTCTCACTCAAATGAAAACAATTGTAGTAATTTAAGGTTCTCTAAATATGGCAAAATACACACGCGCTCTATGCCTAAGGAAAATGATACCTTCGTATCGGTCTTTCTAAGGTAAACTGGTTCGTGTTCAAGTTGCATATAGGGAAAAAAACATGGTAACTCTGCAGCCAGTCCGCTTGCCTAGGATCGAACTCGGATGTAACTCCCACTATTCACCAATCATAACTACTTGGTCACTGTTAGGGCCTTGACATTCATAGAAGCATTGTTCAGAATGTCGCATTGTCTATCACAAGCTATCTCCTCGCGTCTGCTTAGATAGCTTGAATTGTTTAATAACATTGATCCCACAGAACCAACTTGATAAAAAATATATAGAATGTCATCAGGAAGTTCAACTGCCCTGATGCAGTAGGAATTGATAACCTTGTTATCATTTCTCACTTTAAAATTAATTTCTAAGAGTAAAATTTTAATTAAAAAAATTTGAAAGGTTTCAGATTTTAATGGTAGTCTTCAAGTATTGTTAAGGTATTTTGCACTTTCTAAGCTCGATGTCTGTCCGTCTGCTCTTGCACTTACTCCTGCTAACCGTTTTTTTCGTCCAAAAGGGCGTTATTCCAGGAAAACTGTTAGTCTCGAAACTGCACATGCGTTGAATAACTAAAAACGAAGTATCACTTTTCAAATAGTTGCCATCAAAATATTATCTCCCTGTATTTGCATTTAAAGAAAAAATGACGGAGAATCTTCAGGAGTCTAATTATGTTTCTAGCATTTTAAAAAAACCAACGGTACCTAGAGTCATTAAATTTTCAATAAGGTAGTCCTCCACCCGAATAAGAGCAACTGGAAAACCGAATTTGTAATTTCAAAATTATTTTATCATCCATTTCATATATTGTAAAACTTTAACGAATTTCTGATTAGCAAACTCAACGATTTCAAAGCCAGCAATGGCAACGCTGTATGGGGGAAAAACCTTTTTATCTCCAGTGAGCTAGATTGTCTATTAGAAAGTTCTAATGACGTGCTCTTTTTAAATATTTTTAACCCAAAGGGTTTCTAGACCAAATGCTCTCGAAACGTGTATGTGTGGTAAATGAAAAAAACGCCCTTTTGAGCGCAATATAATATTTGATGGCTTTAAGAATTCTTTTTTTTTTTGTTTTAGCTTTATTATCAAGCACCGTTCTCTTCACACTTATGCCGTATACAAATATACATTTCAGTAGCAAAATCACAAAAAATTTAAAAACACATAGCAGCATATGCTAGTTTTGCTAATTGCTTGGACTCATGAATCTGAATGATAAATGATTAATTTTAATAAGATTTAACGTAGAATATCTTAGGGTTCAGTTCCTGTTGCTGATCCACAAGAAAGACGTCCTCTACGCTTAATCAGTGCTAAAACCTCTTTGAATATACTTCGGGAAAAGCTGAGTAAGTACGGAATGACGTAAGCCAACTCAAATTACTCCAGGATATTACTTCACTAGTTTTTATTTATAAAAGCTCAATGTGTGAGTGGCTCTTATGCATTGTTTTTGGGGGGAAGTCCTTGAAATTATTTGTCGTTTAAAAGGAATTAAAAGATCAAAATAAATAATTCAGCAGTTATCCAGGAATGAATTTGTTATTATATTTCACAAATGAAGTGTGTGCGTAGATAGCTAGACATGTCTGTTCCCGAATGGTAACTACCAAAATATTTTGTAAGTTTCTGCTGTTCAAAGAGGTATCTTTTGTGAGTGCTTATGTATTATTCCGTCAACCATGAAAGTTGGTGACCATCGAATCATAAAAATTGCAAGAGATCCTTCAAAGTTGTACCAATTGTTTCTTCTGAATTCTGAAGGAACGGAATTTATTTATTTATTTAATAACCAACCAGCGTTCATTCAACCAGTTTCTGTGTTTCGTAAGAAGGCTGTCGTCAATTTCAGATACTTTATTAGGTCCTCCCCGCCTGATTTTATCAAAAGATCTGTTTATGAGCTCTGTTCGCTGTGAGTGTAAGTTTCTCCCAGCCAATTATTTCATTATTGTTTTATTATTCACTTAAGATGCTCTACTATTTTATAGAACATATCATATCCATTAATCCGGTCTCCATTAATCCATTATCTCAGGTGGCTTATCGAAAACTAATCGGGGTTATACCAAACAAGAGCTCAGATGTTATGTATATGTTCTTACATCCCGCTTACCCATAACTGGCGATGAATCGTTCGCTAGTAAATAGTTGCTGAAATAGTTGTTGATAAATATGAAAATGGTTCCAGCAAACTTAGCTTTATGTTCTTTTTTCTTCAGCTTTTAATAATACGTTACAGATTCATGACGATCTAAGTTAATTGGATTCTGTGTTAAATAACGAAATATAATCTCTGTATTACCTCCAACTTAAAGATTACTCTATCATTATGATTTCGAGTACTTCCAAAAATAAAATTCAAATACATATAATTTATATCACTTGACGTTATTTCTTCTTAAACAAGGAGTTTCAGTACTTGTGCTATCTCCTAAAGATGCTTTAAACTTTTTCATAACATCTTTCATAACAGTTTGCATTTATCGCATCACATTCTTAATAATTTGGATATTTAAGTTACTAGGGCTTTCAAATAGAGTTTTAAGAAATTCATGTCCTATTCATTATTAGTTGCATTTATTTGGTTCATATTTCACTATAGAGAACAACTTCTTGAACAAATACACTTTGCCCGTGCACCACGAATGAACGTCACAGAGCTTATAAAAGTAAGTTAATTAAAACATAAAATATTGCATGCATAACTAAAACAAAAAAACAGAGAACATCAGTCTAGACCTCCCAAAAACCGGTAAGTTCACCGGCCGAGTCATACCAAGCTTTTGTAAATCGTTCTGCAGGCATAATCTAGAGCCGTCGAAGGTAGGATAGAAAGAAATTAAATGCTCCACAGCTTTAGGTACTTTTTTCAGTACTTACATGTTATCGTAACCTCCTTAGTATAAGTCGCCAAATTTTCGGAATGTGCCAAACTCTGTCGAACATATACATAATCATTCTTTAGGCAAGCATTCTCATAGCAATCCTTCAGTCATGCAATCTCGCCGCTTTCGCATGCGTTCTTTTTTATGTATTTCAAGTTCCAATAATTTTTAAAAACAAATCGTAATATTTTTTACCTTAAACTTAATTTTAAAATATGTCCTTGCGGAATTTGTTGGCAGTGGAAGAAACTTCGGTAAAATTTCTCCAAGAATACACAATTTTGCGGCAAAAACGTTAAAGCGAACAACGAGAAGATGTGTTTGTTAGCCAATGTACCAAAGACTTGCATGATGCCGAGGCTCTGCCATTCTCTGATGTTTTTTAAATGAAAACAGATCGCTTTATACTTAAGGAGAAGAACGTAAGTGTTATATTTTTTTTATCATGCAATCCTTATTTTGTGATTGTCACGTTATTTCATCAGTAATTCTTATTCATTAATTAAAATTTGTACTTTAAATTTCTAAATTATATTTTCTTTTCATATGTTGGTAATTTTTGTCGACGCCTTTTAAAAGTAAATTCGCAGAAACCACAAACTTGCCCCTGATAAGTAACTTTTACTTTTTCATCTAAAAAAATCTCCAAATTGCGCCAAGGTGGTTGGATTAATGTATATGTACCCTACTTTCAAACACTTACTTTATCTATGTTCGAAACGAAACAGGTAATTGAAAATTTACCTTGACCAGTAAAAAATAATATACTATTTTAAATTTAGTAAAGATAAAAGACTCGAAATATAATCTATGGTCAATATGGCACCCAGCATCACAAGATGAAATATATCCTTCATTCCACTTAGATAAAAGCTTCACATCACAAAAAGTCTTCTAATAGCTCTTTGGAATGTTAACATTGATGTCGATGGGTAAGTTTAAACATCTTTACTTAAATCATCAGCTCTTTCCTTTCCATAGATTGGATAATGACTACGCATATAAGCAATAAGACGGGAGAATGTGATATAAGGAACAATATTGTTGTGAATTTTTTTAAATATTTATATTTATTTATTTATAAGTTAAGTTTTATATGTTTTTGTAGTGCTATGCATTATTATTGTTTATTTATTTATATATTTAGCGCATTTCGCGTAATGATTTAATGTTTATATAATGTTTATTTACTCTTTGGTATATAGGCACTTAGTATGATTATAACTGTTTACTTCATGCATTGTACTGAGGATCATTAAATTCTGAGTCAATTTATACTGCAATTTTGAGCTCCTCATTTGGTGAATTATTATTTTCGGCTTTACTTTGCAAGCGATTTTGATGAAATGCGGTATTTCTCTTATATGAAGGAGAATTTCGGGCATCTCTTCTTTTTTTCTTGAGCTACTTATAGTTGTTATTTATCTCAGCAAAGTTTCAGATCTTTCTCCATATCTCATCTAGTTATTTAAGATCCTTGCTAATCAGTAGCAAGCAAGAATATTTCCCAAAACTTATTTATACATTAATTACTAGATTCAACTTCCAAGAACTGAGCAAGCTATTAGTAGTTTTCTCATGTAGAATTCTGACAATTTTACTAAATAATCACATATAACCTGTCCTGGTTGAAATTCTAACGATACACAAAGAACTTCTGGAGTTTGAATTTTATTAACAAACTATTATTTAATTTACATCTTTCCCTTC
The DNA here is from genome assembly GCA_000611955.2 of Stegodyphus mimosarum. Lineage (NCBI taxonomy): Eukaryota > Metazoa > Arthropoda > Arachnida > Araneae > Eresidae > Stegodyphus > Stegodyphus mimosarum. Next base: position 275,303 of record KK117683.1, read on the forward strand.
TACCTCATTTCTCTACGAGGTTTTCTTATTACAGAATTTATGAAAATTTGACTGACAAGCTGTTTTATTATAGAGTTAAGAATAACTGTATGTGAAAGTTATGACCTTCTATTCGCAACTGCCCTGTTCTGTAAAATTTTCTCCCTTTTAGCGATTCCAACGCTTGAATTAAATAGTAAAGTGAACAGATAGTTTTAAGTCGGTAAGTTGTACGTTTGAATTTCTATCGCTGTCTAGGTCTCTGATAAAATTAGATTAAACTGTTCTAATTTATTGCACTTTGAAGAAAGCTTGTGTTTAATTCAGGATCATTGGAATAGTAATTTTCTGTTTTATATTTCAGTTTAACTCTTGCAAATGGTGAAGCAGAATAAATGTAAAGTTAATGCGCTTCTGTGTCTATTTTAGGGTTAGAAATTCTTGCAGTGAAATCTCCTCATGGAATAAGTGTGACACCTTTTTGATCGACGGTAACTAAGCTAGCTAATTTTATTTGAAACCAAAGACCAGTGTTACAAACTGCCCGACAAACACGTCAGGTTGCCAAAAGCATGCCACTAGTGTAACGGGGTAAATAAGCCACAAGTGAACTTGGCTTTGTCATACAAGTATGCATACTTCCTATCCGTTCTTTGATTATTCTTTTCCGCATGTCAAAAAGCATAAAACATAGACAAGAAAAAAGTTAAAATAAAAACTTCCTCTGGCGTGTATCACACCTATCTATTCTATTTCGTAAATACGTGTGTCTAAATCGTGCATGCGTGCCTTTGACCGTGATCGTGTTGTCCATAATAAGAGTGTAAAAATCTCTAAATGGACTGGTCACGTGAGAATCGTTTTAAGCTCCTCATATTTTAAGTTATCTGCATAAGTGCTTATTGTAAATTCAGGAATAATCAGAAACATCGTGGTAAATAAAAAATTTTCTGAATGCATTTGGTAAAATATGAAGAAAATATAAATTACTTTGTGAAATTTAAACCTATAAAAATATTTCATACGAGAAATATTTTTCATTAAGAAACATAAATAGCTCGTGAATAAACTTACTTGCTCGAAAGAGAGATATGATAATATAATATGTTAACGTACTTCAGTGGGAAAATTATATCTTAATAGCTCTACCATTATTTTAATGACATTATTTAATGGCCATTACTTTTTATAGGACTGTATGCTTTCTGCTGATGCCGACTGTCAGTTTCTAGACAGAATCATATCTTCTAAGAAAATGTCACAAGAGCTCAGTCTGTTTCAAGTGCAGAAGCCTAAACTGTTCAAATAATATGCATAATAGTCTTCTCTCATACTTATTAAGCTTGACGATGAAGTCACGACACATAATCGACAATGATGAGAGTCAAGCTCAACGATGATGAGAGTTGTTATACTGTAGTGTGGAGTTATCTCCCGTTGTATAAGCATACTTTTATATATTACAAGTCGAAGATATATTTTCTCTACTTCTCAACACTGATATTTTTGTTTGCCAGCGCGCAAAGATCTGAGCGGCCATCTAAGAAAGTGCCATCCCAAACGACACATAACCTTTGTCAATGAAACTCGTTTTCAGACATGTTATTTTGAAGTACGTCGGTGGTCGTTTTACATTCAGTTCTTATCTAATAACGCTGTGTAGCTAATATCTTAAGCATCTGGTAGAATAACGAATCTCTCCTTTGATGCATTTCTCATGACTTTCAATTGAATTTAACAACTTTTTGTGTGACGTTATAGAGTCATTAGGATTTTTTTGCAGCCCGTTTGTATTATTCAGTACTTTTAGGGCTTGGCCAGTGACAAGCCGCAACTTAGCATTAAAAACGGTTCAGAACATTTATAGTTTCAATATTAAGGTTCAATTTAATTGGGTGCTTGAGAGGTGTGTTAATTGGATTTTATGTTTACTTTAATTTAAATGAGTTTTTGGTCTTTTGAGACGGTAAATGATTTCTAGTTAAAGAATTAGTCAAAATTACGAGTAGATATTTTGCAAATGATGACACGAATACGTGACAGCCAATTTTAGTGAGAACTCTTACATTTAATGAAAATCAGAAACGAAAACTATAAAGAAAAGTAACATGCATAAAATAAATAACTCAGGTAATCCTTTTTTATTCAAACGTAAATTCTATTCTATTTCATCTGCACTGATATTTAAAATTAATCACTGCTCATTTTTATTCTCAGAACGGAATGGGAATTACGTTTTCATTGCTTCGTCACTGAAACATAAATCTAAAATTTCTTTTCTGAAACAACCTCAATTAAATTTGAATAAATATGAAAATTTTGAATGCATTTTCTCCGGATGAATCTAAACAATACTGATTAATATATGATTAAATTCATTTCCTTTTAGGAAACTAACAAACGTCCACCGAAACATAATCAAAAATATTTTATTTTCCAGATGCTCCTCATAGGAAATAAGTTATTTTTAAAGAATTAATTATTTTAAAAGATCTGTTTTCAGAATCTGACAGCTGGGGAAATGAAAACGAGGAAAGAGATAAAGACCGTGGATCTCCTTCTGCGATTTGTGGCAAAATAAATGAAGAGAGCTTGAAGATTCTTAATTTCTGATTTTTACATTTCTATTGCTATGAATTTCAAGTAAAATTATAATATAAAAAAGCTTATAGTCTGCTCTTCCTGATCCAATCTAAAGGATCCAACTGCGCAAGTGAAAAGAATTTTAGTTCCTTCCTAATTGATTGTGTATAACAGGAATTTATGATAACGCCTAGTTGTTGTCTTACAAAAAAGACTTGCAAAAAAGATTAATTCCTGGTTCATAGTAACAGAACAGTGAAGCAACTCATTTAACCTCGCTAAAGCAAAATAAATTAAAACTTCTGCCATTCAAGGTACAAAAAAGTTTTATAATTATTTATTTGAAATAATACTCAAAAGTAAGTTATTGTTTTCATTCAACTCTTTTTGTCTGCTGCATTTAAAGATTAGACACTACTGAGAATCGCCAACCCTTAAAAGCTGTAATATATCTTGTACCTTATTAAAGGATGGTGTAAATTTGTGAACGATTTAGACAGATAATTTTACCCACACTTTTCTTATTTGTAATAACTTTTATTTTACACCATCCTCATAATACATTAAATATGCTTCTAATATATGGTATGTTAACTGTAAACTTCCTAACTTTATTTCTTGAGTCTTCTACCGTTCACTTAGGTTTTTTTTTGTTACTGTATAGCGCACGAGGGCTATCTACCTAAGGGTAGCGATGCTCTTAAATATCCAAAGCAGATGAAGATGAAAACTACAGTGTCTCACAAAAGTGATGGGACACTTGTGCTTTACAAAAGGAAACAAACTTTACAAAAGTAATAAAATAAATTAAAAAAACATGTAAAAATTTTTTGTGGGTGTGTTTCATACTTAAATTTAGTAACAATTATTATATAACATACATTTTCTCAAAATATTAAAATATTAGTTTAATAAAAATACAATTGTTTAGAACGGAGCAAAAAATGGCTCACATAAGTGATGGGACGCCATTAGACTATGCAACAAAAATCATCTGAAGTAAGCAATAAAAATATTTTTGGAGTTTTTTATTTTTATTCAAAAACAATTGGCAATAATTTATTGAATCGTCTGCATTATTTCTCTTCAGTTTGTTTTGGAATTTTTGTGTTTTTTAGCTCTGTGCAGCCATGAATGCTAAACGAAAAGAAACTTTGCCTGAAATTCGAAAATTAGTTATTAATTTGCATATTGAACGTGGAAACTCTATTAGAGAAACTGCTGAAACAGTTAACTTGAGTCATTCAACAGTTTTCAATATCATTAAACGATATAAAAAGAATCATATGATTCAGGATAAAAGAAGACCTGGCCGACCATCAAAGCTATCCAATGGAATAAAGCGAATTATCGTTCGAAATATTAAAAAAAAATCCAAGAATGAGTGCTCCTAAAGTTGCTGCTGATTTACAAGCATTACATGGAGTAATTGTTAATCCTGAGACTATTAGAAGAGTAATTCGATCTACTGGATATCACGGTAGAGCAGCCAGGAAAAAATTCTTCGTAAGTGAAAAGAATAGAAAACTCAGACTGGCTTTCGCAAAATCCAACATAAATAAGAATTCTGATTACTGGAATGAAGTTATATTTGCTGATGAGAGTAAATTTAATATATTTGGTTCTGACGGTAGAATCTTGGTGTGGAGAAAACCCAGGGAAAAATTTCGCAAACAGAACTTGGTGCCAACAGTAAAACATGGTGGAGGAGGAGTTATGGTATGGGGGTGTATGTCGTCCGCTGGAGTTGGTAATCTTGTTTTTATTGACAGTATAATGGATCAGTACAAGTATATTGGCATATTAAATCAAAATTTGAAATCTTCAGCACGAAAATTGAACCTTCATAACGATTTTAAATTCTACCAGGACAATGACCCCAAGCACACTGCTTTGAACGTTAGACTCTGGCTGCTGTATAACTGTCCTGAAATAATAAAAACACCACCACAATCTCCAGACTTAAATCCCATAGAGAATATTTGGCAAGAATTGGAATCAAGAATTCGCAAACACACCATTTCTTCAAAACAACAATTAAAATCGGTGCTTCAAGAAGAATGGGGTAAAATCACTCCAGAAATCACAAAAAAATTATTCGAATCCATCCCAAGAAGATTAAATCATGTTTTAAAAGTAAAAGGAAATCCAATAAAATATTAAAACCTTTTAAAAAGTAAAATTTTTGGATAAATATTTGATGGAAAAGTAAGTGTCCCATCACTTATGTGAGCCATTTTTGCTCCGTTCTAAACAATTGTATTTTTATTAAATTAATATTTTAATATTTTTAGAAAATGTATGTTATTGTTACTAAATTTAAGTATGAAACACACCCACAAAAATTTTTACATGTTTTTTTAATTTATTTTACTACAGTTTCCTTTTATAAAGCACAAGTGTCCCATCACTTTTGTGAGACACTGTATGAGGAAATTTCAAGCCAAAACACTTTTTACAGATGAAGAAAAGCAGCTAAATGTAATTCAAGGGGAACGAAAAAGACTGTGATTCTTCTTAACACGAAATGAATAACGCAAAATTACAAAATCAACATGCTAAACACAATGGTGAAAACATCGAATAACAATCTCGATAGCACAGACTTTCAAATCTTTTCTCTTCTCATAGCTTATTAGTTATACATTACAAATAGCAAAGATGGAATTAATGGATTTTTTTAAAATTGGTTTCAGTATCTCGAAAATATATCTGTGGAAACACCCCAGTCACCAGTTGGCTAGAAGTCTTTAAATGTCGCTAATTTGATGATAAACGTTTGTCTCCAGGCTCAGTAGGATCAATAACCTGTACTTAAGATGCCAAGTGAATAATATGCTACAAAAACGTTGTTGGTTTAACATTCTTGAGTGAGGAAAAAAAGAGAAGAAAAAAATTCCTTTCCTTTTCGTTAATTTTAACAAATGTTCGGTGTTGAAAAACAAAGATATTTTAGAACAGAACTTTTAGAACAGTTTTGTAACAAAGAATGACTTCTGCATTATTAACTATTCTGAAAATACAAATATGAAGGACTAAATTTTCGAAAACAGAAGTTATGCTTGCATAATTAAATAACGGGTTTTGTCTGTTTTTTACCAAAATCAGCAAAAATTCTTTCTTTTCTTTACAAAACCTTTGTTTGAATCATCTACCTTAAAAAACATATTTAAATATCTATAATAAGTGTCTAATAACATATCAATTGCAAATACCTAGATATATTTATTTTCTTTAATTTTTTTAGATGTTAATATAGTTTGTATATATATATGTAATAATAAAATTCCATAGTCAAAAGTACACTTAAAACCCTAAATTAAATTTCGTCTTTTATTTTTGTTTATTCCCCAGTCACAGTTCTAAATGCATGTTCTTTCCATTTTAATGGCGACAATCTCTTATTGGAAAGTACGTGGAATTAAATTCACAGCCCCTTAGTCAAATTGATTTTTCCGCTTTTTCTACACGTACAGTTAGTGAATGTTCTGGAAATATTCAAAGCGAACTGGATTGGCTGACGACATTTCTTGGAAGCTCCGCCTTTCCAGTGATTATAAAAGGACTCGCAAAGGAATATCGGGCGGTCTTTTCATTAATGTAAGGATGGAGTAAACTTCAATACAAAAAGTTATTAGTTGTTCTTTTTTATTAACTCCAAGGATATGAATTTTGTAACAGCTATTTTTCAAGAAAAATAATAAATGGATCCAGTTTGTTATTATCGTCTGTTACTTTGAGCTACGACTACATCACATCATCATGGCACATCACATATATATATATCTATATACAAGGTGTCTCAGTACCACATTTCAGAAATTCTAGGAAGGGTAGGAGCACCCTAACGACTCAGAATTACATAGCAATGTCGGTATGAAATGCTTTTCTGATGCGGTAGATGACGTTGCGCGAAAGTTCCGAGAGTTCTTGTAGGAAATCGTCATCTCGCACAAAGACGCAAAGTTAATAAGATGAATAATTATACGAGCACGGAATTAGCCGATATGCATTTGGCATATGAGACTGTAGATTGTAGTCGAGCAGCCGCACAGCGCTTGTATGCGGAACAATATCCTGTGAGGCATACACCCACCCATCATTTCTTTCCAACGCTGCATCGGAGGTTAGCTGAAACGAGTTCCTTTCTAAGATGTGCCATAAATCGGGCATGATCAACACGGACTCCAGATATCGAAGAGAATGTGCTACATAAGGTTCAGAGAACCCCAAGTTTGAATGCGCGAAGTGTAGTGCACGCAGTCGGGGCAATGAATATGTATTGTTAAGAAGGAAAACTTCTCCGCAACAAGAGGAGTCCCATCCCAACGTAGAGAGAAACAGCTGCGCATGCGCGAAAATATGTGGCCAAAGCCCGAAGCCGGCGTTGAAGTTCGCAGCTCACACTTATCAAGAGTTCATATAACAAATATCGTCTTGACTTTCTTTAAAGGAAAATTAAACACTTTTTTGCGCAAGCAAATTAATTAATGGATTAGTTATTTTGAGCAAAAAAAACTGAGAAAATCTGAGTTTAAATTATCAAGAACGTTTCTTCAAAGAACGTTTCTACTTAACACGTGCTCCTCATTTTCCTGTACACTTCGCGGAGGGGGAAGTTCTCGCCGCTAGGTTCCATCGCCAAATCCAATGGCGAATTTTCCCTCCGCTTTCTAGCGGCATAATAGTCTGAGTTTACATTACGTCTATGGAACCTTTCCTTCTTTACATAAACGCTCTTTGGTCTGGTTTTCCCGTTCTAGCAACTGGAGCATTTTAAGAGAAAACAAAATGCATCCGTATAACGTGCAGCGTTTCTGGCTCTTCAACCGAGCGATTATGCACCTCGTATTGCTTTTGTACAATGGTGCCTTGAAACGTGTGTTACAGATCACCGTTTCCCTGCTAATGTGTTATTCATCGATGAGACATGCTTTACAAGGGAAGGAATATTCAACGCCCATAAAGCCTATCTCTGGGCGGTAGAGAACCATTATGCTACACGATGTCCTGCAGCCAAGAGTCAGTTTTCGATTAATGTTTGGGTCATATTTGTCGGGGATCAACCCGTCGGCCTTGTCAGTTGCTTTTTCGTCTAACCGGTTGTAATTACTTGATCTTCCTACAGAAAGTCATGCCACAGCTTTCTAGTGACGAACAGATTTCGTCATCCATGCGATAGACAGTGTAGTTCCAACACGATGGAGCCCCTGCTTATTTCAGCCATAACGTTCTTACCCACCCAGATGTCTGATTTGGCCAACAGTGGATCGGACATTGTGATCCGGTGACTTGGCCAGCTCTATCATCGGACCTATCATGCCCTGATTTCTTTTTATGGGGGCATATGAAGACACTGGTTTATGACAGTCCTGTTGACAACGCTGAGCAGCTGGTTGCACAAATTGTAGTAGCTGTCGGGGGAATTTGAGATATGCCTGGAATATTCCAGAACATTTGGAATTCCATGCGCAGTAGATATGAGGCGTGTATTGCAGTTGGAAGACGATACTTCGAACAGTATCTTTGACTCATATTATATTTGTTCCTGATTAAAACGAATATTAACTTATCTGCCGTCTTTTAATTTTTGATATTTCTGTGCACACCAACGCCTCAGGAAAGCATTTGCAACCCTCAATTCTTATATGATTCCGAATCACCAGGATGCGCCCTACCTCTGCTAGAAGTTTTCAAACGCGGTACTGAGACTCTCTGTGTATGTAGTATATTGTAAAGTAAAAATAAATAACTGAATAATTTAAATCCACCCCATGTTCAACTCGGAGTAAACTATACAAAATAAAATCGAGAAGCAAAGTGACTATCTGTATGAATAGGTAAAAAAAGAAGAAGCAGTAAAAGAAGAAACGTTATTTACATCCATTGCCACACCTTCGTCGGAGGATTGGTGCAACGAAAAAAGTAAATAAAATCAGCTTATTTCTGAACTAATAATGATTCAAATTATAAAGTAGAACTTCAGTAAACTATAGATAATTAACCAGAGAAATTGTTTTCATCAGTCCAACCGCTATAGGCTAGAATGGGTAGCGTAAAAATGCAAAAAGAACAAAAATTTAAAAAAAAAATAGCATGAAAGCCTTAATTTGCTTAAAAAAAAGGCTAAAATGTTTTTGTCTAGAGGGCTGAGTCAAAAAAACTAAGTCATTAACATACAATTAAAACAAAATATGAAATATATGGCACCATAAATATGAGATACAAAAAAAAAACATAAAAAGGCACGAGTTAGTTCTCGAAACTATAATAATAGAGCAACAGTTGTATGGAAAATGAACTTCTCAATAATATGTAAATAGATTTCTGAACAATAAATAATAAATTCGATAAAACTAGTAGGACATTAAGAAAAATATTAAAGAGTAAATCTAGTGTTCAGAAGCACTGGGAGAAGTTACTCGTAAATTGGAGTTAAAGAAAACTGTTTAATAAAAATAAACTTTCTAAAGCAACATTAAGCATGGTGTAGTACAAAAATAAAAAAAATGCAAAAGGAAAAATAAAATGTGAAGATAAAACAAGTTATCCGGATTATATATCCAAAAATAGCAAAAATGCTTACAAAATGCATCCCGTCCCGTTTGAACTGCATTGGTGCAGCAGTTCGCTTAATGCATAACGTCGAAATGAATTTCAAAGATATTATAAGATAAACTTTGTTTTTCAGTGACAGAATCACAGAAAATAATATTAAAAAAATTGTAATATGTAGAAAAATGTTTGATGGAAAAAAAAACTTTAGAAGTGAGTTAATCTTTTAAAATGCATTTGAGGTATCAGCATAACGCTACAAAACATTGGAAACCCTATAGAGTAAAAGCCAGACAACTAAAAAATTTGTAGTTTGTTACAGATTATAGAACTCATTCAATACGGCTTCCTTGAGACTTAAAAGCTAAAGTAGGTCCATTTTGTTAATAAAAAAAATTGACTGACAAAAATGCCTAATTCAATTCTGTTAAGAATATCCAGATTATACTGCGTAATTATTTTTACTTTGCTTCCGGTTGTTGTAGCTATTAGCGCATATCTGACTGGGGTTCTTGAACTGCTTTGTATTTATTCATTATACATGCATATACATTTATTTTACACCATTTTGCATTAAAAATTGCAGAAACAAACACCGGAACTTTTGCAATTGATTTTTTTTTTTTTTTAAGTTCTGAATTTTACTATTCTTCCATAGGAAAAGACTTAGTTTCACGACTTGACAACAATGAACATTACTTTATTCAAAAAAGAAATATTTGTAACCCTTCCCGTATGAGTTTTATACTTAGAAACATAGTAGTCTCAGTTTCATACATAACAATATTTCCCCTCTGTATGAGTTTATACTATCATTTGAATCCGCGCATGATAGTTAAGATCTTCTCCAAAGAACACTGAGCTATGGCACTTGCTGCTTACAATAGTCAACTAATAAGAACGCTGCTGCCATCTAGTGGCAAACATATAAACAGAACAAAATAAACTCCCAGGCCGCCCATTTATCGTCTGATCATGATAAATACTGCAAAAGAGATCTTTCTTTGACACAATGGTGTGCCCCATATGGCTTAGCGCCAACTAGAGGTGAATAGAGACGGTTGTTATTTATGTTCCTTTCCGAAACCGTTCGCAAAGAAGTGGAAAAAAGAAGTAAATTTTGGCCAGACATTTACAGGACTTTTTTTCTTTTTTTTTTAACTAAGCCTATTTCAGAGAAATTTTTACAGCATGTAAAATTTTGCATGATTATCTCATCAATCGGTAACGTTTCATAAAGAATATAGGTAAAACTAATAAGTGTTTGGCTGAAAGTTTGGAAGTAAGGCTGCACTTGATAGAACGGAAAAAGAATCGACATTCGATGTGAGAAGCAATTTTGATTACCATATATAGCAGTACTCTAATTATCTGGGCTTTACTTAGCATATATAATAAAACTCTAGTATTTGATTTCAGTTATCAAGATCGCTTGCCCTTTTTACATCAATCAAAACTAAGCTTATTAAGATAAAGAAATTTCTATTTTTTTTTCCGAAAATATCTTAAAATTTTTGCGAGTGATATATCAACATATTATTAATAATTTAATAGCTATAATTTTCTTAAAAAATTAACTTTGCATAAAACTGAAAAATAATAAACTATTCTGAGATTGCACTTAACTTCTACTACAAATGTTCTTAATATTTTACTCATTCTTTTAATTATCATACAATATCTTCCGTTTTGATTAATAATTAAATTTAAGAAAATGAGGAACGCTAAAGCCGAACTCGAATGATGGTAATAAAAATGAAAACATCCCCTCCCAACCCCCCAAAAAAAACTTGAAAGATTTCCATTTTTATTTCGTAATTTTAAAAATTCAAAATTTCAGAATAATCATTGTGCACATCCGAGATATTTAAAAAAAGCTTTAACGTTCGTGATGTTCTACATTAAATATTCAGGTAAGACACCTTACGTTTGTAATATGGATCTATAATTTATCCATATGTGTCTTGTTTTCTGCTTTTATAGGCTCGTTTAATTTCTTTTGATTTTTTTGCTATAGATACTACAGTTTCTGTAGGTTTGTTTACATCTATTTATTCCCTATACATTCATAAAAAAACCTAACATGCTAATTTTAATAAAAACTATGAATCAAAAACATAACTGATAACAAAAGAAGACGAAGAAAAAGTCATAACTCAAAACCACAGTCAGACAGACAACGGTGACACGGTAATCAGATATACATATACGTTATTCATATACATATATTTGCAACCTCTAATTAAGTATTATTAGAATAGTGAGGGTTGTAACTGGAAATATTGGATTAAAGATTAATTCATGAGTCCGCGTAGGAAATTACAATTAAATCTTGTATATAATAATATAAATGAGTAAAATAATAATAATAATAATAACAGTAATAATAATAATAACAGTAATAATAATAATAACAGTAATAGTAATAATAAAATCTGAAAGGCTTCAGATTTTAACGTTCACTCAAAAGGGTTACCCAAAAGGTTTTTATTTTCTCGCAGACCTCGTAGTTTATAAGTCTACTGTTATACTCACTCCTACTAACCTTTTTTTTTAGCCCAAAGGACTATTAATTTCAAAACGGCATTTTGTGATGTTTCACTATAAATGACGAATCACTTATAAATTTGTGCCACCAAATATTATCTTGCTGTAATACATTTAAAGAAATTAAATGATGAAAAATCTGCATGAATGTATGTTTCTCGCAATGTGAAAAAACGACGATACCTATAGCCATCAAATTCTGAATAACGTAATCCTCCACCTGAGCATTGGCACCTGGAAACCCGAATTTTGAATTTCGAATTTATTTTATTATATATTTCATATTTTGTAAAACTTTAACAAATTTTTGATTAACAAACTCGACGATTTCAAAGCGAGCAATAGCAACACTGTGTGGAATTTTTTTTTATCTTCAGAGCGCGAGACTGTCTATAGGAATTTCTAAAGATATGCTGATTTTAAATATTATGTGATATTGCTGTTGAATTCAATTTTATGTGGTTTACGTGTGAAGAACGTGATATATAATAAATAAAGGTAATATACAAAACGTTAAAAAAGTCCCTTTGGGCGTCATGTAAAATCTGAAAGCTTTCGCACCCCCTTCTTAGCTTATTATTAAGCATAATTTTCTTCGCATGTATGTCATATGCAATTCAACAGCAAAATGATAAAAATTTTTAAAGCAGTATACACTTAGAATTCCCGATGCAGAGTTAAGAGTTGCCGTACATTTTTGCATTTTTTTTCAGTCTTTTCCAGCTCATCATATCAACGCTCCGTTTTCTTAATAAGATGGTTTCACAAAACTGTTTATGTCTTTGTATTATTAACGTTTGGTATGTCTATTCGATTTATTAAATATCTTGGCGCTTACGCCATATATTTCAAAACAGCATATCTTTAGAATTTGCGATAGACAGTCTCGCGTGCTCGAGATAAGCATTTTTCTTTTTTTTTGTGCAGTGTTGCCACTGGTCGCTTTGAAATCGTTGAGTTTATGGATGAAAAATTTTTTAAAGCTTTACAAAATATGAAATAGATAATAAAGCGAATTCGAAATTCAAAATTCGGGCTTCCAGATACCATGTTCAGGTGGAGCATTACATTATTCAAAATTTGTTGGCTCTAGGTACTTTTGTTTTTTCAGAATGGGAGGAACATATACGCATACATTCATGCGGATTCTTTTTCATTTTTTCTTTAAATGTAGATTATACAATGTAGGGAGATAATATTTGGTAGCAACAATTTGAAAAGTGATACTTCGTTTTTAGTGATTCAACTCAAAACGCCGTTTCGAAACTAATATCCCATTTAGGAATAACGTCCCTTTTGGACTAATACTAAAAAAAAATATCACAAAAAAAACTATGCTTTATTTTTCTGTTTTGTTGGTTTTACTTTAATTTAAGAATAATACATGGAATCATTCTTAGATGTAAACCAAACGAATATGTACTAGGTATGCAATGCATGGCTTTAAAAACAACTATGATTGATTGCAGTGATGTATTTTGATTTATATGAATTAGAAATACTGTTAAGAATAAAATAAATATTCAAATTTTAAGAAAGAGTTTATTGCTTTTAAGTCGTTCAATTTGTTAAGCATTTACAAATTAAAGTCTGCAAAAAATGTACAATTTTACATTTATTTCGAATGATGTTAGTTATGCAAAAGGTGGTGCTAGATAAGATTGTTTCACATTTGGTGTAGTGGAAACACTTGTGAAGGCTAGTAGATTTTAGCAACTCGATTTGACAATATCCGTACTAACGCAAAATAATTGTCTGCATGGCATATATCGTGGTATATAAAGTAATGTAATGGGGCCAAAAATTTTGGAAACAATCCACTTAGATATTTCTAACGTGAACAATAAATATGCAGGTATAATCACAAAATCATTGTTAATTTTTTTTTTAATTTGGTATAACAATGAACACTTTAAAACTATTAAAACTACGTTTCTTAAACGAAGTTGGAGAAATGTATGATAAAATTATCAGAACCATAATTCAAACCATAATTACTTTAAAAAAGAGTGTAATTAATAAAGCCCTCGCAGTTAACCATAAATAACCACAATTCACTAGTATCAAATATCCAATTCTGAGAGATCATCAATATTGGTCACAATCAACTAAATAAATATTTTCATAAAACGGCAAAATTTTCCTTTAAACTGGTAACTTCTTATATTTTCTTATAATTTAATTGAATTTTTTTTCGATTCCGATTTCGGTAGTTTTAAAAAAGCTTAAAGGAACTTTTATACACCACGCAAATTTTAATTTGTATTACACGAAGATATTTGAAATCCTCTCTAAAACATCAATATTAAAGTTTATGATTTGTATACAATGTAATATGATCACATATATTCTTTGTAAGGACCATATTTAACTTAGTGAATACGTAGAGTCTATTAGGTTTTATGGAGCAGTGAAAAACTGACTGTGCGTTCGCCAGAATTGAAACCCACAGTTCCTTCTATTGCTAACTATATTTTCCCTTCTCTTACACCACAACAGCACGAAGAGATGAGATAATTCCTTATTGATGAAACAATACAAAAGTTCATTTATAAACAAATTAGAGGTAATTAGTTTTGAGACTCAGTAATTCAGTATTATTTAAACTGGGTTTTACTGTGATGTAGATTAAAACTTCGGATCACGAACGCCTTACTTCATGAACAGTTCGATTAAAGAACAAATTATCTGAGCAGAAAGTGACTCGTATGACGAAGAATATCTCGAGTTCCGAGCACATAAATCGGTAATATATGATTATCAAAATGGTTTAAATAACTATAAAAAGTATTCCTCCCGAACACATAAATCGACAATATAGGATTTTCAAAAGGTTTTAGATATATTTATAAGGTATTTCTCCCGCCTTCTTCGCTTGCTTTCATGGTGTTGTAGTCAGAACGCAGAACGCGTATTCCAGAAGTCCGTGTTTCAAGTCCCGGCGAGGGCATTACTCATTTTTCATGTCTCATGCTTCAAAAAAAAAAAAACTAATGGCTCTACTTCTGGCGCCCGAACTAGAAAAAAAGTGGTGGAGGATGATTCTCCAACCCCAAAATTTGGCGATTGGGGCCCCTAATCCCCACTTGCCCTTTACAAGGGAGAGTATATAAGGTATTTCGCATGCCGTCGTGGTGTAGTGGTCAGCACGCTCGATGCGTATTCGAGAGGTCTGTGGTCCCGGCGAGGGCGCTGCATATTTTTCGCGTCTGCTGCTTCCAAAAAATCCTAAGGTCTCTACAACTTTATGACACACAATTAACACTCGGGAATTTCTGGAAATATAATTTTAATATTTTCCATTGCTTAGCTCTTATTAACGAATCCTGACAGCTAGTGAGTTAAGGGCTATGATTTCGGCATGAAGGAAAGTCTAGCTTGATTTGGTCTGCTGGCAAAGATTTGAGCGCTTTGGCGTTTAGGATTATTTTTGTTATTTAAGATGCCGTATTTTGTGTTCTAGACAAAACTACTGGCTAGGAAGTTAACGCTAAAGATGCAGACAAAGGAGGAGCATAACAATGAGCTCAACATGAAAGAACTTTAGCAGCTTCAAAAGTAGCAACAAAAGACGACTGTCGAAGTGGAATAAAAAAATTATCCTCTGAATCGTCAAGATTTATGTTTGGTTGATTTATTTAATTACGAAAAAGCCTCCAGGGCTATCTTCCTAGGGGAAAGAATGCCTTCGTGGAGGATTTTCTAATGGAAACTGGCTTGTATACATGTTACACATGCAACATTTATGAACAATAGGATAAGGTGCAAAGTTTTTTCTCTACTGATACCAACTTGATAAAATGCAACAAACTATAGTATAAGCATTTTCAATGGAAATATCTCAATTTAGAAACATTTTCAAACGTAAGCGGCAACACATTCCACTTGACAAATGTCGAGAGAAACGGAGGCCCAGTGAGTCTAAGAGTCAATCGGCGCTTAGTGACAAAGAAAATGTAAACGAAAATTACAATTAGTTACCTGATATTTTTAATGAATAACACTAAAATTGTATATTTAACAATAGTATAATAACACTAAGTAACCTTTACTAAATGTAAAGGAATTTCGGATCTAAAGCATAGAATCGTCTTCAAGATTTGCCACTTACGTCATTCACTCTCTTTCGTAAGAGTATAGCAAAATTAAAATTAAATTACGTATTCGTATATTTTATCTGTTTGTTATTGTGCTTATCTTTTTTTGTTTTAATATTTACTGATTTCTATTTGTTTTATTTTCTATTTGGGGTTATTAACAGTTGTATTGTTGTAAAACTTAAATCATATGTGGTCCAGGAATGAATTAATATATTTTACATAAACCCCTATGTTGAAAAACGTCTCTGTTTACGAAAATTTCGGTTGATGAACAGCCTTCAGGAACGAATTAAATTCATAAATCGAAGTTTCACTGTGCCCATTTAAACAGCAATTAGTAGATATGTAGAAATATTTGAAAATAAAACACATTGCGGTAATACGTTCCCAGAAGTTCATCATATTTCATTAACCTAATTAGGTAATTGTGACTTCTAATTCTGTGTTGAAACGCCTTAGCTTCAAGTGTATTAGCTGGCAAAATTACTGTGCTACAGAATAATAAACTTTACAAACTTACACGAATAATTCGCTAAACTGTAAAGTCACATCATGTATGCATATTTTAAAGTTATGGAAAGTAAGAAATCTACCTTGGAATGTATAGATAATCATATGAAGATATGAGCTGGTGTCTTTAAGACTGAAAAGGATATAACTATCTGAGAATAATTCTATCTGTATTCCACATAAACTAGAAATAATCCTACAATGAACCTGGCGAATTCTCGCACAGGAGTAAATGAATTTACCAGCACAGAAGCAGAGTGAAAAGTAACCCTTTATTAATTCAAAGTTTAACAGAGAGGCACGATCTTCCTGCATTACAAAAACACTCTCAACTTGTGGTGAAAACTTAAATGTGGAATATAATTCAAGTTGAATCTAAAATATAATAGCTCTGGATTGACACGTTAAATTACACCTAACGGGTTGACTCACAAAAACTTAACAGGCGTGACGATAATCCGAAATGGCCAAGAGGCTTACTAGCGTAACAACGAGATAGCGAAAATACGCTTTGAATAAACTCAGAGATTCACTCGTTTAAATATTCGTTTCACTTAACTTTAAATTTACATCCTGACGAGAAAATACTAAGAGAAGTGGAGAAGTTCAGGAAAGGTATCAAACTTAAAATAAATTTGTTACGCAAAATAAGGGATACCCTACAAACTGAATGATTTTTGCAAGTCAAAAGAGAAATGTTAATAATCTATTCTGTCAAAAATAATTTTATCCCATACATTTGAAACTTGAAACACAGATGGGAATTTTAAACTCCACCTAAATTCCAGTCCAAACTCATTGAAAAATTGGCAGATAGAAATACCAATTAATTCTTTTCTCAAAAAATTGCTACCCCGTTGTCTTTTGATTACCTATATATAAAAGCGAAATACCACTCACTCATCACTAGATCTCCGAAACTATACGCCCGGTTAACTTGAAATTTTGCATAGTTACTCATTTCACGATGTAGACGCACAGTAGGAACGGATTTTACGTAAATCCTGTCCAAAATGGATTTTTGTCGGAATCGGATTATATACTACACTCAAATGCTATCTGGCGTCCCTTATGATACTGAAGGTTTATGCTTTACTGAAATGTGTGAGTCAAACGCTTCTGTATTTATATGTGAAATTATGGCGGCTGCTGAGCTATTTCCCTATTAGTTCCAAGTGTATCAATGTGGCTGCCGTATAGCTTCCGTTAGTGGAGCAATTCAGGAAACAAAAAGATTACGTTTTACGGGAAACTATAAGAGTGGTCATTTTGATGTTTATATTGAAATAGTTTAATTAACAAACAGTGCTCAAGTTAATCTTAGTGATGATAATGTGAAACAAAATGAAGTAAATGTGTCAGTTTTTAGTGTCTCAACCTGAAGAAAATCAGTCTGTGTTAGTTTCAAATACTGATGAAATAGTTAGTTTCATGAAAATAAATGTTATTATTAAGCAAAATAAGTTATTGTGATGAAAAGTAAAAATGTTGTTGTTATTTACAAAAGGGCAGGTATCAGCTAGTTTCTTATAAATGTGAATTAAATTAAACAGCTAAAAAATCAAAAAATTTTCAAAAAGCCGTGTAAATGAATTTCTGTAAATTAACTTTGAATATCCGAGCTCATTTTTGCTTCAAATAAGATTTTATGTAAAATTTATAATCCTAATATTGGACATATCCAAAATAAAATTTACAAAAGATTCATTTATTAAAAATCATATCACTTTATTATGAAGCAACCCGTAATAATTATTCTTTTTCCGTTATAAATTCAATGAAAAGTCCTATCATTTTAATTAATTTATATATTTATTGAATTTTCAATGCAATTATTGCTTATATTTGTTGAAATCTTCAAATTTCTCGTATATTTTTATTTCATCAATGAATTGTTGTTTCTGATGCATTTAAAAATGTTTTACTGTTTATTTTCCTTTTTTAAAAGCAGGTTTAGAGTGAAATTATTTCATTTTCTTCAAAGCTGTTCTTAATATAGATGCCAGTTGGATTCCAAGACATTCCCTATAGATTTAAACCAACTCGAAAATATAGTATATACATTGCCTAATGAAACTCTTTCTGTGATTTGGGATTTTCTCCCCACAGATATTAGAATAGAACTTTTACTACTGCATAAAGATTTCCATAAATTCGTCTGTAGCTTTCCCTTATTAATTACTATAAACATTTCGGTTCTTATCTGTTACGGTTTCAGTATAGCTTGCAATATTCTCCAGAGAATTTTTTAAATCAACAGTCATCTTAATGGAAATGAAATCGGCAGTCGCGGGTTGGTAGTTGCTGTCAGCTTTCTTTAGATTAAATTCCCTGCTGATGGGAAGATTGAGAACTATTGCTTTAGATCTTTAGAAGAACTGCCAAGGGAGAATTTCTGTCATTGTAACCATCATATGAAGGTTGCCGCAAAAATAAAATATTTATTGTTCAGAATTTAAATGAGTTCTTCGATTCGCCACAGTAGGGTTAAATAAATAGCTGATGCATTTATTATACTGGTTTGTATAGTAAGTATTATACAGTTAAATAGTGTATATAATGCGTATGCAAATTTTTAGGTCTGATTTCTTGAACCAAACCCAATACAGCTGACAATGTGCAATTTATGGCAATGATTACTAAACTTGATTTGTTTTCAATGTCATCGGTTTATGAGAAGATATTTTAATAAAATGTGTTCTTGAAGCCTAGTATTTTATACACAATGAGGAAGAGTAAAGTTCTCTTCCCTTTATAAAATTACCAGTCAGTAGTTTTTGTTCTCAAAACCAAACGTTTTCAGTCATCATATCACCTAATTTGGCAAATGAAAGTTATAACATATTTCCTAAAACGAATTCTCACTTTAAAGGCTTCCATTTTGATAGTATTTCAGAAATTTAGGAAAATGCAGCAAGAATATACCAACACTTTGTCATTTGTCATGCCACAAATTAGGATTTTTTGGATGAGCTATGCCCTCGCTGGGAGTCGAACCACAGACCTCTCGAATACGCACCGAGCGTGCTGACACCACAAAGGCATGCCAGGAAGGCGAGAGAAATACCTTATACATCCTCCTTTTAAAGGGCGATTGGGGATTAGGACAACCAATCGTCAAATCTTGGAGTATCATCATCATTCACCAGCTTTTTTAGTTCGGGCGCCGCTGTAGAGACATTAAGATTTGTTGGAAGCAGGAGATGTGAAAAATGAGCAATGTCCTCACAGGGAATCGAACCACGGACCTCTCGAATACGCGTCGAGCGTGCTGACCACTACACCACGTAAGCATAGAAAGAAAGGAGGGAGAAATACCTTATTAATTTCTACTATGGAATCTAAATGTTTCATGAATGTTGACATATATAGCACCTTAAATTTTGTTTAAAGAGTGATAAATGCTTCTAAAATACTCTGTTTTTTACAAATTCATTCCGAAAATGTATGTTTAATTTATGTATATTATATCCTTGCTTAACTTTGACGGAAATCGGTAGTTACTCAGATTCAAATTTTAGGTGAATGAAACAGCCATTAAACCATAAAGCAACAGTAATATCTTCTCCAAAAATTTTGCTTCCAAAAAAGTGCTTTTTGCAGCTCTTATACCAATAAATGCTGAATAGTTATTGAATCTAGGCAGAACCTGCATGCTAATTTGAATATCATCCATTCAGGAAGTCCGTACTAACTGAAGAAGCTCGTGTACTTAGAGGCATAAATCAGATACTTCCTGTTTAACAATTTCTAATAATCTAACCTAATAATTTTACTCAGGTGCATAGATGATGATGCTCTATAATAAAGAAAAATATTTCATACGTTATTAAAAGGTAAACTAAGTAATTATTTTTTTCCTAATTACAATTCGCACCTGAAGCATATATTCAGTTTTTATTCCCGCAAATTAATTCAAAATGTTTCTACAAATAATGAATTAAGTTTGCTTTCGAGGCCTTCCGATTAAAAAGGAGTCTGTCACTTTACTTAAGTATTTGATTTTCCCTTTAATATTTTTTTAATGTCTCTGTTTATTTTCACCTGGACTTTCATAAAAAAGAGAAATATAGATGAAGAGCAAAATAAAAGAAGAGGCATGTGTACACGCAACTTAAGTAATAGAGACTGTTTAAGATCTTAGAGACTAATGTCTCTTTTATTGCTGTCCGGCGCTTTGAATTTCTGAGGATAAAAAGTAACTACAATGTGAGATTAACAACTGCCTACAGTCTAATTTCTTACAAAAGCTTCATTATTAAATTTAATTTACTTTAATATAGAACTGAATAGTGTGTGAGCAAAACAAAAGCGTCCTTCTATATAATTAAAGGAGAAATCTCGCTAAGCAGAGAGAACGAGAAGGAAATGGTAAAAATTAGGGCAAAGCAGCCGAACCTGTACCACCATAGTTATTAATTGAACTAGCATCTTTAATGTCCTAACATATTTTCTACAAAACACTTTCTAACATAGCATTCTAGTATTCTTAGCTGACATTCATTTCCCTCAAAAAGACACTATATGTCAGTCGTATTCAGAACAGTTAAGCAGAGTAACACCTATTTATGTAGGCATATAACTTTGCTACTAAAGAAGGGAATAAATAGTTTTGGGTCCAAACCGCGTAAACTTTTCTACCGAGACCACCACATAATGAAGTTTATATGTCCCCATTCATTATCCATTGAAGCATTAGAATTTGTTAAGTGCTTCAGCGTACTTTTGGTCAGCTAAAAGCCACTTAAATGTGCTTACGTATGTGATCTTCAGAATGCTTGTTTTAACTTCATTACATTAACAACAAATACTTTTAAATGAGACGCAGTTTCATATGAAACACTGATAAGAGTTAAATGAAATAAAAATAAGTTCTTCTGGTGATGAAATATTGCCATCAAAATAATCCTTTTAAAGATAATTTAATGCTTTTTGATACAAAATGCCGCTGAAAATGATAAAAGAAAAACGTTACATAGTTTTAAAAATACAAGTGAGAAAGGTAAACTCTTCACTGGTAAACTCTTCTAATTTCGATTTTTATTTGCAAAACAAGCTGTCTGAATATATATTTTTTGCGATTTTTTATATAGCGTGTAAATACCACTGGACAATCGCCCTTGAAGGCGTTCTTTCCAAAATACATAAATATGTTGTGTAAGGATGTATGATTTCCTTACTTGATATCTTCAAACCCGCAGTGGGTGAAATAAAATTGAGTTCACGCAGACCAGCTTAATAAATACACTCACTTCCAAAAGGTAAGCACTAAGATGTAAAATGCAAAATAATCAACAAATACTGCTTTGATTGACACAAAATTCGGCAGGAAAGTAGCATATATATTTATGCATAAAACAAAATCAATAATTATATACAGAAGTGAAAACAATTTTAAATTTTTGTAAATTATCAGATAATGACATACTGGAGACTTAAACAGAATTATGCATAAAGTGAAAACAAACATCATAAAATGAAAAAAAAGACATCCCCCTCATCTGTATCAAAGTTTACACCTTGTGACTATGCTTTCAATTAGGTGGCCAACCACCGCAGAATTAAGCAATCGCCATTGTTCTTGTAGAGCAGTTTCCAGCACAATAAGAGTGGCTGGAGGTGGGAAACGTGAAGATACAGCACGGCCGAGAGCATCCCAAACATTTTCAATGGGATTAAGGTCGGACGAATATGCTGGCAACGCCATAAACACAATTCCTTCACTCT
This sequence comes from Stegodyphus mimosarum, assembly GCA_000611955.2. Lineage (NCBI taxonomy): Eukaryota > Metazoa > Arthropoda > Arachnida > Araneae > Eresidae > Stegodyphus > Stegodyphus mimosarum. Next base: position 297,304 of record KK117683.1, read on the forward strand.
CCAGGTAGTCATCGATGATGTCAGCTGTATGGGGACGTGCGTTATCGTCCATTAAAACAAAAGTAGGGCCAACTGTTGCAGCGTACAATCTCACGATGGGTTCTAGGACATCACCTGGATACCAGACAGCCGTCAAAAAACCCGTTTGAAGATGCGCAGCTCGGTGCGGTATCCTAATGAAATACCTGCCCACACCATAATGCTTCCGCCTCGGAATTCGTGATGTTCGGTGATGTTTTGGGACTGATTGCGTGTTCGTTGTTCACGCCATATCCTTATAGGCTTGTCATCTGGCTCCAGAGCAAATCTTGACTCATCAGTAAACATGACATTGTCCCAGTCAGACACATTCCAATTGACATGTTCTCGGCACCACTGTAATCGTGCCTATCTTGATTGGACGTATAGAGAAACACAAACTCTAGGTACCGGGGCGTACAGTCCACTCATATGTAATCTTCGGTGTACAGTAGCTGCAGATATCGCCTTACCAATAGACGCTGTAACCATAGATGTCACACGTGTGGAGGTCGATCTGCGATTCCACTTGGCTACAATAGCAATATATCGATCTTCCGCGGGGGTTGTAACCTTGTAACCCTTAGGCGACAGGCTACGGGCCTTCGGACAACTGTCTGTAAGGCTTGGAATTGTTTCCATAAACGTGAAATTACAGAATGATGAACTCCGAAGAAAAGAGCAACATATGTGATCGGCTGTCCTGCTTCAATGCGCTCCACAGCACGCCAGAGCTCAGAATCTTCCATTCGTCTTCTGGAAATCATAGAAACATGTATGTCTTGAAAACAAATTGTACGAAAGTTTTAAACATCTTCCATCAGCACTTACAATCAACTTCTGTAACCCTTCATAAAGCTGGCTTCTTATAAGACTGCCTTTTTTGCATATTTCTTGACATGAAAGCGCGATTGGCTGTTACCTAACATATTTCCATACATCCATCTACCTGTGCAGCGAATTGCATCTTCTTCAATTCTGATTGGCTTCCGGAAATTAGCATTTTCCTTTCCGTGCTTAACTTTTGGAAGTGAGTGTACTTTCCACAATAAGAACAGAATAATTATAATAATTTCCAAGAAATGTTATTAGTGTTGTAAGTTTCTCATCAAACTGCATAAATATTTCTGTAATACTACATGATGTTTCTTTAAAAACAATTAATATCATTGACTAGTTTAGTTTCAATACTCATTAAGATAGCAAAGGCCTCATTTCAGTATCCTAAGCAGAGAGTACGAGCTACTTGTTATTTAAGAAATATTAGTCATATCCTTATCCGTTTCCCATGTGGACTTTTTCAGAAACTTCCTTAACCATACTTGTTTGATCTCAAGAAACTTCTCCCTTTGACAAAGTTTCTGTTTCTTTCAAAGTTCCATTTAAGATTCTTTCAGTAATAATATAGCTGAAAGAAAAGTTGAAGGAACGCCTTCAGAATTAAAAAAAAAAAAAAAAAGAGAGATGTGTTCTTCAAAATTTTTCAAAAGCTGTTACCTCAGGGAATTAACCCAAGGTTTTTCAAAAGTTCGATGTAACTTTAAAAACTAGTAAATTTTGAAACCCTAGAGAAAAAAATGCAATTTCTGCTCTAGGTTGAGTAAAAGACTTCGTTTCTTTTAAAACATAAACATTTTTTAATTTTAATGTTTTGATGCATATGAAGGCTTAATTAATATCATTTGATATGTGTTCAAGGAGTGATGGATTAGTTAGCAACTTCGCAAGATCATGTCTTTTGAACGATTTATTAAAAAGTTAAAGAATTTACTGAAGCAATATGCAATCCTGCAGTTTAAACTGCATAATTCCAAACGTATAAAAAGAATTCCTTGGTTAGTATTGATTGTTTGTATACGTTTGGCACGAGTAAGAACTCGTATGGCAACTACAGAGTACACAGGCAATAAGACAGGGATTAGGATGACAGTACAAATCATTTCCCTAGTGTAACAACGTCATTAGTAAGTATGAAAGCAAGCTCACGTTCTGTACCATGACGGTTAATTCTTTGTCATGAGTCAACAGCACTGCTTTAGAGTTAATTTCAAACTATAATTGTATAGAATAATACAGATGCAAAAACATTTAACTGTAGATATAGAAAAAACAGGATTTTATGTCGTAGATTATTTGCAAACCTATAAATGTAGTAAGTGGCTTTATGTGCTATGTAAATATTTTATGTACCAACATATTTTTATGATACATTCCTAATTGTCAAATTTATATTAAAGATTTATGAGAATAGAATATTACTATGACAACAGAATATACGAATTTAGATTAAAGATTCATGAAAATTTAAGAATTTTCCTATATTTCATTAATGGCTTCCTCTTCTTACATTCATTATTAGTCTAATCTCTCCCCTTCTCCTGGGAAGTGAAACTGAGTGCCGAGAGAGTTCCAGAACATAAAAGAACATTAAACTCCTATTACTAATAGCATCGCTAGAATAGTTGTTCTTAAAGGAAATATATTTATAGGATTGTATTTATGATGTATTTTATTTTATTTTATTTATTATTTATTGCATTAAAATCGTATTATTTGTTCAAAGGTATTTGTATTGGGACAGTATTTAATATTATAATTAGAACTATATTGTTTTAGGACTAAATTTTGTGTATTACAAGTAAGAATGAATTAATATGATGATTATACGAAGTAATACTGTACTAAGTCAACAATGTAAATGTAAATAGTTTAACTTTTTCTTGCAAAAAAATTAATACTGGGCTAGTTGTTCCTGATATGCTCGCTGAACGCTGAATGTGGCACCTCTGCCAGCTGTTTAGGTCTTACGCTTGTTTAGGTATGCAATGCTGATGACCATAGTTTAGTTGGTTGACTGTACTCAAGATGGTGGACAGAAATGTTACTAGTGACTAATTAGAGACGGGCTGGTGCCTCTTCCACTTCTACCTCTACCTCTACCAAAGTGAGCAGCACTATCTTAATTCTGCAGCATAACCGAGTAATCAAAAATGCTAATCTAATATATCAAAAATATTTCTTGAAACTTTCATGACGATCAGTTAAGTAATTAAGGAGAGAAAGCGTAACATTTATTAATTAAGCGTTTATTAATTTATATTTGTTTAATTTAATTTATTATTTATATTCTATGAGGATTTCCGGCTTTTGGCTCTTCTTTCAAAAATATTTTTCAGTCATTAGGAAATACACGTAGCAATTTTACTAGATTTCATGGCGATACACTTCGCGTAAATACAAAATATCCCCGGCCTATAGGTATTAAAGAAAGGCAGTATTTACGGAAATTTTACGGGGAGTGTATTTTTAACTTGAAAAATAAGTAATAGTAACTAAAATTTTATCCTGATTATTCTGGTCAGGCAATAAGAAAAAAAAATCAAATGCTTTTTTTTCTTATTTTATTCTCTTTGAAACTTATTTAAGGACATCAACGCAAGCGAAGCCGCGGGTAAAAGCTATTAGTATGCAAAAGGTCAATGAACTACGCAAAATTTCAAAAATATAAATAGGGGAAGGAACAAAATTGACGAATAGAGCAAAGACGTTTTAATAAACTATGAAAACCCTTTTTGCCCCTCATATTTTCGCTACTTCAAACTTTGAAAGATAAGTTTAAGAACGAATTATCCTAAAAATATGTTATGCAGTCTCCAGGAGCAGAAAACTGGATCTTGGAACTATCAGTTTCAGCTACTCGATATCATAAGAGAATGTCTTAATCCTTTCTCACATTTGAGGGAATGCTAAATGACTGTCATTAGACTTGCTCAAGTCTGATGATAAATAACAGTTCTCAATTTCAGTTTGAACTCGAGGTAGAAAGAAAAGAGAAGCTTGGGTATAAGAAATCATAACAAATTCTGTGTTCTCTTTCCTACCCGAAGCCGAACATCCGACCTTCAATTTATTGGCTCTATTTTTTGACCGCCATATTATCGTATATAGAACAAAGTCTTAAAAGAGTCCGGAAACTCAAAAGAAATAAATGGTATCTAGAATGGTAAGCTCACACATATTTTCTAATTCAGCTCCTTTCTTTTTATGTCGTTACCTTACAACGCAAAATTATAGCCAAAAATATTATGAGTGAGGTATGGCCTACGAAATTTTCAACAAAACACTTAATCAATCCGTCTGAACTACCAGACTACAAATTTAATCGCTTCTGGTGTCACTGTACTGAACAGAATTAAGTGACTTCACTGGCGTAATTAGGCTCAAGTTGAAATATTTAGAAGCTATCAGACCAAACAAATGATATTCCTTGACATTATCGCTCAGAGGAATACATTTAAAATCGGCAGACACAGGATGATACCAGACTAGATATTCAAAGAGCTTTGACAAATTACTTTCGACTGTTGGGAAAAAAACAGAACACCATCTTTCAGATTAGGATCCAGGAAAACAAAGAGGTAATACATCTAAGGAAAAGTGACAGGGCTAGTCACGAACAGACTGTTCCATTTTTCACTCGCAAAGGGATTGTCGTAATGTGGTGGTGTACAGTACTCAACGACATGAATCATCCAGAATATTTATAGCCCATCAATGCTGATGTAAGACAGACCGAAAAAGATATCCTTTAAGAGATGTCTTTAAAATGTAGGGCAGCCAGAAAATGAATGTTTTTCAGATACTTACTTTTATTTTCATTTAATATATATGCAAGAAAAGACGTCCAATTAAGCACTTAAAACTGTTTAAAATTTAAGTTTATATTGGCATTGGTTTTAGATATAAAAACCCTGCATATTTTAACGAAGGCACTGATGCAGTCTCCATAATCTAAAGTATTCAGACGTGTGCTCTAAAAAAACTATCACGTCTTTGATTCAATAGCTGTAATAATATAACAAGAGGACAAACACTCAGACTAAATAGGCGACAGCTCAATGAATATAGGACAAATCCATGTCATGAGCTGTCATTTAAGTTAATTAATTTTATTTTTTCCTTTTTTGTACTTTACTTTAACAAAGATTATAGGATTAAAAAATTATACCAGACCCAGATTGACCACATTATAGGGTTAATTTTATTTTCTTAGAACAAAATATAAAAATATTTTTTCAACTCAGCTAAGCGGCAAAGTTATTTATATTTTCCAAAACACAAAATCCATTTCTATTTGATCTAAAACATAACAGCAAAACAAGGAAGTTATTTGTACATGCACGGTCTCTTAAATGCATAATACTCTTTTTATTATTACCGTAAAAGCCTAGCCGAATATGCGGCGAGTGAGACACTTCAGGTGGAAAATAAACGAAATCGCAGATTTAAAATACAGTAAATTAGGTATTAATACGAAAGCAATAAAAAATTTTATACTCTTTAATTTTAATATTTCTTTCAAGTATTTAAAACACCGTTGCTCTTATTACTGCACAGAAAATGAACAGATAAAGTGACAAGATTTGTAATTTAATACACATTTTAAAATTTTTATGCTTAAGTTATAAATATTTTATGACTTATGAAAAGAAACAGGTAAAAAAATAAATCTCGAATAAAAAGTATAAATCAATTAACAGCAAGCTTCATTTTATTTGGTCAAAGGAAAAGAATGAAACTTTAAAATAATTAGAGTTCGGAATATCTGTGCTAGATAATAAAAATAACTGAACACTTTTTTCAAAATTTTATGTTGTATGAAAACATGTTTAACTCATTTTTCTTCCTAGAATGATTAATTGCATTATTTAGTTTGGGTTTTTTTTTCTTTTCTGAACAACTTTCAACATGTCAACTGTTGCAGGTAAAACCCCCATGTTTTATAAGTTTTTGTTTTCTTGTAAAGAGTCGTTGAAGGCGCTGAATTGTCTTGCATAATAGGTCTTCTTATTCGAAGCCAATAGGATAGATATACTTGAATAATATATTTGCTCTTCGAAGAACAGAAATTATATGTCTGTCTTCCGCAAAATAAATAAAGTTCTTTTTTAGTTCTGAAAAACGAATTCAAGTCTAAACATTTTATGTAATTTAGAAATTTATTTAAAATAATGCTTTAGAAATATTCACTCTGAACAGTTCTTTAGAAAAATTCTCTCTAAACTACATATATTATTAAAATTATCGTCTATCATCTTTTATACCGATAATTATGCTTATGTCTTAAAAATGCAAAATACAGTTAAGCCTCATAATAGCATATCGTTAGTTTTTTATAAATCATTTCATCACACAATTCAGTATCAATATCTGTTGTCACATTTCTCCCCATTCCTATCTTATCTTTTGCCCCGATTGTGTCCTAGTGTTGTTGTTCTCCAGTTTGAACAATGATGTCTAATTTCGATTTCTTCAGGTATTGCTTGTCTTAGTTATGTTATCGAAGTAAGACAGGACTAGGTTTAAACGGAGCTGTTTCATGCAGAAACGATTCTCGATTAATTCCTTTGGACAGCTGCTCCGATTCCTCTCGCAGTTAAATACCTAAAATGCATGTCAGCGAGCTCTGCGTTTGTGCAACAATACACACCGCTCGAAATCCGCACAGAGAATGATGATTTACTCCAGCAGAACGCTTTCATCGGCCTTTCAACAACCCCTTCAAGCTCCACTTCCGCCCAAAAATTCTCTTGCAGAATCTGCTTACTTCGGTCTACATTTTGAAGTTGAATTTTTAGTGTCTATGGTTAAAGGACCCTATTTTAAATCTGCCTATAAGTGAAACCAGGGAGCAGAAAATTGTGAAATTTTGAGGCGACTAAAATAGGGGATATATTCATAAATATTAAATATATTATATTAATAAATTATACATTTAGCCACACTTTTGCAATAGTTTTACAATTTTACAAATTTGTTACTTAAAAACATGTTTCACATGATGGTCATTATTTTCAGCTACCATTTGAAATCGCAAGATAGCATGTTCCGCAGTTGACCGAAGTGTGCGCTTGGATATCTTCAGCACGTGACGTGAAATGCTGGTTTTAAGATCAAGTAAAGTTCTTGGATTTCATGACTTGATATTTCGAATTTCCCCAAAACCAAAAATCGTATGGATTGAGATCTAGAGATCGAGAAGGACACACATCACGAAAGTGGAGGATAATGACACGTTCTTCTGTAAAATGACGTTTGAGAATATTCATAGCACACCGTACAATATGTGGAGGAGCTCCATCTTGCATAAAGATTGTGCATGGAGAGACTGACGTGTTTGCGGAATTTCGTTCTCTGACAGAGATGCATATTGCTGCCCGTTGATGGAGCATGTCACTGGACCTGTGGAACTTATCTCTTCGAAGAAGTGTACGCTGAGAAATGACCATACCGCAGAAAATCCACGTCATACCATCACTTTTGGGGAAAGCAATAGAATCTCTAAAACACAGCACGAATTTTCTCATTCCCAAGTTCATCAGTTGTGAGTATTCACTGCACCATCCAAATAAAAATGCGCTTCCTAGATCCAGAGGATATTCCAACGCCATCCCGAACCGACCTCAAAGCGAGCAAGAAACTGAAGTGAGAACCGGAGTCGAGCGCAAAATTAAGTGGAAGAATCACTACGCTAGTAAAAGTAAGGACAATATCGAAAGAAATTCCCCAAGATCTCACGGACAGTTGAACGTGGTCTATCCAGCGCTTCTGCTATACGCCGGACACTGGTGCTAGCCTGAATGTTTGAAGCTGTGTCCTCTACGATTTCAAAAGCAACTTCCTGCACTGCTTCTGCAGAACCAAATTTTCTTCCTCTTCCAAAACGAACAGAAAACATTCCTTTTTCTTCAAATTTCATTATTATTTTCCGAAGGATTTTATCATTCATTGGATCTCTTAGAATTCTCTTCAAAGTCCCAAATTTTTGTACAGCATCTGCTGCTGTACGGAAATTTCAGAATTACTATTTTGGTAAAATAATTTACTAAGTCTCGTGAACTTATCATCTTATCATCATAAGATAAGTTCACTGATAAGTCGAATGATCAATGATAAGTCGAATCCGGTTAATAGGGTTACGGAATGATCTGACCAGCCGCTTTTTCGGACCGAAACCTAAAGAACCGAAACGAATCCTATGAACATAAACCTAATATTATTCGCTTATTTGGACCAAAATTTCGTTTAATCGGAACAAAAAACGTGAGAGCAAATAAGAAACAGAAGCCAAAAGTCGGTCAAGTACAGCGGATGTACAGGCGGTCCACGGCATATGGGAGGATCTGTAGCTGTGCTGCCCAGGAGAATGCTTTATCAAAGGTCAAGAATTCCTTAAAATACATGACAGGAGCAGAACCAGTGAGGGATGAACTCCCGCACCATTTTCTTTAACCTTTCTTAAATAAGAGCCATAAGCAAGGTTATTGATCCCACTGCATCTCCGATTTTCGAGGAAATGAACAATAGAGCGCCCGGCTCCACCTGAAAGGAATTCCCACCTGTCAATCATGATTAAAGTTTACACGAGAAAGCTATCATTTACCCACCCTTTGGGGATGATTTTAGTGCCAAAGCTTTGAATGGAGAGCATTTAATTCCTTTTTGACCTCAACATCTTGACCCCGAAACACCAAGGTTTCTTCAGACCACTTTAGTCAGTGAACTGTGCACGTGTCTTGTCTCCCCTGCCAAAATGCCCCGACGGAACTTTAAGTTAGCTAAAAAAATTGGTTTCCTATATAAGATCAAGCAAAAAACACGAAATACTAGTCAGCGTCGTTTGGTGGAAATTACCGGATTGGCAAAGATTACAATTTCGCGCTTGATAAAACAAGAGAATGAGCTGTGAGAAGAATGGGCACAATGTGAAGGACAAGGCGGAATTTCCAATAAGCGGAAGCGTGAAGGCAAGGATCCAGACGTCGATGAGGCCCTTAACGAATGGTTTGCCATTGTTACTGGACGAGGTGTGCGAGTAAGCGGCCCAGTGCTAAAATGCAAAGCAGAAGAATTCGCTAAAAAGCTGGGCCACGATGACTTTAAAGCTAGGCACTGTTGGCTGTCTCGATGGAAATCTAGGCATGACATAAAATTCAAGAAAGCACATGGCGAGAAAAAAGTGCTGATAGTGCAGGTGCTGAAAAATGGAAATCAACAAAACTGCCTGAGCTTGAAAATTTTTCAGCAGATGACATCTACAATGCAGATGAAACTGGGCTGTATTATCGTGCTACACCGAACGGCTCGTTAAGTTACAAACATGTTGCACTCTCTGGCTCCAAAAAAGCCATGGATCGTGTAACTGTCTTGTGGTACTCAAGCATGTCAGGAACGGGAATAAGGAAGCTGTTCGTTATAGGAAAAAGCCCTAAGCCTCGCTGGTTTAAAGGACTTAGGATGGACAGTTTCCGGTTATGTATCGTGCGAACAGAAATGCGTGGATAACCTCTGAACATTTTAAAAAATGGCTGAACTATTGGGACAGAGAGCTACAACGCCAGTCAAGAAAAGTGCTGTTTCTTCTTGACAATTGTCCACACACCTTATTTAGATCGCTTGAAGAACATCCAACTGGAATTTCTACCTGCCACGACCACAGCTTTTGACCAGCCAATGGGCACGGGCATCATCAAAAATTTGAAGACCCGTGCAATTTAATTACATCCTTGAACCGTGCAATTTAATTACATCCTTGAACCAATTGAAGAACGTTTTCTGACCTCATCGGCAAAAGCCAGCGAAGTCAGTGCAAAGGTCAACATCTTACAAGCAGTTACTTTTGTGGCCGACATCTGGGGAAAAGTGAACAGTGAGACAATTCAAAACTGTTTTTCTCACTGTAGCTTTAAGCACTTTGTTTCGGAGATAGGTGCAGACATGCTCATTGAAAGTAAAAATGATGGCGGACATGTGGAACTTCAACAGATATAAAATTGCGAAGAATTTTTATCCATCGACAACGAACTTCAATGCTCCGATGAAAATGAAGATTACGACGCTACAATCGTTGCTCGAGTTGCATCAAAACACACGACAGCATCGGAAAACCAAGAAAGTGATGATGATGATGCCGCTAATAAGTTGGTGCAATGCATTGAAACTTTGCGCCGGTGTTTCATGCAGGAGGGAAATGAAGGCAGTCCCATTCCTGCGTTAGATGTGGCTATTTCGTTCACGTACAATCCTTCAAGAGAACGCGTCAGATTACATTGGATAAGTTCTTAAAATGTTGACTGCACTTGGTAAGAACTTGTTTTTATTGTTCTTCGCATGCTGAGTATCGTGGAGATCGTTTCTTAGAATTTGTTTCTAAATTAATTTTCTCAATGAAAAAAGTTCGACTGTAGTTCTTGTTTGTACATGTATTGTTTTGTGTACCACACAATAAAGGTCATAATTACACTTTAGTACATGATTTACATGTACATTTACTGTTTGTTACATATAGCACGTCCCATCTTACAACATAAGACATGTTCGTGTAATCGGACCAGCCGGTTATTAGAAAAAAACGATCGCTTCCCGATGTGGTCCGATTAACCGGAATCGACTGTATTACAGTTCAATACCAACCTTAAAGGTTAGTGGTCAATGCAAGCTGACTGCTAAAAATGCAAGCAGGATGTGAGTTTTAACTACTCTGACGTACATATGATCTGGATGTCTATTGTGGCGTTGAAGCTTAACTTCTTCTCCCAACTCAAATTCTTTGTACGTACTGACTATTTTCCTTCATACAGAGTGTAATATTGACCGCTTCCTACAGGGGCACCTCGGCAACATCGTTAATCGTGACACCGCTAAACGACGGCCGTTCCTGACAAATGCTTGAGAAGCATGTGTCCAAAAATTCGACAACATTTATATTATAATTCAACTAGACGTCCAAAACAGAAAAATTAAACTAATTTGTAAAATCGATGAATTCGATATTGATATAATTATTTTCAAATTAACTGCTCTTTAATCAAGGAAGGTCAGACCATAAGAGTAATACCAGATTAGTGAAACAAATATATGCTATTTGAGATTGAAAAGACATCCACAAATCACAAAAACCAGTATATTATTTTTAGTATGACTAATATATACATTTAAAATTCAATTGATAATTTTTTTAATTATTTACCTTTTGTATTTTATATTCTAAATATAACAAAAATCCAAAATTTCGAGGTTATACAGTAAATTTCGAAACTAGTTAGGCTAAAGAGAAAACCTGAAGTACTATTATAATGCAAACGTTCTCTCTCTTCTAAACTCTATATTTCTTTGGTGATATATCTCAGTTTTTCAATCTATGGAGTAGACGCTTTTAGTTACCTGATGAAACGTTAATATAGAGAATTGTAAGTATGTCTTTTAGTTTCATTTCAAATTATACGTTAACTAATTTTATAGCAATGCAAAGTAACTTCTATCAGAGAATCCCATCTGTTGTTAAAACTAAACATGATGCTTGATTTATGATAAATTTGTATAATTCTTTTACGATTTCGTTTTTATTTTTCCAAATAAAGGAACTTATACGAGTTTAGATAATAAATGTATATTTGATGTTCCCTTAAAGAATGAAATATTGCATGCCGAGCTAGCAGAAACAAGGAGGAAAGTACATCGTATATTTCGATCCACTTATTTTCGAAATCATCATTTATTCGCAAATTATATGCATGATGCGACCATTTTGTAGCATTGTCAATTCAAGGCTTTCAAGATATTGCGAAAAGTCCAAAAATAAATACAAAAAGGGAGAGAGCTCGAATGTATGTTTTTACGTAACCTAGTTCTAGAAACCTTTATACCAAATTTAGAGTGATATTCTTATCTTCTAAGTTACATCTTTGATCTGGAAATGCTTCGCGGGTGTCTTTCCACGAATTCGAAGAACTGCTGACTTAGTAGATTACGATGACAGTTACATGAAGTGTATCAGTGACCAAAGATATAGAGAGGAAGATCTCCGCTTGTTATCGTTACCATTTTGCTTATTGTGCAATTGTAACCACAGCATTTGTTCGATAGCTTGAGGTTCCGCTTTGAATGCTGCTGTTATAAGAGTTTATGACCAAATGGCATTAAATATTGTCGTAAATTATACTACATTGATAGCTGTCTGTTTACACGTTTTATCTTATTCTTTTTGCATGAACATCTGTATATTTATATGCATATTACTAATAAATATATCAGAATATAAAATATACTATCGAACTGCAGCAAAGCAAAATTTTATGAGTTCTATGTACCCCGGAAAAGCAAATGTATGAAAACATTTCATATGAATGAAATGAGTTCATTGTTTCCAAGCAACAACCAATTCGTAAATAATTTTTTTATTGCCAAACAAGGAAAGAAGAACTTTCGACACTTCATATGAAATACGTATGACATCATGATTTAAATTTAATGTAATATAATCGCTGAAACAACCTTCTATTTGGTGCACAAGGTGTAATGTACGCCAAATACAAGGTTGTTTCAGCGATTATTGTCACATTGGCGTGTTTCCCTTCTATTTTAATTGATATAACAACTTTCTTAATATCAATAAAAAAATTAACATAGCATTAATATATCGTGTCAATTGTACTCACCTGAAACAAAAACGTTGCCAACAGCAGTTATTTATTTAAAACGCTGACACTGTAGATATTAATTTTTAAAAATGTTTATGTTTTATTTTATATTTTGTACAGATGGCGCTGCCGTCGGACTAGATGTTTGACTCCTAACGTATTTTTTTATTTTGTCTTGTTTTAAGGCAAGAGATAAAAAAACCCAAATGACTAGTATTCAATGCTAAAAAAGATTGCAAACATGTAAACAATTCTGATAGGTCATAAAGTCAAAATCTTATTCAATTTTCGAGTCTTTTTACTGTGTCAATTTCAAGTATTTCCAAGTAACTATAAGTCAAGGTAAACTATTTAATAATTTTTAATTATTCAACTTATCAACAAACAGTAGAGACATTAGGATTATTTCGAAGCAGGAGATGTGAAAAAATGAGCAATGCCGTCGCCGGAACTCGAACCCCTCGAATACGCGCTGAGTGTGCTTACCGCTACACCACGAAGGCATGTAAACAAGGCCGGAGAAATACCTAATAATATCAACGAACAGTTTTCGACATACAGTGCCGTCACATGCAATCACGTGCTTTCTTCAGCCTCAGAATATGACCTTATATAATGATAATATGTTTAATGTTTGGCAATGTTACTTTTATTTCATATTTTGTAAAACTCAGAAATTTTTTAAGAAACTCTACGATTTGAAAGCGAGCAATGGCAACACTTTTCGAAATAAAGCAGATCTTCCTCTCTAGTGTGCAAGACTCTTGCCACTCGTAAAAATGAGAGAGGAAATTAGCATTTTTCCGAATTTATAATTGGTATCTCGGCTAAGTCAAGTCGCACGAAGATGAGAACAGCCGAAATGGCTTCCCACGAATTTTTAGAATCCGGGGGTACCTCTTTCCAAGGTCAACTCGCTGCCGTTCAGGAGGAGATAATGCCACAAACAAACAGACGCGTACAGATTTTTAATAGTGTAGATTTTATGCTAAAAGCTTAATAAAGTTAATATATGCTTAGATACAGAATTTTTTTATCTCATTGCCTTATTAAAACATTTAAATCTTGTTTTTAAGAATGAATATTATTGTTGTGAATACTTGTTTACAATAAATTAAACTGATTGCAGATTTTGCACTCATTAGATAATTGATTGTA